>CM040406.1:62239362-62312510 GCA_022702515.1 Ilyophis sp. 1 JC-2022
CAATGACAAATTCAGTAAATATTATTGTAATGTTTTATACCAGGTACGATATACCCTAAGAAAGGTCTTTGTCACACTAACAGCTCATTTTTACTGTAAGATACTTCAAAGTGTAACAGTGTAGGTTACCTGAGCTTCTTAAAACACAGAAATAAAAATAATAAAACACAATAAAATCACACCTGTGACCAACAGTTTAAGCTTTTCCAGGTGTGTGTGTCATTGTCAGACATTGGTTCATGAAGATTCTGTGAATACACACACACACACATGCCCACACACACACACACACCTTGATATTTTTTCATTGCAACACCAGAAAAAACTACAGTATCTATGCGCATACAAAGGTATTTGAAAAGTATTGTTTTAAAAATGACAAAAAATATGAACTCACTGAGTATGACGAGCAGCGGAGCTAGGAGGTCATTCATGTCTTAGTCACTGGTCTGTGCCCCTGGTCTGTGTCTCTGGTCTGTCTCTGGCAAGTGGCTCAAATATAACTGTGTCAGTCTGTGGTCCCAGACTCAGGGGAGGGTCTAACATAAAAAAAATAATTTAAAAAAGCCCCGCTCTGATGTGTTCAGAACTTCCTGGTACAGAATGTGTGAAGCGAGCATCAACACAGGGTTTGCGTTAATATAACGCTTTTTCCTCACACTCGAAGCGCTTTACAGTGATGAGGAAAAAACTCACCTCAAACATCCACCAATGTGTAGCACTCACCTGGGTGATGCAACGGAAGCCATTTTGCGCTAGAATGCTCACCATACACATCAGATGGAGAGGGAGAGAATTATTTTTAGCCAAATAAACTGGAGGATGATTAGGCGGCAGGTTGAAAGAGCCAGGTTGGGCACTGATGAAACCCCTACTCTAGTGAGTCAAGACCTCGGTTTAATCCAAAAGACAAAGTCTCCTATACAGCACAGTGACCCCCTCACTGCACTGGGGCATGGGGACCCTCCAGGACTGGAGTTAAACCTGCAGGCACTGCAGCCCTCCAGCACTGGAGTTAAACTTGAAGACACTGCGGCCCTCCAGGACTGAAGTTAAACTTGCAGACGCTGTGGCCCTCCAGTACTGGAGTTAAACTTGCAGACACTGTGGCCCTCCAGGACTGGAGTTAAACCTGCAGACACTGTGGCCCTCCAGGACTGGAGTTAAACTTGAAGACGCTGTGGCCCTCCAGTACTGGAGTTAACCTTGCAGACACTGTGGCCCTCCAGTACTGGAGTTAAACCTGCAGACGCTGTGGCCCTCCAGGACTGGAGTTAAACTTGCAGACACAAAACCTCCTCCAAGACTGGAGTTAAACCTGCAGACACTGTGGCCCTCCAGGACTGGAGTTAAACTTGCAGACACAAAACCTACTCCAGGACTGGAGTTAAACCTGCAGACACTGTGGCCCTCCAGGACTGGAGTTAAACTTGCAGACACAAAACCTCCTCCAGGACTGGAGTTAAACTTGCAGACACTGTGGCCCTCCAGGACTGGAGTTAAACCTGCAGACACTGTGGCCCTCCAGGACAGGAGTTAAACCAGCAGACACTGTGGCCCTCCAGGACAGGAGTTAAACCTGCATTCTAAAAGACATTTTAGAATGTAAAAGAACTGTCCAAAATAGTTACGGCGCTGCGGGATCAGTCTTGGGTAAGTTTCGGTTTCGATTCTGCGGAAACATATATATATATTTGGTGCCCGACGCGAATAGTCAGTAGGCTATTTAACGAAGTATATCGGACTAATCTGGATTGCAGTGTGAAGCTAGCGGCAGTAGCTAATCTGGATTGCAGTGTGAAGCTAGCGGCAGTAGCTAATCTGGATTGCAGTGTGAAGCTAGCGGCAGTAGCTATAATAGATGTAAGTAGTAATCTGGATTGCAGTGTGAAGCTAGCGGCAGTAGCTATAATAGATGTAAGTAGTAATCTGGATTGCAGTGTGAAGCTAGCGGCAGTAGCTAATCTGGATTACAGTGTGAAGCTAGCGGCAGTAGCTAATCTGGATTGCAGTGTGAAGCTAGCGGCAGTAGCTAATCTGGATTGCAGTGTGAAGCTAGCGGCAGTAGCTAATCTAGATTGCAGTGTGAAGCTAGCGGCAGTAGCTAATCTGGATTGCAGTGTGAAGCTAGCGGCAGTAGCTATAATAGATGTAAGTAGTAATCTGGATTGCAGTGTGAAGCTAGCGGCAGTAGCTATAATAGATGTAAGTAGTAATCTGGATTGCAGTGTGAAGCTAGCGGCAGTAGCTATAATAGATGTAAGTAGTAATCTGGATTGCAGTGTGAAGCTAGCGGCAGTAGCTATAATAGATGTAAGTAGTAATCTGGATTGCAGTGTGAAGCTAGCGGCAGTAGCTATAATAGATGTAAGTAGTAATATGGATTGCAGTGTGAAGCTAGCGGCAGTAGCTATAATAGATGTAAGTAGTAATATGGATTACAGTGTGAAGCTAGCGGCAGTAGCTAATCTGGATTACAGTGTGAAGCTAGCGGCAGTAGCTAATCTGGATTGCAGTGTGAAGATAGCAGCAGTAGCTAATCTGGATTGCAGTGTGAAGCTAGCGGCAGTAGCTAATCTAGATTGCAGTGTGAAGCTAGCGGCAGTAGCTAATCTGGATTGCAGTGTGAAGCTAGCGGCAGTAGCTATAATAGATGTAAGTAGTAATCTGGATTGCAGTGTGAAGCTAGCGGCAGTAGCTATAATAGATGTAAGTAGTAATCTGGATTGCAGTGTGAAGCTAGCGGCAGTAGCTATAATAGATGTAAGTAGTAATCTGGATTGCAGTGTGAAGCTAGCGGCAGTAGCTATAATAGATGTAAGTAGTAATCTGGATTGCAGTGTGAAGCTAGTGGCAGTAGCTATAATAGATGTAAGTAGTAATCTGGATTGCAGTGTGAAGCTAGCGGCAGTAGCTATAATAGATGTAAGTAGTAATCTGGATTGCAGTGTGAAGCTAGCGGCAGTAGCTATAATAGATGTAAGTAGTAATCTGGATTGCAGTGTGAAGCTAGCGGCAGTAGCTATAATAGATGTAAGTAGTAATCTGGATTGCAGTGTGAAGCTAGCGGCAGTAGCTATAATAGATGTAAGTAGTAATCTGGATTGCAGTGTGAAGCTAGCGGCAGTAGCTATAATAGATGTAAGTAGTAATCTGGATTGCAGTGTGAAGCTAGCGGCAGTAGCTATAATAGATGTAAGTAGTGATGTAATAGAATCGGTAGTTTTTACGATTTTAGTACTTACATTACAAAACATGTCTTTCGTTGTTTTTCTTTTTTATTTATACAAGGATTGTTTAGTTGTGTCTCAGGGCAATCCCATTGAGTTGAATGGACGCATTTCCCTTTGTATTCCCCCAAAAAAGCGGCGTGAACCGTCAAGTACACGGATGAGCCACGGTGTTCTATTAGCGCATGAAGTCAATTCATGGAGGCGCCGTGTTAGACTATGGGGCTTTTTTGGGAACCAGAGCATGCGCACTGGGTACTTAACGTGGCTTTTGGAACCAGAGAGCATGCGCATTTTACTGGGAATAAAAAAACAACCTTATGTGAAGCTAGCGGCAGTAGCTATAATAGATGTAAGTAGTAATCTGGATTGCAGTGTGAAGCTAGCGGCAGTAGCTATAATAGATGTAAGTAGTAATCTGGATTGCAGTGTGAAGCTAGCGGCAGTAGCTATAATAGATGTAAGTAGTAATCTGGATTGCAGTGTGAAGCTAGCGGCAGTAGCTATAATAGATGTAAGTAGTGATGTTCTGTGGGGCGCAGGAAAAAAATCGGTCCCTGGAGAGTAATTCGTTTAGTGTGAAGAAATTTTAGAATGTAAAAGAACTGTTCAAAATAGTATAATTTGGCCTGGATAATTTCGTTGTTTTTAATGGACTTCAATGGGGAAATTCCTTTTTTGGCAACAGAGGCTGCAATACCTCTGGTGACCACTGGAGTTTGCGAGCTTCAAGGAGAGTTTCAATCCCTGGTCGCCTGGGCCAGGTTGCTTAGTCACGGCGCTGCGGGATCAGTCTCGGGTAAGTTTCGGTTTCGATTCTGCGGAAACGCGGCTTCACGTCTTTCCCCGAGCCAGTAGGCTTTTAAAAAAATAATTATATTTGGTGCCTGACGCGCCCCAGCACCTCAGCAATGGTGTGAAAATTTCAAAATAAAAGCACAACGATAGACCCAGTATATGTTTAATATAATGGAATTCATTAAGCTATAATCGAACCAATTTTTCCTAAAATATAAACGTGCTAAAACTATTCCTCTTCTACATTAACAATATTATAACAACTTAAATTTCAAACATATTCAAAAACAACTAAAGATGGATAGCCCTGCTACTTTGGCTGAAATCAAAGACTTGATTCATAACACTGTAACTGAGGAGTGTACACGTTTCTCATTTTAAGTGCCATTATCTTCATGTATGTATTTATTTATTATCTAAATTTCTGTATTGTTTGAATGTTGTCTTGTATCGTTCTACTTATTGTTGGGTTCTCAGCCTGCTCTTTGTGAGTTGGCCACTTCTCTGTGGAGCGCTCGTGTAGCGTCCTCTTTCTTTGGTTATCGTTTCCGTCCCGTGTTTTTGCTTGTCCTGCTACTGCGCCGCATTTCCGCTCCTTATTTAAACCTCGCGTCTTTCTTGTTCGACGCTTCCATGTTGTCTTTTGTTTGACACGGAACGCCGGTACGGTACAGGACAGACAGCTCGAGCTGGACCTCATTGCCTTCAACACAAAGTTGTTGACGTAACGGGGGACTTGACTTGGATGTCTTAGACTTATTTAGAAAGTCTCCTACTCTTTTCCATCCTCTGCCTTTATTATCTGTTACGTTATCTGTCTCTCTAGTCCGAGACAGTTCTCTTCGCCTTTCCTGTTTTTACCTCTTGGTTATATTGCTTTCTATTATAGAGATCGAGAGGTTCTTTCTTTTTTCTATTTCTCTACATGCTCTATATCACAGAGCCGTAATCGCACACTCCAGGTTATTATTCAGTTATGACATTTCCTCTGTCATAGGGAGGATATGCGCATCTCTCGTGTTTACGAGTTTGCTTGCCTTACTGCGAGTTGTTTTATATTTAGTTATGAAATTTCCTCTCTCATAGGGAGGATATGCTCATCTCTTGTGGTTACGAGTTCGCTTGCCTTACTGCGAGTTGTTTTATTTTGTTATCGCATTTCCTCTGTCATAGTGAGGTTTTGCTGATCTCTCGTGTTTACGAGTTTGCTCGCCTTACTGCAAGTTTTTCGTTCTCCCTGTATTTTCCAGTCTCCCCCTAAAATATCCTCTCTACGTGAGAGAGGGAGTCTGGTTTTATTTTTGGCTTTTTTCTTCCTTATCACCGAGTGTTTCTCCGTTCTAGTGGTGCTGTTTTCAGCGCTTTAAGATTCCCACTGTCGCGCCTGGTCCTCCGACCCAGCACGCCCTAACAATTGTATTGCTTGCTGCCGCTTGGCCAGGACACCCTTGTAAAAGAGATATTCATCTCAAGGGGACTCCTGGTAAAATAAAGGATAAATAAATACATTTAATTAAATATATAAATGTAAAACTATTAATTTTCTTTTAACAGACTTAGCATAACTTACAATGTCTTATAATGCCTTCCTGTTTTTTTTCAATGTTTTTAATTGGAACAATGATATCAAACAAAAGTTTAAAATAGAGAAATAACAATGAAATATTCTCATTATTTCTAAGTATTATTACTACATCCAAAACAACACTTGTACTAAAGATTAAACTGAAAGGTGAGGGAGAAATTAAAGATTAAACTGAAAGGTGAGGGAGAAATTAAAGATTAAACTGAAAGGTGAGGGAGAAATTAAAGATTAAACTGAAAGGTGAGGGAGAAATTAAAGATTAACTGAAAGGTGAGGGAGAAATTAAAGATTAAACTGAAAGGTGAGGGAGAAATTAAAGATTAAACTGAAAGGTGAGGGAGAAATTAAATATTAACTGAAAGGTGAGGGAGAAATTAAAGATTAAACTGAAAGGTGAGGGAGAAATTAAAGATTAACTGAAAGGTGAGGGAGAAATTAAAGATGAAACTGAAAGGTGAGGGAGAAATTAAAGATTAACTGAAAGGTGAGGGAGAAATTAGAATAATTTAACATGCATCACTTAAATCATTCTGTGAAAACCTTGTAACATCAAGTGGGAAACTTAAAGTACATAAACATCATGAAAATGTGGCTGTATTACTGTGGTTTGGGCAAGGGGAATTAGAGTGTATTATTAGGCTACATATTGCTTGTACAGATGAATGCATCACTTATATAATGCTTTGCTGCCTCTTCTGGATGTAGTATCTCAATGATACGGGGGTGTTTTGAAAACCTTGGACTCTCCACATCTAAGATGTGGTGTCAGTTATATCAAATAAGCGACATAGAAAATGTTACTGTACAGTTCAACTGTGCTGTGGCTTTGGTGAATTTTGTCCAATGAAATTCCAATTACTTGGTGAAATGATCATTTATATCCTGCACCACTAACCATCATGGACGCAACACTTTTTTCCCCCCGCCCTCCTTTATTTGGCACGACTCCAGACGGATGGCGCCAGGTTTTACTACGCCTAGTATGGGTCCTAGTATTCTTAGACACAGCACAATTGAACCCCTATGATGCTTATTTGATATACGGAACACAATATCTTAGTAACGGAAGGTCCCAGGTTTTCAAAACACCCCCTATATAATTGAGACATAATGGCCAGGCAAGGCAGAACATGGCATAGGATGCTTTCAGCTGCAATAGCAAAAGATAGGACTACCCTGTAATTCGCTTGAGCATTCCACAGTTTGACCCATGTAACATTTTCGAATGATGCTTATTTTATTTGACATAAATTACACCATATCGTAGTAATGAAGGGTCCAACTTCGCTTGGTCTGAAAACAAGCTTTGAGAAGCAAGTTTCTCGCGGTCGCGCAGGAGTACTTTTATTTTGAATAATTTTCTGCGAATCTTCTTACTAGCCGTCTCTCATTTCCCGGTACTGAAATATATGCTTCTCAGCTAACCAGACGCACCCTTTTTTTTAATAGACGCAGCGAGATTAAAAAGTCCAGGTAATGTCTTACATTTTGATGCTTAAATATTATTTTTCCTTCAGACATTAGAATTCAGTTAAACAATATGTGAATACTGTATAAGGTAAATAAAACAGTGTAGCCTATTGATAGCATAGCATAACGACCTAACAATCAATACTGACAGGAAATTTAACGCAATTGAAAATAATGTCTTATATTCACATATCAATTTAATATACATATTAATGTAGGCCTATTTAAATAGGCAGACAGTACTGACCGTTATCTCTAAAGTAGGGATGCACCGAAATGAAAATTCTTGGCCGAAACCGAAAACCAAAAATGAGAAACCAAGGCCGAAAACCGAAAACCGAAACACCGAAAGAAATTATTGTCAATTATTAGAACAATTGCATTTATGGCTATGACTGTGTACTAACCTCACTAAAATCAAAGCATTGCAATTCAAGAATAAATCAATTACAAAAGTATGAAAATATTTATTTAGCACTGACATTACAGCAATGCACAATATAAATTAAAATTCAAAACAAAATGTTTAACTTGACCCCGCTCATGTGTACATTAAATAATAATGTACAGGCCTATAACTGACTGGCCTGCTGAAAGATTGTAAAATTAAATATGTTCTCTCATAAAAACACAAAGTGCATTTAAGTCACCCGACGTGGAGAAACTCTTTGCAGATGCACCCCCTCTTGAAATTTCAGCACTGCATTTTTTGCAAATCGCTATCCGTGGGTCTTTCTCCGAGATATTGAAATAACTCCACACCGCCGACATGCTGGCTCTTATCCAGATAACCGTGTGCTGGCTGCGCTTTTTGTTTGCGTCATTACAATTCTGTTTAATTAAAAATAAAAAAATAAAAAAAAAAAATTAAAAAAAATTCTGTTTCGGCCGTGTTGTTTCGGTGATTTAGGTCTTTCGGCCGAAAACCGAAAATGCACTTTTGGGCCATTTTCGGCCGAAAATTTTCGGTGGCCGAATTTTCGGTGCATCCCTACTCTAAAGGTTTTGTTTTTACACCTGTAACCGATACCATTTGTTTTTAGACCGAGTACGAGTAGCCTGCTCAGGTTTGGGTACTTGCCGATACCGAGTACAGCTATAGTGCTTGTAATAATATAGCTTTTTTTTCTGTTACCAGAAAAGTGAGACCATTTTGAAGACCCTGGAGTGTTTATTATTTTTCATAGATTTTTGTGTTCATTTCTTTATCACAAAGAACACAAAACTCACTGAGTTCCAATAAAACATAACTTGGAAGTCAGTTCACTCAGTTCCAACATAACATGGAATTTCAGTAAAAGCAATGAAGGTGTGAGCAAGTTTCTGTCGGAGAGATTATGAAACTATCTTCAGGACTAAATACTCTAATCCAATGTGGGTCTAATAAGAACCGCTGCATTAATAAGTTAATATTTGCATTTCTATCTCTGATACACATCCATATTCATGTTCCAGATTCACGTTTGCAAAAAAAAAAGAAATTCACTTGAAATGGGTGAGTGTCCTGTTCCATTACTACTAAATAACGGAAACAGATGAAGGTTTTCAAACTTTGTTCCAGCACTATGCTAATTGCTAACAAGTACGGCTGCGGCCAAATGCAGTATACGAGATTAGACTGAACCATGCCCCTTATTTATCTGCATTATCTGATAATCATTATCATAAATGTATGTCTTTCAATATTTCATTTTTTTCTGTAGGAATCATGAAAATAGCAGCTGGGGCTCTGCTTGGAGCTGGTTTGTATCACCAATGACACATTTGGGACATTCGTTTTTTTTTTAGGAAAAAACAGAACAAAGGGGCATACTTACACACACATACACCCACAGATAAACACACACATACACACACAGATAAACACACACATACACACACATATAAACACACACATACACACACACAAACACAATTATAGACACACATTCTCTCTGACACACATACATAAACTCAAACAGACACATGCATAGACACACACACACACGCACATGCCCATACACAATACACATACACAAACACAATTACAGACACATACATAAACTCAAATAGACACACACACACACGTATGCATTTTTCTATCCAGACCATACATTTCTTGACAAGTGTGTAGTCACAGATAAATCCTGTAAGCACCAGGGTTACGGTAGTCTAAATAACATGACTCACCACCAGTCTCCCTGTTTTACCAAAATGCACACATACACCTGGATGTCCCAGTTTTACTGAAGCACACACATACACCTGGATGTCCCAGTTTTACTGAAACACACACATACACCTGGATGTCCCAGTTTTACTGAAACACACACATACACCTGGATGTCCCAGTTTTACTGAAACACACACATACACCTGGATGTCCCAGTTTTACTGAAACACACACATACACCTGGATGTCCCAGTTTTACTGAAACACACACATACACCTGGATGTCCCAGTTTTACTGAAGCACACACATACACCTGGATGTCCCAGTTTTACTGAAACACACACATACACCTGGATGTTCCAGTTTTACTGAAACACACTCACACACCTGGATATACCTTTGTGCCGTGTGCAGGAACGATGCTGTTTGGAGTTCCAGCGGTTATTGGAGCGTTGGGTTTCACGGCCGCCGGCATCGCAGCCGGATCCGTCGCTTCCGGAATGATGTCATCAGCAGCGGTAGCCAATGGGGGAGCAGTGGCTGCGGGTTCTTTGGTGGCCGGCCTGCAATCACTGGGTACGGAAGGAAGATAATTATGCTCTCTTAGGAGGCTTCCTCTATGATCCACATGCTCTTTGTGTACAAGTGTCATTTGTGTTCAGCTTGGATTCAGACAAGATTTGTCTTGAATTTTGACTTAAAAGTAAATTTATGTGTTACATTTTTTCAGTGCAAACACTTTTTTCTTTTTTAAAGAGAATTGGTTTATAAACTCACCAAACTGTGGAAAAAACGTCACACATGCATTTAATTGTGAGTCAAAATTCAGGAGAAATATTGATAGAATCAAAGCCTCTGCTTTAGACGTTAAACAGCTTTTATTGTTCCGCCTCCACTAGGTGGTGCTAAAACATAAAACATAACTAAAGAAGATATAACTAAAGAAAGGTCGATTCTGAATTATCTGGATATTCACATTTTTACATGGATCACTCTAATTTGACCAATTAAGTCACATGATTAGACACATTTGGCCCAATGGTGATTTCTTGTTATGTATCCAAGGCCCTATAAATATACCAGGCTGGGGCCCCATGGTCTGGTATCTGTTAAGGCTCTGTTCCAGCATGTGGATGGGCCCCATGGTCTGGTATCTGTTAAGGCTCTGTTCCAGTGTGTGGATGGGCCCCATGGTCTGGTATCTGTTAAGGCTCTGTTCCAGTGTGTGGATGGGCCCCATGGTCTGGTATCTGTTAAGGCTCTGTTCCAGTGTGTGGATGGGCCCCAGGGTCTGGTATCTGTTAAGGCTCTGTTCTAGTGTGTGGATGGACCCCATGGTCTGGTATCTGTTAAGGCTCTGTTCCAGTGTGTGGATGGGCCCCATGGTCTGGTATCTGTTAAGGCTCTGTTCCAGTGTGTGGATGGGCCCCAGGGTCTGGTATCTGTTAAGGAACTGTCTGTAATAGGCTTATTGTCTGCGCTTTCCGGAATCAACAACATGGGAAGCAAGGAAGCTCTTTTTTATAAGTATTACCAAATTGTCCAGTTTTGTTTGTGGTCGTCACCATGGATACGCATTTATAACGTATGTACTCCGGAATGTTCGATGGATCTGCGGCGACAGGGTTTTTTTCACCAGAGATTGAGCGGCTTGGTGTCGGGACTGATTGGGGACTGCGGGCAATCCTTGAAAGGCCATCCGGGAAAAGAGAGAGAGGAGGACGGGTCAAGGAGTGAGGCGATGACTGGGGAGGCTGAGTGGATTCGGTGCCCTGTCTCGACTGGACGGAGACTGTGCGTGCATGGAGGAGAGTCGCGGAGGCGGAGTTTGTGTGTGTAGGCGAGGCTTGGAGTGGAGCAGCTGTGATCCGGGAGATTGCTCTGGTCGACTCGGGGCAGCTTAGTCCCTGCGGCTGTTGGACTGCTTGGTGACACTGGACATCTCCAGACAGCAGAGGCAGATGAGGAGCTGTTCTTGCTTTTGATGCTCGATTGCTCACAGTTAATTAGTTTGATTGATTCAATGATTCTATTGAATGTATTTGATATATTTGTTTGTGTGTTGTTGGTACAACACTATCTATGTATTTTGTTATTGTTGTTGGTGACTACAAATGAATTTTCCTAACAGGAAAATAAAAGTTATTCTATTCTATTCTAATATCCATAAATAACAGTCAAAGCCTTTTCATTTTATGTCCATTAATAGGAAATAATTAGTATTTTAGTGATTTATTTTGCCCTTTTCTTGGGTGGTCTCTGGATGTATTTAATTTATTTGGATTCTCATGTTTGAATCTGTATCTGGGAAACGTTTGGTACACATCGGATGTTGGAAACAATATTGACAGAATTGTATCTGAATCCTACCCGGTAAACATGGCAAATTTGGATGCAACCATTAGCATTTTAACAAAGATGGAATAATATTCTTATAAAATAAAGTTCCTGGGATGCTTATCTAACCTGTTTCTACCTATTCCTACCAGTATTATAAGGTGCGATGTATGGTGTCATCCTGTTACAAATGGTAAAATCTGACTGCCGTTTACATATTCATCCGTTATGTGACCGGGTTGGTCTCAATGAGATATAAAGTCTTTTAAAAGGCTAAAATGCTCATTACAGACAATGATAAAGTGATAAAAATGTAGGTCTGTAGATTTTTTTCTTCAGAATTCTAAGTCAGTGTTCTAGAATTCAGTTGCTTTGAATTACTAGCAGTGATTGTTACATCAGCATTAGAATGTTCAGTTAAGAACATTCCAATATTTGTGATCTCACACCTTAAAGGGTTAAAGCAACAAGAGATCAGCACAGCCTGACAGCGCCACAGTGTGGGAAGAAAACGGGGAAAAGTGGAGAAAACCGTAAAAAGACCTGACGGAGGATGTGTGTGTTTTTCACAGGGACATTTTGTGTGTGTTTTTCACAGGGACATTTTGTGTGTGTTTTTCACAGGGGCAGTAGGGCTTTCTGGCAAAGCAACTGCGGTGGTGTCCAGCATCGGGGTGGCTGCCGGGGCGGCTGGCGGTTGGGCTGTTGCAGCCATTAAATCCCGCTTCTTCTGACGCGCGCTCAGCTGAAGTCATCTCTGCGATGGTCTCGCCAGGCCAGCGTGCCCTTTGAACCTTTTTTTAAAACATTAAAAACTTAAATCAATTGTTTGTGTACACTGATTAATTACAGCACTATGATTATGGTTTACTGCTGTATATTTTTGCCAAATCCATCTACACTTATGTCACACATACACTGAGGTAACTGAGGTAAACCCAGTTACATAGTACAGGTAGATTCAGTTGGAATCGAGCGACTTGTGACAAACGCAGGTGCGGGTGTTCGAACCCTCTAGTATGCATTTCACACCATACTTACACAAACACATACACTTACACAAACATACACATACACTTACACAAACATACACTTACACAAACACAACCCCATACACTAACACAAACACCTACACTTACACAAACACAACCCCATACACTTACACAAACACCTACACATACACAAGCACGTACACAAACACCAACACAAACACATACAATTACACATACACGTACGCAAACACCTACACATACACAAACACATACACGTACACAAACACAACCCCATACACTTACACAAACACCTACACATACACTTACACAAACACCTACACATACACAAGCACATACACTTACACGTACACAAACACCAACACAAACACATACAATTACACAAACACGTACGCATACACAAACACGTACACAAACACAACCCCATACACTTACACAAACCTACACATACACTTACACATACACAAACAGATACATAAATACATACATAACTTTTTGACAAAACAAGATTTAGGAGTCACCTCTAAAAAGTGGTTCAAGGATAATCAACACCCAGTGAGGGTGGCCAGTTTCATAGAACCAATTGTACTCACCCTCTCGTTGATTCTCATTGATCCAATTCAGAGGTTATTTCCAAATCCCATCATCGTCGCCAAACTGTTAGGCCCCAGCTTCTGTTTTTGTAATCCAAGTCAGGACAAAGCAGGAACTCACCACCACAACAAACACTACTAGAGAAAGTAAGGATTAAGGATCGCCCGGGCTGATGGGGTCAGCACATTGACCAAAAATTATTTTGTTAAGATCATGGGAAATAACATATTGGAGAGCGGGCAAATCCTCGTCACTGATTTTAGTGTCGGGGCATCCCCCCTCAGAGTAGTCAATGTGTACGGCCCGGTCAGTGGGGCAGAGAGGGCCTCCAGAAACTAAGATCCATCATACATTGCACAATGCCGGTTGTCGCACCCAATCTGCCCTGGTGGATTTCGGAGCTGACTCCAATTTTCTCGATGTTGACATCGTCTCCCATGGAACCACTCTACAACCCTCACAGCACCTACATCTTGGACGGCAAACTCCTGGCCCGTGTCACACTCCACCATTCCCCTTCAGCTCGTCCTGTCTGGCAACCACCAGAGAACTGTCTAATTTCTCATCATCCAGTCCTCTCAGTCTTCCATTGTCCTCGGCCAACCCTGGCTCAAGCTTCACAATCCCCACCTCAACTGGAAAACGGCTCAAGTACTAAGCTGGAGCCCCAGATGTCACTCTGTCTGTCTCCGCTCTGCCTTGCCGTCTGGAGGCACTAAGCCGCCCCCCTAGTGTCTCAAAACCCGACCTGTCTAATGTCTCATGTCAGTACCACAACCTGTCGGAGGTATTTAGCAAGTCCCTTGCCATGTCCTTGCCTCCCCACAGACCTTATGATTGCTGCATCGGCCTGTTGCCTGGGGCCCCACTCTCGTCTGGCCGCCTCTATAACCTGTCCGTCCCTGAGAACCTCCATGGAAACATTAATTCACGATTTGCTGGCGGCAGGTATTATTCGACCCTCCTCGTCCCCAGTGGGGACAGGTTTCTTCTTTGTCTTCAAGAAGGATGGCTCCCTCCGTCCCTGTATTGATTACCGTGGCTTAAATTGCACCACTGTCCCATAGCAAGTACCCTCTGCCTCTAATCAATTCTGCTTTTGAACACCTTCACGACACCACCATCTTTTCCAAACTGGATTTTCGGAATGCCTACCACCTAGTCCGGATCCGGGAGGGAGATAAGTGGAAGACGGCATTCAACACCCGTCTTGAGAACTTCGAATACCTGGTTGTCCCGTTCGGCCTCACTAACGCCCCAGCTGTATTCCAGGCCCTTATCAATGATGTTCTCCGCGACCTCAACTGGTCAGTGTTTGTTTATCTGGATGATATTTAGATTTTTTCCAAGAACTCCCAGGAACACATTAAGCATGTTAGACAAGTTCTCCAGAAGCTGTTGGAGAACAAGTTATACGTCAAGGCAGAAAAGTATGTGTTCCACGTCCCGTCTGTGTCCTTCCTGGGGTTCGTTATCAAGGAGGGAAGGATTAAGACCAACTGTGTGAAGATCCAGGCCATGACTGAGTAGCCCCACCCGGTCTCCCGTAAACACCTTCAGCAGTTTCTGAGCTTCTCAAATTTCTACAGGCGGTTTATCCGTAGCTATAGCTAAGTCGCTACACCCCTCACTAACCTCACTTCCATCTTTGTTCTGTTTGTCTGGTCTGCTGAAGCTAACAAGGCTTTTAATGTTCTCAAAATCAGGTTTTCCACTGCACCCGTCCTGTGTCACCCTGACCTCGACCACCAGTTCATCGTGGAGATGGACGCCTCCGACACCGGAGTGGGGGCTGTCCTGTCCCAGCATTCACCCATGTGCCTTCTCCCGCCGCCTCCCAGGCTCAACGGAACTATGGCGTGTGGAATCGGGAGTTGCTGGCTATCAAGCTCGCCCTGTAGAAATGAAGGCACTGGCTGGAGGGGGCGGAACAACCATTCACAGTCCTGACTGACCACAAGAATCTTGAGTATATTCAGTCTGCTAAACGCCTCAATTCACGCTAAGCCCGTTAGTCAGTTTTTTTCCCGGTTAAATTTTTGACCCTGTCGTTCCCCCTTCCTGTGTGGTGGCTGCAGTCTCCTGGCAGATAGAGAAGATTGTGAAGGCTGCCCAGGTGAACCACCCGGACCCCTGCAATAACCCAAGTCCCCGCTGGCTTGTTCCCGACTCCGTTCACTCCCAGGTTCCCCAGTGGGTCCACGCCTCCCGCAAGTCCTGTCACCCGGGCATCCACAGAACCATCGCCTTGGTAAGGAGTCGCTTCTGGTGGTCCGCGCTTACGGGGAATACCCGTGCCTGTCTTCAGTGTTGTGCAGGCTGGGCGTGGTTTTGTCATCCTCGTTTCTTCATTCTCCTCTCATTATCCCTCAGCCTATCACCCACCTTCCCAGTTTGCTCATTCATTCTCACATACATTCTTCACGCTTCACTCATCAGTCTCTCTATTTATTCTCTCTTCTCTCTTTGTCTCGTTGCTAGTTTGTTACGTCAGGTCATGTTTATTTGACGTGTTACTCTGCCATTGTCTGTGTGTTTTCTAACTTGTCTAGTCTGCGCTTTTCCAGTTTGCCCGTCGGCCTTCTTTCCCTGCTCTGGCATTACCTTCGCCTACCCTGCTTTCAGTTTGTCACCGGTTTGTCTGCCATTTGCCCAGCCCCTGTCTCGCTTACCCTGTTCATCATCTCCCCCTTGGTTACTGCTAACCCTGTATATTGACCCTCACCTATTCTCCCTCTTCGTTATTTAATTGCTTGCCTTAATAAAATACTCCTTCAGAGCTTTATTGAGAGTATGTCTTCGAGTCCTGCTTTTGGGTCCATACGAGTTGGGAGAAACATATCAGCTTTAGCACAAATAAAAGGGTAAAATGTGAGCTCTTGTATGTGGAGAACAATGGCTGACAAACATTTAGAAATGTGAATAGGTAGACCTGCTGCTCTATTGTTATTTAATGTAACATATCAATACTCGGTGATTCATGTACTGCAGAGTACCTAATTTATACTACTACTAATAGCTTAACCTTACTACTAAGGGGAACACAGTAAAGACATCATAGTGTGCACAGGCTAAACTGGCAGTATCCCTCATGTACGTACGAAAGCTACCCCAACATGGAGAAAATACGGGAGAGCCTGTCCCCTCTGCAGCTCACACATGCTCATACACACAGAAACACACACATATACACACTCACATGTGCACACACACACATACACACACACACACACACACACAAGATAGACCAGAGCAGCTCTTCTACCGTGATGCTCTGTTTCGAAGTTGGTTCAATGAAACCATTGCTTTTTCATTTCTCAGTCATGCCCAGGGTGACTGTATCATTCCAAAAGACACTTCTCCCACTGCTTGGACAGAGAAAATATAATGTGTGATGTACATGAGAATATGTGGCCTGATCAAGAGCAGATACCAAACTAATTTATTTTTGGTTTTACTTTTGCATTTTTTTAAATTTTCTGTTTGTTTTTATTTTACTCTCGACTACATTTTTGTAATTTGGAAAAATAAAAAATAACAATATTCGTGTTGGCCAGTACACTCAAACAATAATGAAGGCTGACTAATATAATGGTAATAGTGTCTTTCATTTTTTACACCAGTGTGTAATTGGCATTTATAATTTGTATTCATTTGTTGACTAGTGTTTATTATTTGAAGGAAAAATGTCATTTTGGGATGAGAGTATGGTTTTGAAAATAGTGCTTGAGAGAGATACATTAAGTTTTGCAGAAAGTGATGACCATGTGGGTTTTGTGTTTGCAATTTTGTGAAATTTGTTTTAATTTTAAAAAATGTGCCTAAAAAATTTAGAAAAACTGTAATCCATTTTTAAAAAATAGAAATTGGAACATGCGATATATGGTCTATATCCTTATACCACACAGGCTAATCCAGACCTTAATACCACACAGGCTAATCCAGACCTTAATACCACACAGGCTAATCCAGGCCTTAATACCACACAGGCTAATCCAGGCCTTAATACCACACAGGCTAATCCAGACCTTAATACCACACAGGCTAATCCAGACCTTAATACCACACAGGCTAATCCAGACCTTAATACCACACAGGCTAATCCAGGCCTTAATACCACACAGGCTAATCCAGACCTTAATACCACACAGGCTAATCCAGGCCTTAATACACACAGGCTAATCCAGACCTTAATACCACACAGGCTAATCCAGACCTTAATACCACACAGGCTAATCCAGGAACGTTCCGGCTCATTCTATAAATCAGGGCCCGTATTCACAAAACATCTTAAGGCTAAAAGTAGCTCCCAACTTGCTGATTTAGGAGAAACTCTTTGAAATAATGGGCGTGTCAGTCCTAATTTTAGGACTCCTACATTTTTGGTCTAAGAGTATTTCACAAAACGTTTTAGCGCTAAAACCAGCTCCTAAATTTGTTAAAAGTTAGGGGTAGTCAAGAGGACTCCTAAATCACTAAGACCAAATCACAAACAATCGTAATCGCATCAACATTTTAGAAGCATTTAATGATACTGAGCTTTTAAAAAGGTATCGCCTTAATCGCCAGGGTATTATGATAATAGTAGAGCTAGCCAGGGATGTAGTCGCTTCACCAACAAACAGAAACAACCCAATAACACCGGAGATCAAGGTTCTGACAACTCTACGCTACTTGGCCACAGGGAAAATGCAGCTATGCAGTGCAGACGAGGTATATCTCAGTCATCTGTCAGTAGAATATTACATCAAACAATAAATGCCCTCTCCAGATCCCACATCGTCCGGCAATTCATACGGTTTTCTCTTGATGTTCGCCAACTACAAAGAAACAAAGCCCACTTCATGGCCATAGCTGGACTACCCGGTGTAGTTGGCGCTATAGATGGAACACATGTCCAAATTATTGCACCATCACAAGATGAGCACGCATTTGTCATCAGAAAAATAAATCATAGCATCAACACACAGGTGGTTTTTGATGCCAACTACAATATTCTTGACATTTTCGCCAAGTGGCCAGACGCAACACATGACTCCCGGATCCTACAGGAGACTGGCCTGAGGCTGCTGTTTGAGAGGCATCATGTCCCAGCTGGATGTCACTTGGTGGGGGACAGTGGCTATCCCTGCAGGACGTGGCTCCTCACGCCTTACATCCACCCACAACCGCCTTACATCCACCCACAACCGCCTTACATCCACCCACAACCGCCTTACATCCACCCACAACCGCCTTACATCCACCCACAATCGGGACCTCAGCTCAATACAACAGTTAAGCTCACAAAATGTTTTCCTTTTTAAGTTATATTTGTCACACAAACACCTTAATTGTGAATAACCACATAGGACAGGGGTGTCAAACTCCAGTCCTGGAGGGCCACAGTGTCTACAGGTATTTGTGGTTTCCTTTCAATCAGCACCCAGTTAAAGCATTGAGAACACGGTGTGTGGACTTCTTAGCCAATCAGTGACTTAAATTAATCACTTTTTTTCTCAATTTCACTCTATGTGTAATGAATCTATATAATATATGAGTTTTACTTTCTGACATGAGTGACAAAAAATATTGAACTTTTTCACGATATTCTAATTTTTTGAGCTGCACCTGTATATAATGTAGCCTAGCTGCAGACTCATACCATTATATAGGTTAAGGATATGTTCCAGAGGTGTGTAGTGTGTAGCAGTTACATAAATATGTAATGAATTGCATCTTACATCACATTAAATCTATAACAGAGTAAAACCAGAAATTATGATAGGATTACAAAACATTCAGCACCTATCTCTGGAATTAGACCTTAATTTAGAGCAGGGCTGCCCAGCCCTGTTCCTGGGGATCTACCCTCATCTAGGTTTTCACTCCAACCCTAACAAAGCACACCTCATTTAACAGATAGTCGAATTAGTTTTGAAATGAAAACCTACAGGAAAGAAGGTCTCCAGGAACAGGGTTGGGCAGCCCTGATTCAGAGGAACCCTCTCCATCCAGTGTACCCAATGGATGCGCATTTAAAACATTCCATGAATAGCAAGACGGGTGAGAAATACCCATTTTTATCCCACTTCCTGCCCGCCCAACAGAGGAGACCGTCCATGGGGTTCCAGAGCATATAGGCTGCATCAAATCATTGAACTCCAGAGCTGGAGCAGGCTCTCTGATAACTTAAATTTTCCCTGTACTTTCCTTGCACAGCCTACAAGAGCGATGTGGTTTTCACGCCAAGATAGCCTACATCATTTCTACACAATGTCCCGATGTTTTCCCATGGTCATCTGGTCGCCCTTGTATTTACTGTTTTAAAAAATGCGTATATTTCTTCAATTGGCTATATGCACGCAACGCTCCCGCATTTGGATAAGCCAGCATTTTAGCTCCACTGCATAAGGTTACACTGCCAAAGTTTTAAGATGTTACAGCTCTAACTTTTTTATCTGGTAAACAAACTTCTAAACAACTGCTCAAGCAACCACACTAACGTCTATCCTAATTATGATATTCCGTTTACAGTTCGCAAGGAGATCTACACACAAGATTATCTATTCAAAACCGATTTTAATTTAGGTGTTTCTTGCGATTGTATTCACCTTGGTTTTCTGACGATTGCGTAATACAATTCCACGCCCTTTCATATCTGCACCACGTGTTGAGAAAATGATAAATGTCTTCACATGTAGTGAGTTCTCTTTTCTCGGTTTCAGACGTAACATTTTGATCTGGTAGATTTTCTAGGCTGTCTGGGGTTATTTTTAAGTTCGTGCACGGGAAGAAGGGAAGTGAAGTTCTGACGGGGGTTGGAATTTCGGCAAACTTGTTGCTGTAAGACCGGGCTATGATCGGCTATCCCTTCCCAGGTAAAGACATAAGGCGTCTACATTTCTAAAACTTCATGCTGTTCCACTGACTTAATATTATGACTGTATCTATATTTTAATCATGTACATATTAACATGCTATCATATTATCGTGCTCCGTTCACCGAACGTCAAATTTAAGAAGGCAATTTTCTTTCGTCACGGTTATTTTTCAGCTAGCTATATGAAGGTAAATTAAGGTCTTAAATACTGTATGCGTATGTAGGAAGATTTGAGCATATACATGTTTTGTGTTGTTGCAATTGTGATTCACACTTGTGGGTTACAGAGTCGTATCTGCAAAACAAAGATTTGTAACTTGTAACATACTGATTTGTCCCTGTAACTGTACAACTACGAATGTGTAGATTAAAACTTTGTGCTTTCAAAACATTCATATATGGTCAATCTAAATATTTTCAACGCCGAATTTCCTCGCACGAGTTACAAATCTACCATTTGTGCTCTCGTGCCTCTTTTCTGCGCGCTCGCCTCTCCCATCGACACGCTCAAATTGTGTCCCTGCCACCATCTGTGAGATATACTGCCTGGCCAAAAAAAAAAAGTCGCACTCTAATATTTCGTTGGACCGCCTTTAGCTTTGATTACGTCGCGCAGTCGTTGTGCCATTGTTTTGACAACCTTATGCAACGTCACAACATTTATTTCCATCCAGAGTTGCATTAAGTTTTGGGCGAGATCTTGCATCAACGACATTTAATACATTCAGGTACTCAGCTGACTTAATTTTATTGTTGCATAACGTTGCCGAGCCTGGCACTATGCATGACGGGTGCAACGGCGACTTTTTTTTTTTGGCCCGGCAGTGTACGATACACCGTTCCTCTGGTCAGCACAGACTGCAGGATTTTAAATTGGCACTGGCTGGCAGTGGCCCTGGTGTACAGGTGTGGACAGCACAGCAGCAAGTCAAGGGGAAGTACTGTCGATTTCAAGCAGAAGATGGAAAACTGGTGAAAGGATGAGAGGAAAGAAAACGATATAAGCTCTACGATTCCCCAGTTATGGCTTCATTGGAAAGAATTGAGACAGAAAGATTTGATGTTTAGTGTACTTTATTAGAAAATTCGAAACCCTGGTTAAACACATTAGCATGCAAAAAAAAAAAACCTTGCTCCTGATTTACATTACACATTACAGTCATTTAGCAGACGCTTTTATCCAAAGCGACGTACAGTAAGTGCGTACAGAAAGGTAATCGAAGTAACTACAGAACAGATAAGAAAGCACATTCTTCCCATAAAGTAGCAGCTATCCCTAGTAATGAACACAGTGCAGTTCACAGTGAACTGGGTAAATCAGCTCTACTACAATTCTGTTCTAAATAGTATAAACTATTAGCTATTTAGACAAATTCCATCCACCAGTGGCTAATTAACCCTTAGACCGTAATTAAGATTGGGGGAAGGACATGAAACTGATTAAACGCATAAAAGTCTACATGCTCAAAGAGTTTGTTTGGCAAAGAAAGTGTACTCCCAATCCAACCAGAACTGGACTATGCTGAATATTTGGAAATGAAAGCCGCAGAGTCCGGAGGAGCTGTGATGATGTAATGAGTAATTCCTTCCACGCGAGAAGTGGCCAATTACAGCTCGGAGAGGATCAAGGTGCATTGGTGCTCGCTGTCTCCTTGTGATTTCCAGGGAGGTTGATTGACTCAAAATCGATGACGATATTTTTTCTCTTAGGCTCAAACTGCCTGGAACACACACAAATAACAGTATACAAGAAAGTCATTTTTTGTTAAAATTATCTTTTTTCCAAGCAGCCCCCCATCTCTCCTCTCTCCTCTCTCCTCTCTCCTCACTCCTCACTCCTCACTCCTCACCATTTCCATCAAGTCCCTTTGCATTGGGTATGTTTTGAAGAGGGGGCTTCAGTTGTTATTAAATATGTAGCCTGTCACTTCAATTCTCCTCCAGCACAGAACAGCCAATCACAGGGAAGCGAGTTGGGGCGCGAGTTGGGGCGCGGGTGGGGGCAGGGCTGGATTCATTACATTACATTATAGGCATTTAGCAGACGCTCTTATCCAGAGCGACTTACACAGCATTTCTTTTGCATTTATACATAGTATCCATTGATACAGCTGGATATATACTGAAGCAATGCAGGTGAAGTACCTTGCTCAAGGGTACAACGGCAGTGTCCTACCCGGGAATCGAACCTGCAACCTTTCGGTTACAAACCCAGTTCCTTAACCATTATACCACACTGCCGCCCACAAGAAAGATGAGTTCCTAAAGATAACCTTCATATCATAACCGTGTCTGGTGTTGTACTGTGGCAGGTGGGTTCCTGTAGGGATAAAGGAAGTTGCTACGGTTGGGTGATGGAGGAACAGTCTCTTGCTCACTCCTGTCAGACTCACAGCTACACAAAGTATCAACACTGTACTTCTATTCACAAAACATCAACAATTGTTATTTTTAATTAAAGAAATCATTGGGAAAAAGTTGTTTCAGCAGTTCTAACCGGTTTGAAGCAGAATAATTAATTCAGCTTTTATGTTTTTCTAAGTATAAAATATTTTAATCTATACAAACCAGGTATTTATTATGCATCAATGCAGCATGGCCAACAAATTCAACTGTTAGTGTGCTCTTCTCTCGAAGACAGAGATAAGGTGAAAGGCGGAGCGGAAGAGAGAAGCAACCAGGAGGGATCAAAAGAGGACACTTCCGAGAAAGAAGAGGGGAGAGGAGAGATGGGAAAGAGGAGAGAGATTGAGGTGGAGAGGGCTAGAGAAAACAAGAGGAGAGGAGAGAGGGATGTGAAAGCCGAGACGAGGGTAAGGGGGTCGCAAGTGGGGAGAGAGCATCAGACATGACGCGCGGTGGAAAAAGCGCACCGCAGACGAAGGGTTTCTTTGAAGCGAGATTCCTTGTTTGTTAGTGAGGTCAGACCTGTCTGGCCCTGACGGATGTAAATGAAGTCGTTTTTCCGTTTTTTTTTTTTGTTCCTCTGAAGAGTGCTGTGGAGACTCACTTGGGTTTGATCCCTGCTATGTCGAATAGCAGTCTGGAGGCCGTCGTTTCTTTCTCGTCGTGATACTTGTCTGACAGATAAATCACATCCTTTATACCTGCGGAGAAAAGGAAAAAGACAGAGAAAAGTCAATTGCGGCTGCGGGGGTCCCACGCGGACACGCCTGTGGGGAGGAGTAAGGGGGGGGGGGCGGCGGGTGCGGCCGCGGCCGCGACCCCGTGCCAAGGGCTTGGGACGCACGGGAGACCCACTGGAGCTGCCTGGAGGACGGACTGCGGTCACAAACCCCGGCCCTGGCCCCGCTCCTGTCCCACGTCTGATGGAGCGGTCGGGCCTGCCTAAAGCGGGGCTCCGCCCGTTTCACCCCGGAGGCACGTGCGGACCCGAGAACGGTCCCGCGGCTCCTTCGTGCGACGGCGTTCGGATGAATGTGCAACGAGGACAAACTAAAGCTTCGCCAGGGGAGAGGCAGACGGTTCCTAGGGTAACGAGTCAGAGAAATTCATCTCCCTTCCAGCAGCCCAGCCCAACAATGTCCCCAGAGCAACAATCAAACCCGCTAGTTCATTAAATCTGCGAACGTGTGCAGGTTTGCATATTGAAGCCACTCGCGATGAGGGCGATGTTTCAAAATGTATACCCAATAAACAAACCATAAATAAAAATACACTGCTGCGCGTTGTCAATATTCAGAGTGCAGCGCGCACATATTCTCTCTGCGTTTGAACCTGGCAGCGCTCCAGCCTCGCCGAGCAGGAGAGCATAAGAATACTGATGGCTCAGAGGGGGGTAGGGGAGGAGAGAGGGCCTGTATCCAACCATTCCCTCCCACAAACCCCCTCCACAAGCTGTCAGAACAAATACACAAGCCAAAGTCCACTTAAAGCGAAAAAAGTTTGTCTAACCTATTTTACGAAAACCGCGCTTCCGAGTTTGGCATCTCTGTACTTCAAATCACTTTTACCGGGAATATTTTTGGGTTGGTGGCAAGACTTCAGTCACGGTGTTTCCAATAAGACCGTATTTAGTTATAGCAAAGGAAGCGTAACCCGGATAAAGCAACCAACTACCTGATATATTGTATATATTGTCTAATTGTGGAAAGGGTTATATATCTGAGCTTTTGTCAGTACAGCCTCATACTGTTGTAGAGTTCTGCCGCTACTGAAGTGCAGCCAAGCCTTTCATAATTTCCCCTTAAGAGCCAAAACCTGAAAATGTGCCGTGTTTTTCAAGCCCAGAAATATTTCCTTTGGTAAAAGAGAACTTGTGAACAAAAAAGTGGCATTTTGTCATTATGTCCCTCTCATCGCTGCAACATCCATCGCCAGTGTGCAAGAGGCTCATGCTACCAGACGCATCTCCACAGCCTACAGTCCATTACACTGCACTACACTTAGCATTTAGCGCTATTATCCAGAGAGAATGTTTTGAAAATTGTGCTTGATTTCGACAAGAGATACATTAAGTTTTGCAGAAAGTGATGACCATGTGGGTTTTGTGTTTACAATTTTGTGAAATTTGTTTTAATTTAAAATTTAGAAAAACTAATCCATTTTTAAAAAAATAGAAATTGGAACATGCGATATATGGTCTATATCCTTATACCACACAGGCTAATCCAGACCTTAATACCACACAGGCTAATCCAGGCCTTAATACCACACAGGCTAATCCAGACCTTAATACCACACAGGCTAATCCAGGCCTTAATACCACACAGGCTAATCCAGACCTTAATACCACCGAAAATGTTTCGGGCGACCAGGAGAGACGATACCGAGTAAACAGTGTCGCAAATGATTGCAGTGATCATTACACAAACTTACGTCAACAGCAGAGTGCGTGGAAGAGATTACAGATATGTCGCTGTCAAATGGATTTGAAGGCACCGTGTCAAATGAAACATAGGTAGAGGGGTATTGAACCCAGAATCATGGTTTGGAGTGTAAGGTTTGGTTTACTGGTGTCAGCAGGTGATTTCTCAGGCAGACACAGTGACTCGGCTCGCTTGAAGGAAGGAGAAGACCTTTTCAGGAAGGAATGGAAACGCAGCACGAGCTTGCAGATCAAAGTGGAATGGCTGGAGTGTGAGGGGCACAAGAAGCTGATAAGAAAGCTAATTGTGTGCCACTAGCCAGAGTTGGCCAAGATTCAGAACCAGGGCCGTGTCTGGGGGGGCACAGGGGGCCAAAGCCCCCTCAAATGCTCCGCCAGTCCCCCCAAAGCCAAATCCAGAAAAAAAATGTATCCGACATTATGAAGTCGGCACTCAGTAGACAATTTGAGCGACAGACGATTCGGCCAATCATAAAAATGCCACAACGAAATAATATATTTCTCTAATATCTGATTGGTTGGTTTGGCCATAGCCAATAAAATAAAAAAATAACAAAACTGTTATTGGAACAAAACAAAAAAAAGTTTAATTTTCTGCTGTCTTGTCTCTGCACTGAAAGTCCCCCGTTACAGAAGTGTACAATGTGACACACTGTGAAAGGCTCTAACTGATATTAAATGCACCCCAGCGAGGGAGGCAGAGCCCGTAGAAACAGGTCGGGGCGTGGCACAGCTGAGGATATCAGCTCCCACCTCCTGAGAAGACTTCCTGAACAGAAACCAGGGGGTGGGAGGGGGGTATCGGCAGGACCAGACAGGTTTAATGCACATCACTTTGGGAATCACGCAGTCCTTTTGCTGGGGAAAACACAAAGCCTGTAAAACCTGATGAAAAACTACCAGGAATAGTGGAAACCGAAACTCCATCCACAACTGTGGGTGAGTGTGAGAGAGTGACGATAGACGATGAGCGAGACCATGGTGCCTAAAAATGCTATGAGGAGTGGGGGGGAATCCAAAGGTCCCCTTCTCCTCCTCTCTTGATACTAGGGGCGCAGGTGGCATGTCAAGGCATGCCCAGGACAACAATTGAAGGTACCGTTGAGCCAAGTAAACCGAGCAGCAACACCATTACCATTGCAGGGGGATTGAGGTACAATGAAAGGGGACTGGGAAAAAAGCCTCTAAATTAGGTGGGGGAGCGAGGGATTCGGGAAGACAACCAAGGCATAATTAAACAACATTAGAATGCAATCAGCATTTTTTCACGTGCCCGTCATTCCGGAACCTTAGCCCATAATTTCACCAGATTCAGTCCCTCACATCCAACTAACAAAAACCTGGCACCAGCCACAGATGGGGTGCTGAGCTCAATGAGGCTTCGGAAAGCCAGGGAAAAGATTTACAGTTTCACTACACTAATTATTTCCCTGCCTTATGAAGCATAATTACTCACTAAATGATTGTGACAGGTTTGTGATTGTCAATCCCTTCAACTTGAAAGAAAATCCAATATATTTTTATTTATTATTTATTGTAAATTCTGAAACAAGCAGGGAGTACTTAAATAATCAACGCCAGGCCAATTGAGCTATGCTGAATGTGCTAAACAAAAACAGTTCAAATCAGTTTCAACCCTGGAGCTAGGATAGTAGCCTGGCAGGAGACGGCACATATTAGTGTTGCTGAGAGCAGATGATGCAGCTGATTTTCTGCGATTAATAACGAGGTAGCGCCCGATTAGCCGTCTGTTGCAGAAGGAGGGAGGGACAGAGAGAAAGGGGGAGCTGAGGAGAGAAAGTGTAAGGTAGAAAAGAAAGAAAAAGTGAGTGTGAGAAAGATAATCTCAGCCAACCTGGTTTCAGGAGGATCTCATCATAAAATAAAATAAGAATTAAAATATGACAACTCATTGGGCTTGAGGTCTGAACGTGTTGGATGGGAGGTCTGTCCAAACGTGTGTCTATGCGTGGGCCGGCCTGGGGGTGAGTGCAGGGAGACGACAGCACCACAGCGCCCCCTAAAGCCCGCTGCCCTCCCTGCCAAGGCATCCATCCAACCAAAGGGGCCTGCGCTGGCACAAAAGCTGAAGAGCTCACATAAAGTAAACAAGGGTGACATATTTTTAAAAAAATAAACAAACAAAAATCCTCTATGTCAGCACAAACGCAAAATTGGCGAACTCAAAGTCTGCCGTTTCTTAGCGCTGCCGCCCCGCGGTCAGATTGGCGTGGCGCAGCTGCCGTCTGTGGCTTTAAAAACGACAACGAACAAAAAAAACCTGTTCTGAGCATGCCGTGCCGTGCCGCGTTTCCTGGAAAAGACATCAAGAGAAATTAATAATTTAGAATGCACCCGAGAGTTCCTCTTGTTCCTCGCGTCTTAGGAGGAACGTAGATGAAAATGGGGGGGGGGCAGTTAGGCAGGCGCTTGTACCCCTCTCCCGGTGCCGAGGAGTTCACCGCAGTCAAAGAGATGACAGATCTTTGGCTGATTTGAGATTGATGCGTTTGGGCGTTTCTCCTCTTGAAGCGTGAGGAGGTCGTAGGAGGTGCAGTTTGGGGGATCAGGAAAAATAGCCGAAGGTGTTGAAGAAAGAGCCGCGTCGCGCTTCTTAATGAGGCAACAACCCCCACCCCGCCATCCGAGGGGGAGACGTCAACCTCGTTTCACTACGTGCCCCCCCGAGGGGCACCGCCTCTGCTCCAACAGCAGGGGATCCTGGGACCAAACAAAGTATTTAAATGAATATATTTTTAAGAAGTCTCGAGTATGTTCTGGGTAGTTTGAGTAGAGCGTACAAACTGCAGCGATGTGGGGGGAAAAGTTTGGGTGTTGACTGAACAGTCGCTTGTGGGCCTGTGCATAAGTTACTTTACTGGATATTTTTCACCCTCCAGTGGTAAATCACCTCAACTGCAGGAGCCGCTCAGTAAATCAGCGATGCAGCCGTGGAGTCGGCGGGTGAGAAAGAGGTAATATAATTTCCAGGGCTCTGCCTCCTCTGCTGTCAGGGCCTGCCCTTGCACTCTTTTTTTTTTTTTTTTAACCCCCCAAGGGCCTGGATTTGCCCTTCATTTCTCACTCACGTGACAGTTCTGCACATTCCTCGACCTGCTGGGAACAATCACCTACAACAGAAATCAGAAATTCTTTCACACATCCGGTAACGCCCCAAATTCCCTTAAATGAACCCACTGCTACATTTCTGTCCTTTAAGACTCTGGAGGACACAGATGTACTCGAACTTGTATCACACCAGCGTGCAACCACCTGCCCACTGGACCCCATCCCTTCAGCAGTCCTCCAATCTATATCCGGTGAGGTCCTTCCATATCTGTCCTCCATTATTAACACCTCCTTAACCTCTGGCTATGTTCCTGCTGTTTTCAAAACTGCCCGTGTTACCCCTCTCCTTAAGAAGCCTAGCTTGGACCCCTCTGATGTCAGAAATTATCGTCCTGTGTCTCTCCTGCCCTTCTTGTCAAAAGCTGTTGAATGCGCTGCCCTTAACCAACTGTCTGTTTTTCTCCACCAGAACAACCTGCTCGACCCTCATCAGTCTGGCTTCAGAACCGGCCACTCAACTGAAACCGCACTCCTGGCTGTGACCGAGGCACTCGCCACTGCTAGAGCGTCCTCCCTCTCCTCTGTCCTGATTCTCCTTGACCTGTCTGCAGCATTTGATACGGTCAACCACAAACTCCTGATCTCCACACTGGCTGAGATGGGCATCTCTGGAACTGCTCTCTCTTGGTTTACTTCTTATCTCACAGATAGATCCTACCAAGTCTCCTGGAAGGGCTCTATCTCTGCACCTCATCCTCTTTCTACAGGGGTCCCGCAGGGATCTGTACTGGGTCCTCTGCTGTTCTCCATTTACACTAAGTCTCTTGGTTTGGTCATTAATTCACATGGCTTCTCCTACCATTGTTATGCTGATGACACTCAACTCTACCTCTCTTTCCCTCCCTCTACCCCACAGATTAAAGAGAGGATATCTGCTTGCCTGGCTGACATCTCTGAGTGGATGTCTAGCCATCACCTGAAGCTCAACCTCGACAAGACTGAGCTGCTCTTCATGCCACACAAGACATCCCCGCTTTTAGACCTGTCCACCACCGTCGACGGAACTATGGTGACCGCCTCCCGCTCTGCAAGAAACCTGGGGGTGGTCCTGGACGACCAGCTGGACTTCAGAGAGCACATCAGGGCGACGACACGGTCCTGCAGGTTCCTCCTGTACAACATTAGGAGGATTCGGCCGTACCTGACCACCTACTCTGCCCAGCTCCTTGTCCAGACCATGGTCACCTCACGCCTGGACTACTGCAACTCCCTTTTCGCAAGCCTGCCAACCTGCGCCATTCTGCCCCTTCAACTGGTCCAGAACGCGGCCGCTCGGCTTGTGTTCAACCTCCCGAAGTTCACACACGTCACCCCCCTGCTGAGGTCACTCCACTGGCTTCCAGTCATGGCCAGGATCAGGTTCAAAGTTCTGACCCTGGCCTACACTGCAGCCAAAAGGTCAGGCCCCTCCTACCTACAGGACTTGATCCAGCACTACACTCCTGCTCGACCACTTCGCTCTGCTGGTGCAGGGCGACTTGCACTTCCCTCCCTCCGTGTCAACGGCACTCGCTCGTCCCGACTGCGGAGCTTCTCCACTCTAGCTCCCCAGTGGTGGAATGAACTCCCCACTCCGTTGCGCTCTGCTGAAACGCTGTCTGTTTTCCGTCGTGGTCTGAAAACACACTTTTTCAGACTCCACCTTGATTAGCCAAATATATATAGTATGTTCTTGCTTTTATTTTCTATTTGGTTTTGCTATTTCATAGCTTAGAATGTATAGCCGACTGTATTCTGTATTCTGTTGACGACTAGCGATAGCTCCTATGTTGTGAGAAAGTTGTGCTTCGTTGGATTTGCTTTGTAGATTGTGTCTAAGACCTTCAATATGCACTAATTGTACGTCGCTTTGGATAAAAGCGTCTGCCAAATAAATGTAATGTAATGTAATGTACAACGGATAACCTCGTTCCCAGTTTTATCTCCGTCTCATGAGGAGATAAAGCCTGGAAAAGAACTACTGCCGAAAGTGTCTATCGGGTAGGATTTCCGGTGTATGTACTTACCCTGGAAGCGGTCTCCGAACGGAAGGTATTTCGACCAATCACGACACGGCGTTCATGAAAATGTATCCCCCCCAGAAACAACCTCGTTATCACCGTCTCGTCCAGCCTAATATCCATCTCATGATACCCGAAAAATGGAACGTTTGATTTTTGTCAAAAATTTCCACTGATAATGTTTCTTGAACAAACGTTCAGCGTTCGCTTCTTCTTCGTTGGAGATTTAATAGAATGCTTCTTTCTTTGTTTCGCTGGGGAATGCAAACAGATCTGCGCCGCTTTACCAAAACTTCCTGTAGCCCTGTACTTCCTGTAGCCCTGTACTTCCTGTAGCCCTGTACTTCCTGTAGCCCTGTACTTTCTGTAGCCCTGTACTTCCTATAGCCCTGTACTTCCCGTACTTCGTTTAGACACTTTAGGAGATATATGTTGTCCAGCCTATACAACGGAAAGAGTCAACAAATAACTGGCACACAAAATAAAATAAAAAACAGGTGAGGAGGGGAGATCCTTATCCCATCGGAGGGCTGCACTTCACACACGGCACATGCAGAGAGAGGAGTCGCTGTTGCGCAAGGCCAGGGGACCCCGGCTGATTGGTTTGGCCAATAAAATATGGAGACTCAGCGAGAGAGAGGTCAGTTTCTTTGATCGATCTATCAAACATCGCCCCCTCCTGGGTGATGCATTGGCAGCGACGCCAGTCGGCACTGGCACGCTCGCTACAAGACTGCGGACCGCGAGGCACATCAACATCAACCGAGCACTACCGCTTTAGTTGCGTGTGCCAACCAGTAGGCCACCGATAGATGCATCACGGTGCCAATTAGTCAAATCAGGGGGCTGAGCGTCCAGATGGACCCAAGGACATCTCGGACAACAGCTACGAAGGGCCAAGCTTGGGCTACCTCGATTCAGCTCCTCAAAAATACCAGCGTGTGTCACGCTTCAAGAGAACCTGGCGTTATTCATCTCTGTCTGAACCATCAGGGCGAGGGTGAGGGTGAGGGCGAGAGAGGGGGCGAGAGAGAGACCCACCTGCCTGGATGATGAGCTTGGCGCACTCGTTGCAGGGGAACAGGGCCACGTACATGGTGCACCCCTTCACGTCTGCGGAGTTCTTGTTGATGATGGCGTTCAGCTCAGCGTGACACACTGCAAGGGGGGCAAAAAAAAAAAGTTTGTAGCGTCCACATTTCTAACATACAAATATACACGCCGACACACGTGCACCGTGTCCACGCTAAAACACGGACACACTCGCATACAAGCACGTATGCCCACGCAAATGCGTGTGTACGCCCTCTCACACAAAAGCACTTTACAAACAAAGCTTCAAGCCCGAACAGATGTATCCTCTTCCCGACAGAACTGGCTACAAAAGGGGAGGTAATTGTTCAGCTGAAGCGCTAATTATCTGAAATGAATGACCCTATCAACGTTGATAAATTACCATATTTTGACTGAAAGCCAACAACCACCACATCGCCATCAGTGTTGGCAGAGCTCGAATTATACACTACAAACACACACAAAAAAAATAACCCTGCTCAGTGTTGAGGGAGAGCAGGAGGACAAGCATAATGTGTGTAAAAACAAGAAGGCATCAATCATTCACACTGACAAAGGCGTAACGGGAGGACTCTTCTCAAGCCTGGCTGACAACATAAAAATTACACCGTCAAAACATTGGAACAGACTATCAACTTGGTGGCAGCTAACTCAGAGAAACAGGGAACAACAGAACCCTGGGTAACAATTAAGTGAGCAATGGCCTTTTTCCCCAAAGTACACCAACGGAGATGGAACAAACTGCGTACAGAGGAGCACAATCCCGTTTCGCAAACTCCAGCTGTAGCACTATCCCATAAGGCATATAGGCCTGCTCAACGAGATGTACAAGCGCCAAGAGCACAGCGAGACAATGGCCGCTTACAAGGTGATCCATCAACGCGCCATCAGGCAAGCAAACGCTGCCCCTAACATTTGTTTTCGGATTTATTTATTTATTAATTTATTTAATTTTAACACTGCAATTTATATCAACCTCAAACTAAGGCACATATGAAAAATCCTCACTGGGTTTACAGTAAAGAACATTTCTCTGCAAAGGTGCCCCAGAACACTTGACAGGTGGCACCGTGTTCCATCATTGCTCATCCCAAACAACAATAACCAAGACACAGATGGTCCAGCGGTGACACTTACTGGTATGTGCGTTTACAATCGACTTGATATAGAACTGCAGGGAACGTTAAGATCCAGCGGTTCAGAGAGGGCGACGTGAACAAATTATTTTCTACCATCAGTAGAGTTGCACGAGCTGAGAGAAGTGTGTGTGTGAATAAGCAGCCCCCACACCCTAAAACTGAGCGGATGTTGGCCCCCACACATGGACTGCTTTGTGACATCACACATCAACTGCCATGTTTGCTCCACGAGCCTATGAGCTAGCGAATGGTCTGCAGTCACCACAATTCCAGGGCACACAATTCAACAAGATATTTAGAAGATGGGTTTTGGACTTTCTTCAAAGACACAGCTATTCTTTCCTGAAGTAAGGTGTAATTGGGCCAGTGGAGCTGCAAGGTCTTCCATCAGATCCTCTACAGTACACCACTAGTCTCTTTGTAAATTCTGACCTTAATCTGCAAAGAAACACGCAGGACGGAGAAAACCAAATATATTGGTCTTTTCTGAGATGGTCAGGCGCATATTATTACACTAACACAGCAACTCACCAACAGTTTCTAACACAAGAATCTAGCTGGTCTGAAACTGCCTGCAATAAAAAGAGAGAATGCCTCCCATCTGTGAAAACATCTCCTCGCTTTAAAAAGGTGAATAAAAATGGACTGAAGTCCTTTAAACCATTCTAATTTATTCTTTAAAAAAATAATTCCTCCCAAGTAATAAGAGTTGGAGATGAGCCAGTTCATTTACTCCTGACAGCTGGCTATGTGCAGTTTCTGTCTGCAAAGCTTCTTTTGCCAGCATAATGTGTAGAAGGGACATCTTTCAGCTACGGGTAGCCCTCCAAACTGCTTTCAATTACTTTTGAGATGCCCATCTTTTTTTATTTTTTTTATATTCAACCCCAAACAGCACAGCTCCTTAGAGACAGAAAATAAAAACACGAGGAGACTAGAAGGTTTACCTTTTATATTTTCAACCCCAGGCAACGAACTTTCCCCACTTCACAATCTTGCATCAATGTTACAAACACGGAGGCCGTTTCCAGTCCTGGAATGCGGAGGGTGTGTGCCTGTGGGGAATTCGGCCAGGGTGCATGTCTGACAGGCGAGTACCTTTACTTTACCAAGATAGAACATTTTCCAATGGGCAGGAACAGCTCAACAGTAGAAGTTACACCAGATGTTAAATAGGCTGCGCAGTGGAATATGTAAGTGTGCATGATGTCTGTGAGGAGTACAGGTCTATATCAGAGCTCTTGGTGTCTGTGAGGAGTACAGGTCTATATCAGAGCTCTTGGTGTCTGTGAGGAGTACAGGTCTATATCAGAGCTCTTGGTGTCTGTGAGGAGTACAGGTCTATATCAGAGCTCTTGGTGTCTGTGAGGAGTACAGGTCTATATCAGAGCTCTTGGTGTCTGTGAGGAGTACAGGTCTATATCAGAGCTCTTGGTGTCTGTGAGGAGTACAGGTCTATATCAGAGCTCTTGGTGTCTGTGAGGAGTACAGGTCTATATCAGAGGTATTGGTGTCTGGGTGGAGCAGCGGACTATATCTGAGCTCTTGGTGTCTGTGAGGAGTACAGGTCTATATCAGAGCTCTTGGTGTCTGTGAGGAGTACAGGTCTATATCAGAGCTCTTGGTGTCTGTGAGGAGTACAGGTCTATATCAGAGGTATTGGTGTCTGGGTGGAGCAGCGGACTATATCTGAGCTCTTGGTGTCTCCATACAGCAGTAGTCTATATCAGAGCTCTTGGTGTCTCCATACAGCAGTAGTCTATATCAGAGCTCTTGGTGTCTGGGTGGAGCAGTGGACTATATCTGAGCTCTTGGTGTCTCCATACAGCAGTAGTCTATATCAGAGGTATTGGTGCCTGGTGGAGCAGTGGTCTATATCAGAGCTCTTGGTGTCTCCATACAGCAGTAGTCTATATCAGAGGTATTGGTGCCTGGTGGAGCAGTGGTCTATATCAGAGCTCTTGGTGTCTCCATACAGCAGTAGTCTATATCAGAGGTATTGGTGCCTGGTGGAGCAGTGGTCTATATCAGAGCTCTTGGTGTCTCCATACAGCAGTGGTCTATATCAGAGCTCTTGGTGTCTGGTGGAGCAGTGGTCTATATCAGAGGTCCTGGTGTCTCCAAACAGCAGTAGTCTATATCAGAGGTATTGGTGTCTGGTGGAGAAGTAGTCTATATCAGAGCTCTTGCTGTCCACATTGAGTAGTGGTCTATATCAGAGGTCTTAGTGCCTGGCTGGAGCAGTGGTAATGTGTTGGTACTGTATGTTGCTCCACTTCTGGTTTAGTCAGGTGTGTTCCGCTAACAGGCCCAGACAGATGGGCTGTGAGGTGCCCTCTGTTCCCCCTCTTGTTGCCCTCACTCCTTCCTGCTGACGCCCAGCAGGGCCCTGCTAATTAGAGTGGTCAGGGGCAAGGTAGGGGCAAGAGAACAAGCAGCACCTGGCCCCTTCCCAGTTCCTGCCCCCATCCCTGACCAAGCAACATACTTGCTGTAACAGCTAGGGTCACTAAATATCTAAAACTAAATTTTTTTTAAAAAGAGGGGAGGAAAGAGGATAGCCAGCCCCCCGAACCCCCTCAATTCCCCCCCATTTAATTCAAACCAGCTCATAAACGCACATTTTGACTTATAAAGCACCGGCAGATCCTGGCGTTCCGACATGCTGGCATCACGGGAAGGCTGGCTTACCGCCAGCACCAGGGGCAAGGCTGCTGACTCCGACAAATTGCGTATCATTAACTCTCCCGGACGCGGATGGAGCAATTACATTTACATTTCTTTGGTGTTTAGATGTGTTACGGTAAAAACAAATGATCATGCATTTGGCATTAGGAGAACACGGGGCAAGGTGGTTCAATTGTTCCCCGAATGCAAATATCAGCACATCAGCTCCAGTAGTGGCAAATCAATTTTTTCCCTCCTTCGTCCAGCCTTTTCCTTTTTTTAAACTGTACACAAAGAATATTTAAACCACACTACTACTTTTAAATACAATACTCAAATAAATACTCTATTACATTATTAAACTGTTACAGGAGGGGAAGAAAGATTAAAATAGTCTTTAAGCATTACGTTTTTAATAATGATTTTTGCAATCATGAAGCGGGGGAAGATTCAGTTGTTGTTTTTTCTCCTCTTAAATGAAAAAACACTTACAAGAGTAAGAGGCAAAAGTACCCATTTGGAAGACTGTTTCCATAGAAACCTGCAAATGATTGATAGTCTGGACAGGGGCACAAAGAGGGGGATGGACTACGGGTATGTTCCAATCACCTTATGGATGTACTACACAAGACAACAACATCACCTGCATAGAACCACCTGGTTGGAAGTGTGTGTGTGTGTGTGTGTGTGTGTGGGGGGGGTGTGTGGGGGGTGTGTGGATGACCCTCAGGACAACATCAGTCTGAATGACACTTTCCACATTGAAGACCACAATAGTATTGGGTGTTAATCTGAACAAAGTCTTTCTTGCCAGATTCATACCGTGTATCATTGTGGATGTATGTACATAAAGTTATCAATACGTATAGTACGCATTATCAAATAAAATGAACTTTAAAATAAATATCCAGCGTGAGGGGAAAGTTTTCTTGCTGTATTGTCTCCAACTGTAGCAATTCCCTGGGATGGGATTTAAGCAAACAAGTGAGACTGAGCAACTGAGCAAGTTCAAGCTCCTAATCAAAGAAACGTGTGAAAAAGCAAAAGGCACATCTGAGGTACCGGTCGATCGGCAGTCTGGGGAGCGGCCGCAGGCCAGCCTTTTACCGCGCGCGCGGTGCAGACAGGCCAAAGCAAGGGACTGCTTATAGAAATAGAAAAGTGCTCCTCCCCACGTCTGTAGCCGGTTACTGCTCTTCTCCTTCAGTTTTACAGGAGGTTGACCAACGCTAAGGTGCAACAGCCGGTTATTTTGGCAACGACTGAAATAAAAGTAATGATTAAATAACCGTTCGTAATTTTTACCGAGATTCATATAGTTTTGGGTTGTACATTCTGTGATTGCACATTAAGAGGGTAATAAATAACCGAATAGCTTGGTGGGTCGTCAGTCATGCTTATGGGTTTGTCCTGCTCGGGGAGTTGCCACTTTCCGATAATCTCACAGTCAGTGCCGGCGAGCTCTAAAACATGGAAGTCTGTATATCACCGCAACTCTTTCGGCCCCTATATTTTGGACAGGGAGCGCGTGGGAAGGTAGACTCACCATAGGGGTACTTGTTGTCCAGCCAATTAGGCGATGACCGCGCCCAAGGCAGCCGGTCGTCGTCGCTGTCATTGGGCATCCCGTTGTAACCTATCCCCACTATCTTGTTTTCCTGGTTCACAATGCAGGCTCCCACCTTAAACGGAAAATGAAAAGGCATTTCACTCTCAGAAGAGTACACAGGGCGATACAGAGAGGCCGTGCAGCTGGCCGACTAGCTTTCTCCAAAATAAAAAAAACAATCAGACAGACCGGTCGAGGCAGTTTCAAACAATCAGCACTTCCGTAATCAGTGAGTAATTCAAAAAGAAGAAAAAAAGGGGGAATGTGACACTTCAAACATTCACCAAGAGGAATGACAGCCAGTGTGAGCGCTGCCTTTTACACAGCAGGCATTCCTTTCAGGCCCGTGTGGGGGGGGGACAGAATCTCAAATTGTTTAAAACACGACAAAAATCCTTCAGAGCTTACAGGTCCGCACAACTTCAGCAAGTGGCACTGCAACAGACTGCACGATGTTTGACTGCAGATATTACCGCTAAACGACTGCACCACATCCGTGAAACACGGCGGCTTCCCGGCTCACCAGCATCCCTTACCACAACTTTAGGGATTTCGCCAACATATTTGGCAACTGAAACGGAACTGTTGGTACACAAGCACACTGGGGGCAATATGCTGGCGGCATGGCAACATGGCACCATGGCAACAGGAACAGCAACCACAAGGCTGTAGATATGAATTCCAGTGCTGCTGTCAAACCTTTTTAAAAAAGTGATCACATCAGTCACTGCGTATGACTCAACGCAATGTAAACATGGTGCAGGGGGTTGTTTGACAACAAAAACAGACTTTATATGACTCCAAGAATATTTGCAACAAAAAAAATATATATATATATTTTATAAACAAAATATCCTCACCGTAATATGAAACATGAAGTAAATCTGCACTTGCAGGCACTCGTCACATCATCCATGACATCTATGTAACATGAGATAAATCGCATTTGAAAGCCCCTTTGTGGAGGCAAAGAAAAAAGAAAATGGACGCAGTGCCAGTCAAGGTCAGGCCAAGGCTATAAGATGCAATGCAACACTTTCCCTCACCTGCTTCAGCATCAGAAGAGCGCAGAGGCTTTAATGCCCACGCCCAGAGGTGATATATGATATATGCAACATACATCTTCAAGCAGTTCAGACTCGCTTCAGCACCAATACAATCAGCACAACCACAGATATGGAAAAGTGGGTGGAGGGGGGGGGGGCTTCTATGAAAAATAATCCATCTTTTATTCCCCTAGCCCCAGGAATGCGATGAAGATGCGGGGGCTTGGAGATTTAGGTCTTGCAACGAAACGGCGACCTGGAGTCTCGGCTCGGCGTAGTGCACAGTATAAACAAACGTGTCTGAGAGCAAAACACGAAAAGAGGCACCGGCTTCCTTTATTCATACAGAAATAGTCTTCTTATCGCTCGGTAGTTGGATCACTCGGACTTGAAAACTTTTGCTCTCACCCCACCCCCAGATTTACCGACACCCCAAACAACGATTCTGGCACCGCTTTAATGAAACAACAATAAAGGCTGTCAGTGTCAGCAGAGGAATTCTACCCTTCTTATAGAGCCCCACTCCCTCCCCAATAGCTCCTCTATCAGGTATACTGAGGCTGGGTGCCTGGAGAAGAGCATGCTGGGAAGGGGGTCGGATAAGAAGTGTGCGAGACACCCCGCTGTGCCCCTCTGGCTCAGACCTACCCCCTCTCCTGGATTTGGGCTTATCAAAGAGGAGCAGCTCCAGCTCTCATAACCCCCCCATTCACTTTCCAGACACGCGAGCGCAAACACAAACACACGGTCCAACTCGCGTAAACACGAACACTCCAACAAACAGACGTAGACCGAGAAGCACGCCCTCAAGCACGCGCGCACATTCATCTCTACGCCCGCGCCATTTCCCTTCTTCATTTCTTCATAACAGGAAGTGCTTATTTTATTCTTCTCCTTTATCTTCCGCGTGTTTGCCAAGCCTTGGTCAGAGTAGGTAGCTTGTGGAAGGCTCACCCTTTTTGTCTTTTCCTAGAAGACATCCAGCACTGTGGGGTTTAGGGTACCGTACGTGGACGAACATGCTTGCGTTCAAAGAAATGTCCGCAACATGCACAGGGCAAAGGGGACGGGAGCGTCACTGAAGGCTCTAATTAAAAGGGGGCGTCACTGGCTTTTCGTCATCGTTTTGACAGCTCGCGGTTTGACATGAGGTGACACATTCAGACGCGCCAAACCGTAAAACATCAGCACTCAAGACCTTTGTTTTCGAATGAACACGAGCATCCTTGGCCAAGGAGAAAAGCGAGCTGCACGTCAACTGCAAAGACTTATGCGCTATGTGTAACCTCAAAAACCCCGAACGCTTCCCCGTGCAGGTCAAAACATTGGAAGATGAAACTGAAAAGCACCGAGCGAGATCCAGGCTTCCGAGTGGAATTAAAAGTGAAACCAGTCAACAATGATTCACAACAAGTGTAGAAAAGCTCTCGGTCCGATACCAACATTGGATGTTAGAACCAACTGGGGTCTGTCATATTCCCACAGTTCCTGCTAAGCTTCTCGCTAACCCGTTGAAACAGGTTCTAATGATTCCTGCATCAGGCACCCACCAACGACAGACAGAGACACTCAACGGCCTCCAATATTATTCAAAAGGGCTTCCGACACAATCATATCAGCAAAGTTAATATTTAACGACAGGACAACAGGGAGCTATGCATGGGGTGGGAGGAAGGTGTAGTCAGCATTGATCTGGGCGGAGGGGAGGTGGGGGCGAGTAGGGCGGGGATGCGTTACGTTACCTGTGAGTTTGGATCCTTGCTCCTTTGCGCTGACAGGAAGGCAACAGCCATGAAATATTCAGGCACCTCCAGGTAGTCCTGCCTCTGCCTCTGCCTCTTCCTGCCAGGACCCTCGCTCTCAGCCCTGGAAGAAGGGACAGGGGAAACAAGAACGATACTGTGAGTGGAGGCATGGCTAGGGCAGGGCCGTTTAGCTTTAGGCAAAGCTAAACACATTCTCCCGACACATTTTCCTATTGAACTCTATGGAAAACTAAGTCAGGAGAAGAAACCCTTCAAGTTATCCATCTCTATCTACTGTATTTCTGGCAGCAGAGTGATGGTTTATGGCTTGTTTGATACATCAGACCCTTGATGACTTAGAGCCATTTAGCCATGTGTTCCATACTGTTCCAGTGTAATTTACAGCTAAATCTCATCCCACCTCCCAATTCCCATAGAGATTAATTCAAATGCAGAGACGTTATAGTATCACTTGTAAGAGTACCAGAAAATACGATATCAAGAGTCTTTTGATGTAGTTGGGTCACAGACATCAGAAAGTCATGGCATGCAAAGGATATACAAACAAAAAAAATAATTATTATTTTATTCTATATATATATATATATATATGCAGGGGTGCCAATAATTGTGGCACACATGGTTTTGTTAAAAATAATTATTTCTTGAGACATTTTTTTCTCATAATAAATTTACTTCAATTAAAGGTTGGATTTCTCTAATTTTTTCAGTGCGAGATTAAGCAAATTCTCAAACGGTGAAATTTCAATACCAATGACGTCCCCCTCCCACTGGTGAAACAAAATTGACTGGGTGATAACGACAACGAGAAATTATACATTTCAGCCAATTTACCCGTTTCTTTAAACATATCCACAGTTGATCATTCACGATTATTGCGCGCTACAACTTGTAGTAGTAAAAGAGAATTGGAAGTCAGACGTCAAACTTTTTACCGTAATTACTTGAAATTTACACAGTGCTTTCAACATCGGGGGGTCAGGCAGCCAGCCAGCCGGTCAGTTACCCACATGCAAACGTTTAGGTCCAGACGGAAAAAAAAAGAGAACATGGACACCCTTTGGCGCAGTCTGTTGGACGGAAAAGGGTGAACCCGAATATAAAAATCCCCCCATGTGGCCTGGGGATAATTCCCCTCTCTATCTAATATCTGTAACCCTCACTGCTTTCCCCATCTGGAGAAAGTAAAAAAAATACATACGGTGGACAGTCAAGTGAATGCGAGTGTGAATGTGTGGGTCGGGTAAGTTCCTCTTGATGTGGACAAAATTTTATGTTTATTGCTTATGAAATCCATTTGATTATTTTTATTAAATGAAATGATTGAAGTATTTCAGGGGACACAATGTGCCGTCATGCACAATGGGACAGGTCCTAAATTTAAATTTGAGAATTTTAATTTGAGGAATGAAGAAAAAGATAATTACAAAGAAAAATTCAGATACGGACACTTGCTAAATCAAAACGTAACTCATTTGCATCATTATTAGCGCCCAAAGAGTACTCTCTGTGGGGCTAGAGTTAAAGGCCGCCCCGTGACATGGCTTGCTATGCGGGGTCAGTTCAGTTTCAAGTTATTAAAAAAACAACCAACTGTCATAATGAGTCAGAGCAGGTGAGCACAGATATGAAGAACTTGTCTTAGACTGAAAACTATAAAACCACGGAGCTCAAAAGAATCCTTTCATTCTCAGATTCAGATGATGAGAGAAAAAAGGCAGCAGTCAAGATTCTGACCTTGTGATGCGTTTTTTTTTATTGATGTGGGATGAGGACAGGGTGATGATGAAAAATAGAAGAAAAAAAGGATTGGATCCAGCTAAGAGTGAGTTTTTAAATAAATTAAAACAGGTTTTGCAGCGGAAATCTCTCAAGGGAAAGCGCATTTAAAATAGCTTTTGTTGCCAGTGTAACGAGGTTCCACCCTGCAATGCATAAAATCCCAATGTTCCAAATGCCAAACAATGCATGAATTGTCATTACAGCGGATTCTGGTTAAACAAGTTGTGACATGACAACATACAAACATACACACAGCAACGAATGCTACAGTGCCAGTCCGTCTACAGAAGTCATTAAGACTAATTGCAAACTCAGTACCAAGCATAGCAATCTGCTGACCCAGAATGTAACTTGTTATTTGTTATTTGTTTCCTCAGGAAATTCTGTAATATTATCATTACTGATTTTTACAGGCAGCGATAATATGCAGTAGCAGAACTCGTAAGACAGCTCGCGAATGCATGCCATCTGACCGTAATCTTTGATGACGAGCAAAATAAAACATAACCAGTTATTTCGTTTGTAAAATATTGTTATTGAACACCTCATGCTAACCTACCAAGCCACACTCAGTAACATTGTCCAGCCAATTACTTTTGAGATGCCCATCTTTTTTAATTGTCCATGGTTAATCTCTGAACCAATTTAATAAGTAGGCTACATGCCTTTAAGCTTGAAAGTTACCTATTTGGCAGTGATGTCTCTTCACTCGCTTCTGGGTTCATCTCGTAGTTTTTTGTTTGAATCTTATTCAGTACGTTTCCCCAAAACTACTTCAGGTAAATGCTCGCAGATTAAAGAAATAAGAAATTACGTGTGCTCTTCCCGAGCCAGCCACACTTGTAATCTCACACGAGCACCTCACGCTTCTTTTTCCCCACGCCTGCCAACTAGTACCGCCCTTAGTGACGCACCTGCCCAGAGAATGGCTGCGTCCCAATACTCTTCACTCCCCACCTGCTTTCCTTCACTCCCCCACTACCACTCATCTCCTACCAGAAAGTATGCGAAACTGCCTGAACATTTCGAGTACAAGTATTTGCATGTACAGTATACAATGTACCTGACATTGTGGTTTTCGTGTGTGACAGGTAGGACACTAGGACCCTGACCCACCCCCAAAATCAGCGGAATCCAGGGCAAGTGGAAAATGACCCAACAGTGCTCACCCAAGACCACTCAGGACCTTCTGTCGAGGACCACCCTCAAACCCCTGAAAGGTCGGTGGCCACCCCGCAGTCCCTGGAGCCAGATGAGGTTGTTGTCAGGCGTTCAAACAGAACCACGGCAGGTCAACATTCGAACCCATTCCACTTACCCCAGCCCTTGGCCCAACCAACCCCACCCCCATCAGTACACTCCCAGCAAGTGACATTCAGGCCATGGAGCTAGTGCGACGACCCCATTTAGTCAGGTTAAGTCATGTCACCGGGACGGTGACCTTTCAATGTGGGGGCGTATGTGACAGGTAGGACACTAGGACCCTGTAGCCTAGAACAGATCATGGCAGGAGGGTACAAGAGAGTAGAATTCCGCGAGATTTCAGAACTTCACGTTTGTTCACGTTTGTAAGGAAGTGATTGATGGACACACGTTGCTGACGGTGAACTTTGTTTGTGAAAGAACTGGAGACGCACCTGTTGATGCAGCAGACCCTAGTGAACCAAGCTTCATAGCAGAACCTAGGGAGTGACACTTGCCGTGTGTTTTGTTACCAAAAACATTTAAGGCATTAACACATGTCATCGGCAGTGAACTGTGTAGAAGAACGTGAGATGTACCTGTGATGCAGCAGACCTGAGTGAACCAAACTTCATACTTACTGGGTGATACAGCAGAATCTAGGAGACTTACCTTCTGATACACCGGAAACCTGATCAGCCACACAGCCACTGTTTTTCCTCTGATAGAAAATACTGAAAAAGCGTAGCGTTTGGCTGGTACTCTCTGTTGCCTAGATAAGGTTTAGTGCAGGCCACACAGTTGTTTTTATTTATTGTTTTATAGGAACCCCTGTCCGTTTCCCCCCCCCCCCCCCCCCCACCTCCCCCACCTTCGTGTGCCTAACCCAGTGTGCAATAAGCGTGCAGTGTATAACCCAGTGTGCAATAAGCGTGCAGTGTATAACCCAGTGTGCAATCGTTCGGCGTGCAGTGTATAACCCAGTGTGCAATAAGCGTGCAGTGTATAACCCAGTGTGCAATCGTTTGGCGTGCAGTGTATAACCGTGTGCAGTGTATAGCCCCTGGTATAGCATGTGACTCAGGGTGTAGTGCCTAACCCCTACTTACCCGTATTGCCCCGTTGATGCCCTTTTGTTATTTTCTCTGCTTTCCACTGACCCGTTGGTAGGGTCTGGATGTTGTTTTATTGTTGTGTGTGTGCCTCAATAAATTGTTATCTTTTGTGATACAAAAGCCTCTGTTCCTTTTCCTCCTTTAATGGAGGTGTAGGAATTCTGTTCTTTGTACAGTAAAACTCGTAGTTCCAAAGTTTAGGTCAATAGCAATTTAATGACAATGCAAAATAGTCTTCATTACAGTATACAAGATATCGGGTAATAGTAAGGCAGTTCAATCACACAATAGTGTTGTGTGGGTTACAAGCTTTATACCCAAAACCTGAAATACAAATGCTGACATAGAATGCAGGTTCCTGTCCCTGATTGGGTGACAGGTAAACAAATGGACATTGTATGTGGTGTGGAAGGGACCCAAATGGTTATTGTCACCTAGGTAAGCTGGCTAACTTCCGTCTCACACCCTAGTGGTGCCGTCGTCACCAGGCTTTGTTTCTAACCCCCCTTTGATCATTGAGTAAGGCTGATTGTGTTAGGTGACCAACCAAGAACATTGAAGCAGGAAATGTACTTTTCCTTACATAATCCCCCCTTTGATGCTTTTTAGTTCACCTGTTTTGATACCTGAAAAACATCAAGTGCAGTATTTACTCTTATGGCCGTTTAACATTTGGATACAATTTACATTGGTCTGCATGATACCATTTGTACCCCATTCTTTTCCTCCCCTTCATTGTAACCTTAAGATTGCCCTCCCCGCAGGTATCCACAATTTCATGTGGCCCTGTACAATTTGCATCCCGAGGCCCTTTCTGAAGGTAATTTTTGACCGTGGCCATAAACTTATGCAGTAGTTTATTAATTCCCTCATAGGTCAGAGTGGGAGCAGAAGGAGAGATTTCTGACTGTGTTACAACTTTTACTGTTTTTTGCTGTTTTTGATTCTTCCCTGCAGCACCCCCACCCAGCAGCAGTCCCTTTTAAAATGCCCAATCCTACCACAGTTGTGGCAAGCATCTCTAGACGTCTTACGACTCTCAGCTGAAACCTTTTTGTTAATGGGTGTGCTATGTGTAGTTTCATACCCACTAGATAGATTTGTAGCAGCGGTGCCCTCAGTAGCTCCTGCTGCTCTCCTACGTGTTTTGCACCCTCTTATGCGGAAAGGGGCTGCTTTAACTGGACCCACAGCAATGTGACTTTCAGATGGATCTGAGTCCGCCTCTTCTGAACTATCGCAACTACTTTCAGAGTCGGTGTACTCAGGTAAATTAATACCCAAAGCAGCAACATGACACTGAATTTGTCTGATCTTATCAGCAGAACTGTCCTTTACTACCGATCTACGTGCAACCTTTGGATTTTTTGCACTTTTTCCCCATAGCAACTCATAAGCATTTTTACACTTGTCTAACTGTTTATTTAGTGTGGTATTTACAGTTTTTGAGTCAGCCAAGCTTATCCTCAGTGATGCCAACTGCTGCCGCAGTTTAATACTGTTATGTGCTGCTAAACAGCGCTCTGCCTGTCCTGCTGCATTCTCACTTCTAAGTGTTTCAATGGTTTGCTGCTGTTCTACACAGAGTTTCTCTGCTACTGACAAACTGTGTTTTAATTCAGTTTGACCTTGCACCAGGGCCTGTCCTGCTGCATTCTCACTTTTAAGTGTTTCAATGGTTTGCTGCTGTTCTACACAGAGTTTCTCTGCTACTGACAAACGGTGTTTTAATTCAGTTTGAGCTTGCACCAGGGCTGCTAGTACATTTGCCTGCTTATGCTTTTTATTTTTACATTTACTATTGCGCTCTGTACATGCTTTCTCAAGCCAAACTAGAGGATCAGATTTTTCTAACAGAGATCCATAGGATCCCTCTTTGCAATGTTTTGCAATATAATCAATGGCCCACTCCATCATTCTAGGTTCTGAGTACACGACCTATGTACAATATACCTAGTGTGGTGGTTTATCTCAAGGACACAGGATAAACGTGGGATACCCTGCTGGTACTTTCTCACAAAAAGCCCAGTTCCTCTACAAACACACCTCCCGCTTAACCCTGTAAAGCTACCTTTTACTGTTAAACAGGTTAGAATCACCAGTCACCAGTCTGTCAAGCTCCTGAAGTTCGCGGACGACACCACCCTCATCGGACTCATCTCTGGTGGGGATGAGTCCGCCTACAGGAGGGAGATCGACCATCTGGCGGACTGGTGCAGTCAGAACAACCTGGAGCTAAATGCTGCAAAGACAGTGGAGATAGTGGTGGACTTCAGGAATAACCCAGCCCCACTCATCCCCATCTCCCTGAGAGACTCCACAGTTGACATTGTGGAGTCCTGCCGCTTCCTGGGAACCTTCATCTCCCAGGACCTCAAGTGGGAGCTGAACATCAGCTCCATCACTGGAAAAGCCCAGCAGAGGTTGTTCTTCCTGCGGCAGCTGAAGAAGTTCAACCTGCCAAAGACGATGATGGTCCACTTCTACTCTGCCATCATCGAGACCATCCTCACCTTCTCCATCACCATCTGGTACGCTGCTGCCACTGCCAAGGACAAGGGCAGACTGCAGCGTATCATCCGCTCTGCGGAGAGGGTGATTGGCTGCAACCTGCCATCTCTCCAGGACCTGTATGCCTCCAGGACCCGGAGGCGTGCAGGCAAGATTGTGGCCGACCCCTCTCACCCCGGTCACGGTCTGTTTGTAACACTTCCCTCTGGCAGGAGGCTGCGGTCCATCAGGACCAAAACCTCTCGCCATAAAAACAGTTTCTTTCCTTCTGCAGTTAGCCTTATCAACAAGGCCCGGGACCCCCTCCGACACAGACACAGACTCTATCCCGCCTCATAGACACTTTACTTTACACTTACCTACTTCCCACTGTACTTTTTGTTTATTTATATTTTTGTTTTTACTTATATTTTTTATTTTTATTGCACTACTACTTGCACTACTACTTGCACTACTACTTGCACTACTTGTTTTTGTGTTTTGTTTTATGTTTTATATTATATTATTTTATTTTATGTTTTATGTTGGTTTATGTACGCACCAATAAACCACAGTAAATTCCTTGTATGTAAATACTTGGCGAATAAAGGGATTCTGATTCTGATTCTGATTCTGAATTTACTTCAATGGCCCACTCCAGTATTCTAGGTTCTGAGTACTCCTATGTACAATATACCTAGTGTGGTGGTTTATCTCAAGGACACAGGATAAACGTGGGATACCCTGCTGGTACTTTCTCACAAAAAGCCCAGTTCCTCTACAAACACACCTCCCGCTTAACCCTGTAAAGCTACCTTTTACTGTTAAACAGGTTAGAATTTACTTATTAAATTCCCAGGAGAATTCTCATGCCTAAGTCTTGAATTTGCTCCTAAATCTGTGCTATTTTGCTCACCTTTGCCACAGCTGACAAATCACACTTGTTACATAACCATAAACTCAAATTATTATCCACAGCGGAATAATGCAGGAAAAAGCCCGTTACACGTTGTACAAAGATTCCTCCTAGGTTTGTTCGTCGAAAGAGGGCTTGCGATGTAGGTCCAGTCTGTTTTTCTTGCAGCAGCAGAAGGCCTGTCTCCTCTCCGTGCAACAAAAGATGTCCTGGCTTGGTGTGGCTGTAGAAAAGTTTTTTTATTCCTTGTTGGTATAAAGTTCTCCAATCGTATTATGTAGGAAGGTTCTTCTGGTTTTCTTCAGGATTCTTGAAATGACCTCCTGGCTTGGTGTGGCTGTAGAAAAGTTTTTTTATTCCTTGTTGGTATAATGTTCTCCAATCGTTCCCCCTTTTCGTCCCTTCGTGGTCGCCAATTATGTAGGAATTCTGTTCTTTGTACAGTAAAACTCGTAGTTCCAAAGTTTAGGTCAATAGCAATTTAATGACAATGCAAAATAGTCTTCATTACAGTATACAAGATATCGGGTAATAGTAAGGCAGTTCAATCACACAATAGTGTTGTGTGGGTTACAAGCTTTATACCCAAAACCTGAAATACAAATGCTGACATAGAATGCAGGTTCCTGTCCCTGATTGGGTGACAGGTAAACAAATGGACATTGTATGTGGTGTGGAAGGGACCCAAATGGTTATTGTCACCTAGGTAAGCTGGCTAACTTCCGTCTCACACCCTAGTGGTGCCGTCGTCACCAGGCTTTGTTTCTAACCCCCCTTTGATCATTGAGTAAGGCTGATTGTGTTAGGTGACCAACCAAGAACATTGAAGCAGGAAATGTACTTTTCCTTACAGAGGCCTTGTGTGGGGAATCTAACCTAGTACGGCTAAACTACAAGTAGCTCTGGGTCTCTCACCCTTAAAGAGAGTGGCGTTGTCATTTTGGTAATTGAGTAATCTAATCTATTGTTGCCAAGGGTAACATTTGGCGCTGCGAGCAGGGTTTAGAGGCTTTTTGTATTTGTTTTGGAGGCACAGAGATAGCCAGGCAATAAGTTAGGGTTGGAGGAAAAACAGTGGTTGTCCAGGAGAAGGCCAAGAGGACATCCACCGCGCCGTGGCTTCGACACCACCAGTGTGCACCAAGTGTGGATTTCATTTTTTTCCTTTTATTTTTTGTGGGGATCCGGCTTTCAATTAGGTTACTCTATTGATTGGTCTAGGAAAAATATCCTTAAAATGTCTACCGACACAGAAGAGCAAATCAGGTCCTTGACCGAACTTGTTAAACAACTACAGGCAGAGAACAACAGGCTCATAGACGGGGGGAATGAGACAGTACCTGTATCGGCCCCTGGGCCTTCTGGCCATGTAGTGAGTAACGGTGTCATGAGTAATTCAGTGTCGGAGCGGGTGTATGTTTACGCACCAAGGGAGAGGAAATGTCCACGGTTTTCAGGGGTCATGGCCCAGGATGCCATGACTGTTGAAGACTGGGTGGAGGAAGCGCGGAAGTCGTTGGCTGTGCGTCAGACTTCCCTGACTGAGCAGGCCGCCTTTCTCTGTGACCTTTTAGATGGGGAGGCTAAAAGGGAAGTTAAATTCAGCTCTCCGGAGGATAGAGCCAATCCCGAATCCATTTTTAAAATGCTGCTTGACAACTTTGGCTGTGATCAAACATATGTTACGTTACAAAGACAGTTCTTTCAACGCCAGCAACGTGAAAACGAGTCCATCCGTGAATTCTCCCATGCTTTGTTAGAATTAATGGAACTGCTTAAATGTAAAGACCCATGGGGTGTTGTAAACCCGGACTTAGTCACTCGCGATACATTTATTGAAAATGTGCGAGATGATAAATTACAACAGGAATTAGCTCACCTAGTTCGACAGCACCCAACCCACTCGTTTAAGGATGTCCGTAATGCAGCCATCAGATGGGCAAAGCGAGGGCCGCCCGTTAATACGCAAAGGGCGCGAGCGTTTTCGTGCGATTCCCACGCTTCAGCAGTCGGTTATAGTAATATCGACTCTAGCACGATTACTGCTAGGCCCAGTGACGAGTTTAGGGAACTGAAAGAGTGTTTTCGTCAACAGCAAGCCCAACTTGACGCCATTCTTAAACACCTTAGTACACCTCCCACTGCCCAAAACCCCGCAGCTCCCCAGGATTTACCCAGTGGCAATAGGCCAAAGCCCTACCGTTTTCAACCAGATGGTAAACTAATATGCATGCGGTGCAACAGAGCAGGTCATATTGCCAGGTTTTGCCGGGTTGAGGTGAGTGGAGGGTCAAGGGAACAGGTCCACCAGAGGGGGGCAGGGGTGAACTCAGTAGAACAGCAGGGAAACTAGCGCCCTCTGGTGTTGGGAGCCAGGCACCAGGAGGGGGTTTCTCAGGTTCAAACAGAGCAAGTCTTCACTCGCGGCTAATCGGGAGGTGCTCAGTGGTCAGGGTTAGAATAGGTGGGGTCGTTGTGCCGTCCTTGCTTGACACCGGGTCGATGGTAACTACCGTAACACAGAGCTTCTTCGAACAATATCTCAAACCCCAAACTAGCGAACAGCTGAAAGCTTGTAATTGGTTGCACCTGACAGCGGCCAACGGGTTAGAGATCCCGTACTTGGGATATGTGGAGCTGGATGTTGAAGTCCTGGGTAAAGTCCTCCCACAGATGGGCATCCTGGTGGTAAGAGACCCCCCCAACCCAGTTTCTAAGCGTCGAAAACATGCTGTGCCTGGTCTGCTTGGAATGAACATCATCGGTGGTTGCTATCATGAGCTATTCAGGCAGCATGGTGACAACCTCTTTGCTTCTCCCCTAGTCCAACAGGCCGGGAAGGAATGGAGGCGTATACTGTCCGAATGCCAACAACTGGAGTGCCTCCAGGAGACTGGCTGTGTGGGCGAGGCGGTGGCACCACCAGGTCCTGCAATCAGGATACCAGCGGGCTCTTTGCAGTTTGTCCGGGCTACGTGCAACCAAGGTCCAGGTCCAGCGCTTGCTACTGTACTGCTGGAGCCCCTGCCCTATGGGGAAGGTCATCTACCGGTAAACCTGTTGATCTCCCGTGCCCTCCTCTCCGTCTCCGAGGGGACAGTCGATGTACCTGTGGTTAACGTGGGAGAAGAAGATCAGTGGCTGAAACCAAGAACGGTGTTGGGGACACTACATCTGGCCGACGTGCATTCCTCCTCCCAGTCCATCCAAGTCGAGGAGCAGAATGAGGGCCAGGGCCAGGTGGTATTCATCCACTCCATGGCAGCGGAGTCCCCTTCCCCCTCAACCTTCTCTGGGCTGGAGGAGCTGGAATGGCGTGATCTGCCCCCCCCACAACGTGCAAGCAGCCAGGACCTTGCTGTCAAGGTATCGAGAGGCATTTAGCCTTGATGACGGGGACTTGGGCTGTACCAACTTGATCCACCATGAGATCCCATTGGTGGACGAGGCCCCCGTACGCCAGCGGTACCGCAGGCTCCCCCCATCTCAGTTCTCACTGGTAAAGGCCCACATACAAGAACTACTACAGCGAGGCATAGTGAGAGTGAGTTGCAGCCCATACTCCTCCCCCATCGTTGTCGTCCAGAAGAAGTGTGGAGACATACGTCTTTGTGTAGACTACCGACTACTCAACGCCAAGACAAGAAAAGATGCCTACCCGCTGCCGCGCATAGAAGAGTCCTTGGATGCTCTTACCGGCGCCAAATGGTTCTCGACTCTTGACCTGGCAAGTGGGTACAACCAGGTACCAATGGCGGAGAAAGACAAAGAGAAGACAGCTTTCTGCACCCCGTTTGGCCTCTTTGAGTTCAACAGAATGCCCTTCGGACTTTGCAATGCACCAGGAACATTCCAACGCCTGATGGAACGTATCTTTGGGGACCAGAGTTTCCAGTCACTGTTGCTGTACCTGGATGATATCGTCATCTTCTCCACGTCCTTCAGTCAACATCTACAGCGCCTGGAGATGGTCCTGAATCGGCTCCAACAACACAATCTGAAACTGAAGATGTCCAAATGCCACTTCTTTCAGCGGGAGGTGAAGTACTTGGGCCATGTCATTTCTGCTGATGGCGTGGCCACCGACCCAGAGAAGACCAGCGCAGTGGCAGAGTGGAAACGTCCATCAACAACCACAGAGCTTCGATCCTTCCTGGGCTTCGCCTCTTACTATCGGCGCTTCGTGGAAGGATTCGCCAAGCATGCTGCCCCACTCCACAGACTGGTGGGAGAGCTACAGGGGAGCAAGAAGAACACTGGGCCCAAGAGCAACATCAAGTTGGAAGGACAGTGGAGTGAACATTGCGAGCAGGCATTCCAAACATTGAAGGACAAGTTAGTCAGTGCCCCTGTCCTGGGTTACGCTGACTTTAAGCAGCCCTTTATCCTGGAGATCGACGCCAGCCACCAAGGCCTTGGTGCAGTCCTCTCTCAAGACCAGGAGGGAGTACGCAGGCCCATTGCATTTGCCAGCCGTGGACTTCGACCGACTGAGAGAAATATGTCCAACTACAGTTCCATGAAATTGGAATTTCTTGCCCTGAAGTGGGCTGTCACAGAGAAGTTCAGGGAATACCTCCTGGGGACCAAGTTCACTGTATACACAGACAACAACCCCCTGAGCTACCTTCAGACGGCCAAGCTGGCAGCGGTAGAGCAACGATGGGCCTCCCAGTTGGCCAGTTTCAACTTTGAGATCAAGTACCGCCCGGGCACAGCTAATCAAAATGCAGATGCTCTTTCTCGCCAGCTAAACACCCCAGCACTGCAGTCCATCTCTGCTGTTGTACCTGGCCTCTCTGTCCCACCACAGGTGGTCGGAAACTCACTAAAGTGCCCTGTAGTGAAATCACAGTGCACTGCCGTTACCATGGCAGTGGACGCAGCTCCAGTACGAGAGAAGGCTGACTTGCAGGCCCTTCAAGCCACAGACTCGGTGATTAAGGCTTTTCTGTACTACTGGAAGAGAGGGCGCCCCCCAAACAAAGCAGAACGGTCAAGAGAGCCTGGCCAGGTCGTGGAGCTCATTCGTCAGTGGGGGAAAATCAGGGAGAAGGAGAGTGTTCTTTACCGGGAAATCCAGATACCCCCAGGCCGAAAGATAGTCCACCAGCTGCTATTACCGGCAGCACTGCAGCCAGAGGTACTGACAAGTCTACACGACAATCATGGCCACCAGGGAGCAGAGAGAACAACGGCACTGATCCGAGAGAGGTGCTACTGGTCCAACATGCACTCGGATATTGATCAGTGGTGCAAAGAGTGCGAACGTTGTGTCGTTGCCAAAGCAGTGCGGCCATCAGTCAGAACATTCATGGGATACCTGATGGCCTCCAAGCCCCTGGAAGTGGTGGCCATTGATTTTACCACCCTGGAGAGAGCCAGTGATGGCAGAGAAAACATCCTGGTCGTGACCGATGTTTTCTCCAAATTCACCCAAGCATACCCCACATCAGATCAAAAGGCCCACACGGTGGTCAAGATTCTTACAGAGAAATGGTTCTACACGTACGGAGTGCCAAAACGGATCCATTCCGACCAAGGCCGCAACTTTGAAGGGGAACTACTGAAACGACTCTGTCAGCTGTATGGGGTAGCGAAAAGCAGGACAAACCCTTACCACCCCGAGGGAAACGGACAATGCGAGAGGTTTAATTGAACTCTTCATGACCTTTTGCGATCCCTCCCAGAGGAGAAGAAACGAAAGTGGCCCCAACTGCTCCCCCAGTTACTGTTTGCGTACAACACCACAGTCCACCAGTCAACTGGTCATTCACCCTACGAACTGATGTTTGGCCAGAAGCCCCAGCTGCCCGTGGACTTACTACTGGGGCAAGCCGATGAAGAGACCGCTCTTACCACACCAGACGACTGGGTGACAAAACACCAGGATCACCTGGCCTCTGTGTATGTAGCTGCCAGGAGGCAGTTGGAAGCAGCCGCTACGTCAAGAGAGTGGCGACAACCCCCAACCACTACATCCATCCTCCCAGTCGGCACCTTAGTCTATCGGAAGAACCATCTACCAGGACGACACAAAATCCAAGACGTGTGGGCATCAACAGTTTACCAAGTGGTGGAATGCCTTGATAACGTAGGCACAGTGTACAAGATTCAGCCCCGGAATAACCCAGGACAGCAGAAGAGCATCCATCGCTCAGAACTAAGGCCGATCACTGCCCAAGGAGCCCCGGTGTCCGAACCACTGACGGTGCCCCCTCCACTCAGTATAGTGGACGAAGCCCCTTCCATCGGGGATGAAACTAAGGATGACGACAGTGACGACAGCCTGTTGTCAGCTTTCGTGGCCCTACCAAGCCAACGAATGGCCCACCCCCAAAATCAGCGGAATCCAGGGCAAGTGGAAAATGACCCAACAGTGCTCACCCAAGACCACTCAGGACCTTCTGTCGAGGACCACCCTCAAACCCCTGAAAGGTCGGTGGCCACCCCGCAGTCCCTGGAGCCAGATGAGGTTGTTGTCAGGCGTTCAAACAGAACCACGGCAGGTCAACATTCGAACCCATTCCACTTACCCCAGCCCTTGGCCCAACCAACCCCACCCCCATCAGTACACTCCCAGCAAGTGACATTCAGGCCATGGAGCTAGTGCGACGACCCCATTTAGTCAGGTTAAGTCATGTCACCGGGACGGTGACCTTTCAATGTGGGGGCGTATGTGACAGGTAGGACACTAGGACCCTGTAGCCTAGAACAGATCATGGCAGGAGGGTACAAGAGAGTAGAATTCCGCGAGATTTCAGAACTTCACGTTTGTTCATGTTTGTAAGGAAGTGATTGATGGACACACGTTGCTGACGGTGAACTTTGTTTGTGAAAGAACTGGAGACGCACCTGTTGATGCAGCAGACCCTAGTGAATCAAGCTTCATAGCAGAACCTAGGGAGTGACACTTGCCGTGTGTTTTGTTACCAAAAACATTTAAGGCATTAACACATGTCATCGGCAGTGAACTGTGTAGAAGAACGTGAGATGTACCTGTGATGCAGCAGACCTGAGTGAACCAAACTTCATACTTACTGGGTGATACAGCAGAATCTAGGAGACTTACCTTCTGATACACCGGAAACCTGATCAGCCACACAGCCACTGTTTTTCCTCTGATAGAAAATACTGAAAAAGCGTAGCGTTTGGCTGGTACTCTCTGTTGCCTAGATAAGGTTTAGTGCAGGCCACACAGTTGTTTTTATTTATTGTTTTATAGGAACCCCTGTCCGTGTCCCCCCCCCCCCACCTTTGTGTGCCTAACCCAGTGTGCAATAAGCGTGCAGTGTATAACCCAGTGTACAATAAGCGTGCAGTGTATAACCCAGTGTGCAATCGTTCGGCGTGCAGTGTATAACCCAGTGTGCAATAAGCGTGCAGTGTATAACCCAGTGTGCAATCGTTCGGCGTGCAGTGTATAACCCAGTGTGCAGTGTATAGCCCCTGGTGTAGCATGTGACTCAGGGTGTAGTGCTTAACCCCTACTTACCCGTATTGCCCCGTTGATGCCCTTTTGTTATTTTCTCTGCTTTCCACTGACCCGTTGGTAGGGTCTGGATGTTGTTTTATTGTTGTGTGTGTGCCTCAATAAATTGTTATCTGTTGTGATACAAAAGCCTCTGTTCCTTTCCCTCCTTTAATGGAGGCCTTGTGTGGGGAATCTAACCTAGTACGGCTAAACTACAAGTAGCTCTGGGTCTCTCACCCTTAAAGAGAGTGGCGTTGTCATTTTGGTAATTGAGTAATCTAATCTATTGTTGCCAAGGGTAACACGTGTAAACATGAATTAATATGTAACCATTAATACGTAATTAAGATGTAACCAGCGACATTAGATTAAAACACAAAGATCCGTTTCCAGGGCACGGAGTAGAGGAGTGGTAGTGGAGGTAGGGAGGGTGCATTTTTCGACTATTGGGACGCACCCCCTGATTGATACATTTATTAGTTCATATCATCACTGTTGCTCCAGTTCCACTGTGTAAAGCTCGTACAATGTTAAAATTGAGATATAATAAATGTTTGTGTGACTTTGCAGTATTCAGAAAAAGCCATTATATATAAACAAACGTAGGCTAATTAGATAGGCTACTCGGCCAAATTACCTAATTTACGAATTTGCAGTATATGTGTTGGTTGGTAAATTTGAGCTCATTATTTTTAAATAAATAATTTCCGTTTTTCAAATAGCCTACTTGGATGCGTTCAGGTTCAAATGAGCTAACGTCCAAATAATGTGTGGCTGATGCACCGATATAGATCGGTGGGCTGATGTGGCCAAGAAACCGAAAGAAATACCCTCCATAGCCACTACGCGGCAGTGAAGACATTCTCTCCAATAGAGCTAAGTTGTATGCGTTAAAGTTTATGTTTTTAAAGAATATTTCTCATTATCAGTTGAAAATATGACATACATTGTTTAATTTATATCCACTACATCTGCAGAAATTCGACTTAAACTGATCCAAATCAATGCACAAGATAACGTGCTGAATAGGCTAATTATTTCTGTTAGTTGTTATAGTGAAATGAAGTATTAGACAGCCATAAAGAATTAATTCTTGAATTCAGTATTCTGGGTGTGGATTTCCATTATAGTGGATTTCCATTATATAGGTGTTTTTAGAGGGATGAATAAAGACTATTCTGATTCTAATTTATCCCTTTATTTGGCTGGCATGTTGTTTTTCACACTTCTTTCTGCAACATCTGGTGAACCTATATAGCAACAGATAGGCTATCTGCAGCATCAGCGTTGTTTGATCCTTGTTAACAAGCGCCTTGTTAACGATGCGTTGATACATTTACAAGCTTCAAACATTCCTTAATCCCAGAACACATTTCTTTTTTGTCAGCCAGTTACAAATCTGCTCTGTGGATTCATAGTTTCTGCCATGCATTGGAGAGCCCGTCGCTCCACTGCGCAACAATGAGGTAAGTTTTTCACCTGTCCCGAAGACTTATAGCCTACAGGTTTTTTTTGTTTTTTTTTGGTGTGTGCTCATAAGTGATGTTACTGTTCTTATGAATTGTCTTTCTCTAAGGTACATTCATATGTGTAATTCCACCATTCAGATTTTATTGGTACATTTGCCATGATTTTTGTTGTGCCAGCTAATGTAAGCAGAATAATATTCCAGTCCCCTACCACACCCCAGCTCCCCTGAGTTTATCCATTTTCATTAAAATCCCTCAAATTTTCTATGGGAATTGGGGGGTGGGACTAGATTAAGCTGTAAATTACACAGGAATAGTATGGAACACATGGTTGGCTAAATGGCTGTAAGTCAACGGGGGTCTTAGGGATCACACGAGCCTAAAACCATCACTCTGTTGCCAGATATGCAGTAGATATGGATGGATCACTTTAAGAGTTGTTTCTCCTGACTCATTTTTCTATTGAACTCGATGGAAAAATATATGATCCATCCATATCTACTGCATATCTGGCAGCAGAGTGATGGTTTGAGGCTCGTTTGATACCTCTGACCCTTGATGACTTACAGTCATTTAGCCAACTATGTGTTCCATACTGTTCCTGTGTAATTTACAGCTAAATCTAGTCTCACCCCCCAATTCCCATGGAGTTCCATTCAAATGCAGAGAGGTTATAGTATTGCTTGTAAGAGTACCTTAAAATAAGATGTCAAGAGTTTTTTTATATTGTTGGGTCACAGACATCAGGAAGTCATGGCATGCAAAGGATATGCAACCAAATATAAAATATGATGACTTTATTTAAATTTATGTCAATTACCAAAAATTGACATTTTTGGGACTATGTGTAAAAATGGCTACAATTGCCAAAGTAGAAATATAATGAAATATAAATAGTAGTTTGTAACATTATCAATGTCTTGACTGTATTTTCTGATCAATTTAATGCTATATTGGTGAATAAAACTATCAATTTTTCTCAAAAACATAAAAATGTCTCAGTGATTCCAAACTTTTGAATGGTAGTGTATATGTAAAAGAGAATTTACAAATCATTGCTTTCTGCTTTCATGTGCCTTATACTGTCCCAACTTTTTTGTAATTGGGGTTTGCACTCGGTGCCATTATTGGCCACCTGCACTGTACAAATACCTTTACTTGATATGGATATGAACTTCTGATGTTTGCCTAAACTGTTGAAGATTGTTCGTTTAAAGGTTTTCAGATTTTTGTATGTGTACAACTGCCCTATATTCACAGCACAGTCATCTGTGGTGTGCGGGCAGAGGCCACAATCCCTTGAGTCAGCGGCTTGTTTGACTTTTATTTTTTTTACGTGGTAAAAACCTTGCCTTTTCACCTGGAACATAATTAGTGAATGGGGCTGGAATTTTGTTCTCTCTCATTGTCTCCTCCCTAATGTTTCTGTAGTCCTCCCCCACTCCCCTCATATCTCTTTACCTTGCTATCTACAGTGAGCGTATTACACAGTCTGCTCTAGGGAGGTTTAATCACGGAGGATGCCGGAGGTTCTCCCGTGCCTGCCTTCACGGCCTTGGCCACATGACCTCTCGTGCTTATGTCCAGTTATTGAGATAGTGTAGCATACAGGAGACATACCAAGCTATGTAGGAGCAGAAACAACCCAGGTCCAATGCCTTTGTGGTCACAGTGCAACCATTGACTTTCTTATTACTTGGCATTAGTGGACCATACATGTCCAAGTTTCACAGCACTGGCTATATATATATATATATGTACTATGTGTCACAACATATCGAATTGTAATCTGTACATCACAACACCTACTGTCCAAACTATTGTTCAGATTCTTCATCCTTCTCTCCATCACACCGATGTGCTTGACTCCAATATTGTGACACATTTATGCTCACACTGTTATGGTTTCTCTGTCTGCTCTTTTCTCATTGTCCACTTCCCTGGGGAGCGCTCATGTTGCGTCTCTTCTCTTTGTTTTCCTAGTCCGTTTCGTGTTTTGGTTTTCAGCTCAGTGTGTTCACCTGTTCAGTGTTTCCTGTCATTATTTAAACCTCACGTCATCGTTGTTTGACGCTTCCATATTGCCTATCTTTTTACAAAGAAAGCCGGTATTCTAGGACATCTCCTTTTCCACTCCCGCTCTCTTTGTTGTTGGAAGGCGTGAGCGTTATTTTGTTTTCATTTGTTTCACCATTTATCGGGCGTTATAGTCACGTTCCGAGGGTGCCTTTGTTTTTTGCTGTTCTTCCCTAAACCATTATTGCTATTGCCCGTGTTTTCGTGGCTGCCCCGTTTTGCAAGAGTGTTTTTGGTTTCGGCTCCCTCGTTGTGAGCTATAGGGTTTTTCGTTGTTGTTTGATTGAATATATAGTTAAGAGTTTTTTCGCCCTATTAGGGTCGCTTTGAGTTGTAGCGGTATCTCTCCTGGTGTGGAGAGTTATTATTTGTTTGTATATTGTCATTCCCTGTTTGCGGGGTTTCCCTCCCGCTCTGTGGTGTTCAGTTGAGCATTTCTCTGAACCCCTACTGTCGCGTCTGGTCCTTCGTTCCCACGCTACCCCTGACACACACAGTGCATCCTAAAGCCTACAGCCAATATGAGATCAGACTGCTAACACTGCTCTGTATTTCCACCACTCCTGCCAATCTTAAACACTGTTTTTCTCTTTTATTGCCATCCTGCATCAAAAATGCTCTTTTTTGCTTTATTGGGCAAGAAATAAGATGTAGCCATCTTCAGCCATTCTCAGGTAGGCCCACCTGTTCTAGAAAATGATAGTGTTTACCTGATGTCTCCTTCTGTAGATGACTGTATGCTAAATTACTAATTGGTAATTGTGTGAAGAAAGCCTACGTTTGCAGGGGTTTATCAGCACTTTGCACAAGACATTTTGCGTTGTTTCTCAGCGTCTCCAGAGGAACATGGATTCCTGGAAATATGTTTCAAATTGTTCAAGGAGATGCAGGAAACATTTTAATTTATATCATTCATATAAGTCACTCCATATATGAAGCCAAGAAAAAAACAACTTTCGATTGTAATTTTGTATGTATCCCTTTCATCTAACAAGCATCAATTCCAAAAAATAAGTAAATAAAAATGTAATTAATACATTTAATCAACTTTCAACTAGACTAACACTTCCTTAATTTATCGCTCATCGTCTGGTTGTGAAGCCTTGAAAATATATAGCATGGAACTGTTCTCAACAGGCAATAATAAAACGACGCGGTGTTATTTGGCAAAGTATTCTGGGACTGGACAAGAGCCACAAATTCTCGTCAACACACATTTGCCGCCAGTAATGCATCGAAGGGTTAAACCTGTGGAATGTTGCACTGAGGAATGTGCATGCAAATAGATTTATGCTAATGATATGCTAATGATATGCTAATGAGCAGTTGGCTGGGAACAGAGTCATGTCTATCCGGACTGTTAGGAACTAAGATGGAAGACTGGGAAGAGCGAAATATGGACTTGTATTGAGTTTTGTAGATCCAAGGATTTCGTTTCTTCTTTTCCGTACTTATGGAGGAACTTCTAGGAGCTGATAATGCCTAGAAAGGGGAACGGGCAGCTGCCGTTACCGGACGGCTGGGAAGAAGCGAGGGATTACGATGGTACAGTGTTTTATATCGACCATAATACTAAGCAAACCAGCTGGATCGACCCAAGGGACAGGTAAGCAACGGCGATCCTAGATTTTAAAGTTGACAGGAACAGTTACATAAGCGAACTCTTCGATTAAATAAAGTGTACGCTGGGATAAGAAGCTTGCCAGCTATAACGCATGGAAAATATTGACAAGTTAACATGCAAGCTAGCTACTTGCCTTAGTTGCTAGCTAGCGAAGGATAGCAAGTTAGCTGGACCTATTTTCTAAGGAAAACGGACTGCAGAACGTGGAGATCGTAACTTCCGTTGCTTTTTTTTGTTGAATATGTAACTTAATGCAAACTATATTGAACAACTTTAGAACGAGCAGAACAATATGAAACAAAGTACACAGGCGTCCTGGTAAAGCATCCAGCTGACTTGGGACGTGCATTAACACAATGTCTAACTCGGCTTTTGAATCGCTGCTGCCGCGCACAATAGAGGGATTGTTCCAGTTCGTACACACGTATTTAAAATTTCACTTGTGAGCAAATTAAATATACCTCATGAAAAAATATTATTTGGCATTTACATAGTTTGTGCTTTAAGAAGAAAAAATATTTCAAAGTATTTAAATATTTTAAAGTGGAAATAGGACATTTTTACCATAATTAAATTGTAAACATTTTACATATACACACTTCATTGAGGTACAATTAACCCTGTAAGACCCGACGTTGCAGAATTACAACATTTTTATTTTTTCTAAAAAAAGGTATAAATGTTTATTTTTATTTTTATTTTTTTCACATTAACATAGTCATTGGGTCCTATTGTTCAGTCTCACAATGCTATTGGATAGGACATTTGTATATAATTTGTATATAAGTCCTGCCCACAGGTCATGAACTTTCACAAGCTGCAAAACTTTGGCTGAGCAACAACACTTTGTTTCATTGGACTGGATTTATCAGATTTAAGTAAGTAAAATGCCTTTAATATTTTTTTTGGTGATCATTACACTGACTAGAACATGTACATATGTAGTTATTGTGAAATACATTCCCCAAATGTAAATTAGAGCATGCTGTATATTTGTTGTAATTGTACAACACTGGGAAAGTGTGGTAGTCAAAATAGCCATGTTGTAAGTTTACATACCTGGCTAAGTGTAGACTAAATAGACATGTTTTGACAGGGATATTCTAGTTTTCACAATATATTTAAAATTACACACATTTTCTACACATTCCAGACCCTATTATATATTATGTATGCTATATATTTATTTTTACTTTAATTTCTAATCCAATACTATTTGGAACCCATTGTACTAGAAGCTGAATTACAAAAATATATTGCAATAGCGTATCACTTTCTATTGCTTATAATGTTTTAGTAATCACCTTCAACAGTTCAGTTTATCATTCTGTTTGTGCATATCTGCCCATTATTTTGGCTCAATTCATCGTCAAAGCAGTTAGCTCTGGGGGGATGCTGGGGGATGCCTGTTGCATTGTTGTGGAAAGGTGAGAATGTTCAGGAATGCGGGGTGTGGTTGTAAGTGGGGGGCTGCAATGCGGGGTGTGGTCATAAGTGGGGGGCTGCATGCATTCCTTTTACGATGATAATCAGAGCACAATAGGTTGGCCAGACAGTATTGTGTGACGAGTGAAATGTGTAAATAGGTTACTTTAGTGGAATGTGTAAACACTTTGCCCCACCACCCATGTACTAAAGGTATTTCCATTTTATTTTTTTCATTTCAGAATGTCACCAGCAAGGAGAGAGCCTCACTACAGTGTGCAGGATGTGATTGATGCTGTCCATAATGGAGAGAGTGATGTGGACATAGAATTAGATGAAACTGATGAAGAGTCAGATGACGAAGCCTGTGGAGAAGTGGACAAAGAAAACCAACCACCCACTGACTGCCCAGCCGATGTGGACATTGAGCCCCAACCGGCCAAACATGCCAAGTCCCGTGACAGATATCGCTGGCAGAAAAAAGATTTCCTCAGCCCTAATACTGATTTTTCTGGTCCACCTCTCACAGAAGATGTGCGTTCCCTCCATACACCACTGGAATACTTCCGACAGTTTGTGTCCAAAGACATGATTCAGTCTCTGATAATGAACACAAATGAGTACAACCTTCAAACAACAGTATAGTTTAGCTATGTGACTTGCATATGATAACCGTGGATCACATTTAATTTTCAGTCGACCTGATCTGCTGGATAAGGAAGCTGTTATTTCCCCAGCTACGAGTAGCTACATACAGGCTAACCCCAGTAAAATTCCAGCTAATTTTGTAATTATAGCTGGGCTATATTTTAGCATAATGCGATCGTACCATAAGAAAAGTAGCTATGGATTTGCGTCTAACATACCCCTCGCCAATTCCGTGTTTTGAGTCTAAATTGAAATGAGTATAAAATCGAAGGTTGCTTACCCAAATAATATTTTTTCATGAGGTATATTTAATTTGCTCACAAGTGAAATTTTAAATACGTGTGTTTATGATTTTTTACTTTGTTCAGCAATAATAAATTCCACGAAATCAGTTTCCAAGCCAATGTCCGGAGGGGGTGCATTTCAAAGAAAGGGAAAAAGCAGCCCAGCAAGAATTTGCACCCCGATAATAATGTTAGTGTTGACCTCAGCATAAAATGCTTTTTGCAGTGTACAGGTGGGGCCACTATGTTTCATCTGTGTGACTGTCATGGATGAGAGGCCTTCTTTTCAAAAGTTAGGAAGCGATGCATTTTACGTCAAATGGAAATTTACAACCCGCCAGTAATTATGTTTCTGTTGACTTTAGCATACAATTATTGTAGTGTACAGGTGAGGACAATATGTTTAATTGCATGAGGTTCGTAGATGTGAAACTCATGCAAAGATAGGAGGGGGGGGTGCATTTCACGGCAAGCAGAAATGCAGCGCTGTCGGAATATTACCCCCTTGTAATTATTTTTCTGGTGACCCCAGCATCAAATGCTTTTTAGGGCATTCATATGGAGCCAAAATGAGTTACCACTGTGAGTTTCATGGATGTGAGACCTTTTTAGCCAAAGTTAGGAGGGGGTGCATTTCACGGCAATTAGAAAAACAGCCGTGCCAGGAAATAAAACACTCTCTTGACTCATGATATGACATACATTTGGGGAAAATATATGTGACCGCGGTGTGTCTGGAGGGTCAAAGCATGCAATAGTCAGTGATATATCGGGGATACATTTTTATTTGCATTCATTTAGCTGCAAGAAAACATTTAAAGAAATACTTGACGGTGATCGTTGGGGTCCTGCCAAGTATCCAGTAGAGTTTAGCTATATGACTTGCATATGATAACCGTGGATCACATTTAATTTTCAGTCGAGCTGATCTGCTGGATAAGGAAGCTGTTATTTCTCCAGCTACGAGTAGCTACATACAGGCTAACCCCAGTAAAATTCCAGCTAATTTTGTAATTATAGCTGGGCTATATTTTAGCATAATGCGATCGTACCATAAGAAAAGTAGCTATGGATTTGCGTCTAACATACCCCTCGCCAATTCCGTGTTTTGAGTCTAAATTGAAATGAGTATAAAATCGAAGGTTGCTTACCATCTTTAAGACAAGGATACCCTTCACAAAGCATTATAATACAATAATATTAATACCTCCTTCATATTATTTTGGTACGATATTGAAACGAAGCGAATTCAGAAACCTTTCAAACAGAATGACGTAAGCGTGCGCGCTCCCGTCAGGGGGTGCAATCCACGGCAGGGGTGCATTCTACGGCACAACACCTGTTACATTAGTAAACACAGCCGAAGCTGCTGCTGTGTGTTGAACCGGGTGGTAGGACAGTCCGAAAGTATCTTGCAGTTTAAACTCACGAGGCTTTGGCTAATTATGGGGAGATCCGTGCGGTTGGTCGTGGGTAAATCCAGGTCGTAGTGCCAGACGAGGAGATGGAAGGACGTTAGCTTCGCTTGCCGTTTGGGGCTGTAGGCTAGCCGTAATATTTGGCTAGCTTGCACAGCTAACGTTAGCTGTCTCACAGCTGCGTCCAAGGTTGGCATAGGAATTCGTGTGGGAGCCTCGAAAAAGCGTTCACTTTAAGCTGCTAATAACGTCCAATTCAGGAACAGTGGGTCAGCAGTAAAAGTATAGTGATTAGAGGCAAATCACAGCATGAGACGACAAAACTAGACAAGACTCGACGATGACAACAGATAGCATATCCTACCCGGCGGCCAGTTTAGTTCAGCGCCGGGGTTCCTTTGTCCATAGCAGGTCCCAAAAAATGTCTTTCCACTGGTTTTTCCCTTTCACAACCAAGCGTCTGACCAACTTTCTTACTTTAGACTTTAAAATTGCTTTAAAATAAGTAAATTAATGTAAAAAAAATTTTTAGTTTAAGTGAAACAATTAAACAAATCAGCTGTTCAACAGTTAAAACTTTGTAAAAACAATAAAATGAATCAGCTGTAAAGCAAGCAAAGCAAAGAAATCCGACCTCTCTCCTTGACCATCTTAATCACCTTGGTTAAGATCAGGATGGAATGACAGTCTGCACACCGCCAAAGCACTTACAGAGTGCACTGAGATCCCTACCACAAGAAAAAGCCGTTATATATAAACGAACGTAGGCTAATTAGATAGCTACAGGGCGCCCTTTATCGGGCACGGCCGCGTTCGATCATATTTGAACTTCGTCGAAAGCCGATTTGCCAACGGAAAAAAAGAAAACCACTATTTTCCACCCACTTCAAACCAAATAAGGTATGTATCCGCTCAATTTCATGAATATTTGACCATAATTACACATTTTGTGAGCATTTCTATCACGACCCCCATCTGAAAAAAATGTCCGAAATCTGATTCTCGTTCCGCGCTGGTGTACTACGCCGCATAGTCATGTTTACTTCGGGGGATTTAATTAAATGAAATGTCGCTAAAACTTTAGCTAGATAGCTAGCGATGTTTCCAAGTGTTGAGAGAATGTCATATTACCCTGATATGAAGATACGATTATTATAGACAATCTGTACAACGAACATGAAGAGATGTTGTTCATGTTTTCTATCGGATTTTTCACCCATCTCGGATAATGTTTACAAGCACCTGCTGCGTTGAGCGATATGTCTGTTATTTCGCCCATTAACTCTGTTAAACCTTAAGCTACAAATCGTCATCGCTGTATATGTATACACCTTACTGGTATGACTGAGCTTGCATGCACAATAATGATACATTGCTCTTTTCTAATAGAGACAAAACATTAGCATATTACCATCACATCATGCCCACTATGAACATGTGTGTCCCCCCCTATATATCAATAATCTTTATCAATAAAGACAATGCAGTATCTAAATCAGTTATATGTTATAGCCCGAGAAGAGGAAGCCGTGGAAGGAAGAGGACATGACAGCGGCCATGGAGAACTGTGAGAGGGGATGGCTGTCCGTAAGGCTGCGGGTTAGTTTGTGAATGAATACACGTCAGTAAACCATCACCAACAGCAGAAACAACGACAACCAAAGTCAATATTCTTTGTTAAACGATAAGCAAATAACAAGCATAAATGTTCATCAAAATATTGTTTTATTTCCTGTAATATTCAGATCCATCAGGTGCCGAGGCAAACCCTGCAGGATGGGGTAAGTGGCCGGGTTGTCCACGGGAGCCGTAGTGGGGGACCCACAATGCTGTCACCAGAGGATGAGAATTCTCTGGTACAGTATTGCCTCTACTGCGCGCCCCGTGGCTTTCCCTTGACCCGCCACATCCTGGCGGCATTTGTAACTGTGCTGCGTCGGAAGAGGCACCCGGGGGGGAATATCCCAAAACTGGAAAAGACGTGTTGGAGAAATTTCAGAGCCAGGTACACTGATGTCCTGAGCATGAAGCTTGTGCTACGCGGGAGGTGGTAGACCAGTTTTACACCCTGCTGGACGACCCTGGAGGCCCTGAGGTTGAAGGACAAACCCAGTCAAATCTACAACTGCGATGAGACTGGGTTTGCAATGGAGAGGGGTAGGGAGAAAGTTCTGTCACGTAGAGGCGCTAAACATGTCTGGTAAAAATATTCAAATCCCATACAAGTACTGCAAGGAAAAGAAGATTGCGGTGGCAGGCTTTAGGAACACGGGCATTTTCCCTTTCGATCCATCCGTAATGGATGAGTCACACTTGATGCCATCTGACGTGCAACCAGATCCTGGCACCAGCACCACCTCTCTAAGCTCCTCCACAACAACATCCACTCTGCCGGCAGCCGCACAGCCATCCACCAGCTCGACCACCAGTACAACCACCTGCACCTGCACCTGCAGCCTACACTGCCTGCCCTGTCAGACAACACCATAGGACCGGCCTCCTCTAATGCCACCAACCCCCCGGGCAAATCAACATCACAGCCACAACATCGCCTCCTGTCTCTTCCAACACCAACCCCCTCTCACATAACACGCGGCCCAACAACCGTAGAGGTAGTTAACATTATTTTCCCTTATAAATATAAGTGCAGTCCATTTACCATTTATACATAAACAAATTGTTGCCTATTCTTGTTTCATTACTTTGCCGCCTTGTTGTCTTGTTACTTTCTATTATTTGTATCAACATTTTATTAAATTTTTTTTAGTGCAACAAAGGCTGGTAAAACGACCCTACTCCGCGGTGTCCTCTACCCGTACTGTTCCACTTCCGCATCTACCTCCACCTCTGAAAAAGGACAAGGAAATGGCAGGCAATGGAGGAGGTGGAGGAAATGGCGGTGTATGGCGTCTGCGGCCTGAGAAACCCAGAAACATCAGGGGAGGTGGTGTCCTGGGTGCAGTGCAGCCACTGTGGCAGTGGTTCCACACTGTCTGTGTGCAGTGGGTGTTAGAAAACCTGAGGGAAAACGAGGACTATTTCTGCAGCTACTGCAGCTTAAAATACATTTTAAAAAACAATAAAAATATATATTTTTTATCAAATTCAAGTGCTCTGTGTTTGTGCTTTCAGATATACAGTATGTTTGATGATAAGATTATTGTTTACAATACAGGTATATTAATAATAAAGTAAAAATATATAAACCATTAATAGACTGATATGTGTATAGCACATTTACAATATTAGCACTCAGCTAGCCTGAACTAGCGAGCGCCAACATCAATGTGCCATTTTTTTTATATGTCCACTTGAGGGCGCGGTAGGTGAAGAAATAAATCCAATGAGATTGACAACTTTAGGACTGCCAGGTAAACAATCCAGTTAGCCAGCTATTTTGCCAACATATTGGTTATTCAAACAGTAGCTATCTTTCATGATGATTATAAAATATTAATTGGTTTTTAAAACAACAAAAATCGTCAGCTTCTTTATGGATTAGAACAGCCGCCCGATAAAGGGCGCCGTTTTTTTTGCAGCAACTTTCTCTTCTAAAAGACGTTAAAACAAATAAAACTACCGGTCATGTCAAAGGTTACATGTTTATTGGTTTACAAGTTAATTTATTGTTTTTGTGAAGAAACAAGTCCAATAGGATTGAGTCAATAAATGATAATGGGTGCCCCTTTTTGGACAGTACTGTCCCATCTAAAAGACGTTAAAATAAAAAACTAACGGTCACTTCGACATGTTTATTAGTTTAAAAATTAGTTTATCGTTTTGTGAAAAAAAAAAAATCCAATGAGATTGACAACTTCCGGACTGCCAGGTAAACAATCCAATTAGCCAGCTATTTTGCCAAGATATTGGTTATTCAAACGGTATCTTTCTTGATGATTATAAACGATTCATTGATTTTTAAAACAACCAAATCGTGAGCTTCTTTATGGATTAGAACAGCCGCCCGATAAAGGGCGCCGCTTTTTTTGCAGCACTTGCTCATCTAAAAGACGTTAAAACATAAAAACTACCGGTCACATCTACATGTTTATTGGCTTAAAAGTTAGGTTATCGTTTTGTGAACCTAATAAATATAATATGTCCAATGGTATGTGCCCGAATAATATCAGTATCGTATGTTGAACACAAAAATTTCTGTTTTCCGCCCGATAATAGGCTCCGGTACGGCTACTCGGCCAAATTACCTAATTTACGAATTTGCAGTATATGTGTTGGTTGGTAAATTTGAGCTCATTATTTTTAAATAAATAATTTCAGTTTTTCAAATAGCCTACTTGGATGCGTTCAGGTTCAAATGAGCTAACTTCCAAATAATGTGTGGCTGATGCACCGATATAGATCGGTGGGCTGATGTGGCCAAGAAACCGAAAGAAATACCCTCCATAGCCACTACGCGGCAGTGAAGACATTATCTCCAATAGAGCTAAGTTGTATGCGTTAAAGTTTATGTTTTTAAAGAATATTTCTCATTATCAGTTGAAAATATGACATACATTGTTTAATTTATATCCACTACATCTGCAGAAATTCGACTTAAACTGATCCAAATCAATGCACAAGATAACGTGCTGAATAGGCTAATTATTTTTGTTAGTTGTTATAGTGAAATGAAGTATTAGACGGACATAAAGAATTAATTCTTGAATTCAGTATTCTGGGTGTGGATTTCCATTATAGTCACTTATAATGAAGAGGATTCTCCAGCAGCTTTGCTTTTTGTAGTTCAGCGTGTTAGGTGTTTTTAGAGGGATGAATAAAGACTATTCTGATTCTAATTTATCCCTTTATTTGGCTGGCATGTTGTTTTTCACACTTCTTTCTGCAACATCTGGTGAACCTATATAGCAACAGATAGGCTATCTGCAGCATCAGCGTTGTTTGATCCTTGTTAACAAGCGCCTTGTTAACGATGTGTTGATACATTTACAAGCTTCAAACATTGCTTAATCCCAGAACACATTTATTTTTTGTCAGCCAGTTACAAATCTGCTCTGTGGATTCATAGTTTCTGCCATGCACTGGAGAGCCCGTCGCTCCACTGCGCAACAATGAGGTAAGTTTTTCACCTGTCCCGAAGACTTATAGCCTACAGGTTTTTTTTTTTTTTTTTTTTGGTGTGTGCTCATAAGTGATGTTACTGTTCTTGTGAATTGTCTTTCTCTAAGGTACATTCATGTGTGTAATTCCACCATTCAGATTTTATTGGTACATTTGCCATGTTTTTTGTTGTGCCAGCTAATGTAAGCAGAATAATATTCCAGTCCCCTACCACACCCCAGCTCCCCTGAGTTTATCCATTTTCATTAAAATCCCTCAAATTTTCTATGGGAATTGGGGGGTGGGACTAGATTAAGCTGTAAATTACACAGGAATAGTATGGAACACATGGTTGGCTAAATGGCTGTAAGTCAACGGGGGTCTTAGGGATCACACAAGCCTAAAACCATCACTCTGTTGCCAGATATGCAGTAGATATGGATGGATCACTTTAAGAGTTGTTTCTCCTGACTCATTTTTCTATTGAACTCGATGGAAAAATATATGATCCATCCATATCTACTGCATATCTGGCAGCAGAGTGATGGTTTGAGGCTCGTTTGATACTTCAGTAAGAGGAGCATAGTAAAAAAATAAAAGTGATAAATGAGCTAGTTAGGGCTAAAGTGCATAAAATGATAAAACAAAACAGTAGAGGCAATAAAAATCCTCCCTAGTTTGAAATCACCTGCAGCAAATCTGAAGCGTGATGTACCCGTCGGTCCCTACGTCAAACTTTTACCGCGTCTTTGTTTTTAAAACATAGATTTTGTACTTCTTGGGAGCGCTCAACTCAGCCTCCCTAGTTTGAAATCACCTGCAGCAAATCTGAAGCGTGATGTACCCGTCGGTCCCTACGTCAAACTTTTAAGTACACGTTTTGTTGTGGCCTCACCTGTGGTTCTTTTTACCCACAGTGAAGCAAAATCTGTTCAACAGAATCACAACAAACCCGAAAACATTTCAAAACATTAAGCAATACAAATAAAACATTTCAGTAAAACTTCAGTATGAATAGTGCTGAGTACTTTGGCGGCCGATACAATGTCACACTGAGTACTGACAGTTCTGTTTTGAGTACAATAGCAAGATATTCAAACGATGGAAATTTCCCCAAGTCGATATCACTGCAAACAAACTGAGCGGAGATGATAGCTGCAGTCCCTCCTCCCCTCCCACTCTGTCTAGTTGACTGATAGAATTAGAAATTTGTGGGACAGGTCTCAATCAGTGTTGCTACACCAGTAACGTTGTCTAGCCATGTCTCTACTAAAAACATACAATGTAGGTTATTTTTAGTTATTAGCTCATTAATCAAAAATGATTCCGTTGCTGGGGTTTTGAAGGTAGGGTCTGTGGGTCTGTGGGTCTGTGGGAAGGGGATGGGTGTTATAGAGGCTCGCGTGAGACCAGGTGTAGTTAGTAGTGGAGTCCCTCTCTCCACCATTTTCTCCATCGCCTGAGAATGGCAGGAACTGGAGGGGGGAAGGAGGGGGGAAATGAGGTTGAGGAGGGCGAGAGTGGGAGGGGGGTGGTTGGAGCATCTTGCAGGGGGGGAACCTGGGGGCGAGTGGAGGTCTCTGCTGGTTGCTAGTGAGATGTAGTGTCCCCTGGAATGGCAGAGGCGGAGTCCGATGGAGTCCGATGGCCCTCCTTCGTGGGGTCCCCGTATGCCTCTGTGAGCTGCTGGTTAGGGGTAGGGTCCCCTGGACTAGCAGAGGGGGAGTCCGATGTTAGGATGGGAGAGGCCTCCTCCGCCTCCCCCGCGTCAAGGCCTTCGCTCTGTGGTGCTGAGCTGGCGCTCGATTGCGGGGAGGGGGAGGCTGCCTTTAGTCTGTTTTCGTTCAGTGTTTGCCTTGCGCTTATTTCTGGCCGTCCTTGTGCTGTCCTTGTGTTTGATAACAGTCGGGTGGTTAACGGCGTGAAGTATAGGTTAAAGGTGAACAGTGTCTCTCCGGCTCTGTTAAGCATTCAATTTCTGAAGAGATCTTTGTGCTCCCAGAACAAATTGAAGTTGTTCTAAAAGTTCACTTTATGATGGAAACACATAGTTGCTAGCCACGTACTAATCCCAAGTAGCCTGCTGAATTTGTTGACTCTCCATTCATTTGGAGGCAGAGGACCGCTGAAGAACGCCTCAGCGTCCAGGGAGCTTAGCATCTCTAGTAATTTGACAAAGTCACGTTTCAATAGTTCTGATTGTTCTTTGATTATGTCGTTGGCTCCAATGTGCAGAATAATCTTATTCACAGATTGGTGGTCAGCCAGAATCTCTGTGATTTTTTCTGTTATGTTACAGACCATCTCATCAGGGAAGCAGTATATGTTCGTGTTATTACTGCCGATTTTGATATGCTTAACAGGCAGAGTCACCAATGATTAATGTTGTTATTGGCGTTGTACCTTGTTGCTGTTGGGGCCTAGCTGGTGGGAGCATTGCAGCTTGTCGTGTTGTGTTTCTTGGGCGTCCTCCCCTGCTCTCCGTACGGCGCCGAGGGGAAACACCTGGTGAAGTAGGTCGTAGCAGTTCTAATCTGTTTTCTAGCTGTAGTATCGGTGGTGGTTTGAGAGAGTTTGTATTGCTTTTAGTGTTGACTTTCGTGGGAGTCCACTGTAGCTCCATGTTAGCATCAGGGGCTAGCTGGCTCGTATTAATCCACTGGCTAGTAGTTAACGAGGGCCAGCCGGTAGCAGAGCTACTCTCAGGGCGCTGAGAAGCACTCTCTGCAGCTTCGGTAGAAGGAAACGAGGTGGTGGATAGGGTGGTGAAAAAGGCAGTCTCTCAGGAGCTGGTAGGAATAAGTGTTCCGATGGGATGGGCAGAAATGAAAAGCGTGGCAGCTTCAGTGGCAGAGGGACTGGGAGGGGCAGGGGGCGACGCCTGTACTTAATACAGCCCAAGGTCCAGGAAAGAAGGGTCTCACTGGGGGGCAATAGGAAGGACCCGGCTCAGGCTGGGCCACTGCGCTCTGGGGGCGGGACTTCGGGTGGTGGGGAAGCACTCGGATGCATTGTGTCCTGAGTGTAAGGAACTGGAGACAGTTACTCATGTCCTGATACTTATTTAGGGGATTGGCAGGGATTGTTGTGACCACTTTTTCATTAAAGACCATCCTGGGTCCTGCAGAACGGCAAAGTAAAGTATTTAATCTGGTCATGGCATTTTTATCCTCTACTGGACTCCATGCGAGGGTGTAATGTATTGTTTTTGGCAGGGTGAAAACCACTATGTCCAGTAGGTGGCAGCAATACGCTTTGCAGCGTTCATCCTGCCAAAAATCCGCGAGAAGAAGAAGTCTGTTTTTCCCTGGTTTCTCCTCATGGTGCACAGATTGTGTGGGATTTCAATAATATCTGACGCCATCCTTGTCTTTATACTTTTACTAACCGTCTCTCACATTAGAGGACGTGAGTAACCTACATTAACACAGGGCTGCCAACTTTCAGATTTGTGCAAGAGTGAGAAATCAGATTTCCAATGCAAAAGTTTAGCAAAACTCATTCACTTTTCACTCATTCACATCCACGTTCACTGCAACATGAGCTTGAATCCGCAGATTGGACACTGACAAAAACGCTATACAATGCACACACTTTAAGTGTAGCTGGAATTTGTGAAAATAATTGGGTTACGGGTACACAGCTTGAAACAAAAATAAAATGATTGGCCTACAGTTCAAAACATTTAAAATAACAAATCAAATTGCTATTGCATTTTAACAAGGTAAAAAAACTAATGAGCAACATCCCTAATTTAATAGTACAATATTTAAAAAATAAAACATGTTTTGGGGGGGGTATAAGTAACTTTTTAGAGAGCTTTCTGTTCTGATGCATTTCATGCTTGGGGTGCATTGTAATGCATAACAGTTTAATAATCATAAATTTGAGGTTGAAACATTTGTAGAAGCAGTATTACCCAAATTCACATGTGTGTCTTCAAATCTACACACACACACACACACACACACACACACACACACACACACACACACACACACACACAGTAGTATCAAGTCTTTGCCTCTTTCTGAAACCTTAATTCATCAACAAACAAAACAATTTATCCCTAGAGCAGAGGAGGGCAATGAGGGCCGTATCCGTTTCTGGTTTTCATGCCAACGTCTGCAGTTAATTACTTAATTACTTAATTAGCTGTAACGTTAAGCTGACATTTTAGCTACACTTCTTAATAAGTGCATGAATGACAGCTGAATATTGTTTTTGTGTCTCTATATGAAACATTTTACTGGGATATAATCTACAAGTGAACCAGTGCTGGTGTATACAGCCAATTTGCTAATTTAGACAGGGTAATTGGTGGAAACAAAAACCTGCATACGCACCGGCCCTCCAGGACTGGAATTGCCCACCCCTGCCTGAGAGGATAGCCAGGGAGAGGATAGCCAGGGAGAGGATAGCCAGGGAGAGGATAGCCAGGGAGAGGATAGCCAGGGAGAGGATAGCCAGGGGAGAGGATAGCCAGGGAGAGGATAGCCAGGGGAGAGGATAGCCAGGGAGAGGATAGCCAGGGAGAGGATAGCCAGGGAGAGGATAGCCAGGGAGAGGATAGCCAGGGGAGATCTGCCACTGAAGATCAAGAGCAGAAACAGGGTTGATCATTGTAAATTTACTAAATAAAAAAATGTTGCCTAATTCACATGTATTGTTCACAATGTAATTGTAAACCATGCTAATTTAAAGTTAACTAGTTCTATATTTTTTTGCGGTTGATAGCTAAATGTGAATTTATATACTTATTTTATCATTGTTTAAAAAGCAGTATGTTAAGATTTTATAAGGTACTATAAAGTTTATATTTTGATAAAGTCATCATTTTTCTCCCTAGAGGATATTGTGGATGATGCA
>CM040406.1:62313010-62343010 GCA_022702515.1 Ilyophis sp. 1 JC-2022
TGGTTTTAACAAGAATCTTCGAGAAGCTTTTGGAGAATATATGGTTTTACTGAGCAAGCGAGAGCTACTGGCTAGTTGGCTACCGTTGACTGAGGAGCCGCCGGTAATGAATATTCATGAACCGGCGAACTCATCAACATTGCGTAGCATCAATAGTTTGAAAATGCACTATGTACGTCGCTCTGGATAAGAGCGTCTGCTAAATGTCTATAATGTAATGTAAATCAATGCTAGTGGAAATGTTTTGAAAGTGAGATCATAACACAACCATCGATTCCATGTTGACATAATTATGTATTAATTATAAGAATTAGGCCGTGTAACATTGGCAGTAATAATCCAGTTCCACGAGAATATTTTAAATCGACTGTGATGATAATTTTATAGCATTTAGCTCCATTCACCTCCATGTATTTTTCCAGATTCTACTTTGATTAGCAGTGCCTCAACACTGCCCCCTGGTGCTCAAAGAATGACATTGCACTTTTTTCCGTTACATTGCCGTCATTGGAGTTGGCGAGGCTTTCTACTCTCTACGGGCTTTGACTCCGCTGTTACTTTTACCCACTGGATTCCCTAACCTACGTGGACCACAAGATACTGCTGCAACCACCCAGTCAATTCAGGAGAGCAGAGAATCAGGGGCTCTCCTCCGAAACACGGGACACACAAGAATTCAGAGGGCACTTCAAGCGCAGATTGCGTGGTCAGACTATGGGTAGCAGTACAATTATTATGGCCAAATTAAATTTATACATTGGGAAATTATATAAATTTAGTACAGAGTGGAGGAATTAAATGTATAAATAACATATTCGCATACAGAGATTAATGTGTTACATACCTTCAACCCAAATTTAATTCATGTTAGATTAACGTTTCTAAAAGTTACCTAAGCATGATAAGCATTAGCACGGTTATGAAATATGACCGGAAGTGGTGAGATCTGACGGTACCTCTTCCGCGGTCCAGAAGGAAGCTTCCGCCTTCTTGTACATTTGCCATATGTCGTGATATTGGATGGGGAAGACGACGAATCGTCTGGGGTTGTCACGAAGTAAAGGTTCGTCCTCTATGTCGTGGAGACAGTTCTGTTTCTAAAACAGCACAATAGCACACAGCTCATCAAACAGGGATTCAGAAATGCACAATACACAACTAACGCGCAATTCAATATTATATGCAGCTCAGCTAACTAATCTGAAACCTTTTTTTTTTTTTTACCGTTTTATTTAATAACGTTGTGCGTTGTAATCGTTAGATAACGTTACTCCAATTTGTACTCAAGTTAATATGCCTTCTAGTCGTCTTATATAGGCTATAGATTGATATTAATCTAGCCAGCAAACTATTTGTTACACAATATACAAATTTAAGGTAATTACATTAAAAAATAAATTTCAAAAGACTGACGCCCAACTGTATACTGACAATTAATTAATTGATTGTTAGCAAGTTAATGCTAGTTACGTAGCCAATTGCCCATCTAATCCCGACAAATTTAGAAAAGAAACACAATGACACAAAGTACAAGTATCGAGGTAGCAAACTCTACCATGTGGGTAGCGTCAAAGTAACCGAAGACGTTTTTTATTTTATTTTATAACGTTACGTTACCGGGCTTACCTCTGTGTGACTGGGCGATGGACTCTGTTCTGGTTCTGTATCAACAGACAGGCGCGTAAATGCGCAGTGTGGAGGCATTTACGCGCAGTTACTAACGCAGTTACTAGCGTTAGACAGGGTTAGGTTAGTCACCTGTAAGTTACTGAATGAACTGACGGACATTTAGGCGCAGTTACTTGCGTTAGACAGGGTTAGGTTAGTCACCTGTAAGTTACTGAATGAACTGACGGACATTTAGGCGCAGTTACTTGCGTTAGACAGGGTTAGGTTAGTCACCTGTAAGTTACTGAATGAACTGACGGGACATTTAGGCGCAGTTACTTGCGTTAGACAGGGTTAGGTTAGTCACCTGTAAGTTACTGAATGAACTGACGGACATTTACGCGCAGTTACTAGCGTTAGACAGGGTTAGGTTAGTCACCTGTAAGTTACTGAATGAACTGACGGGACATTTAGGCGCAGTTACTAGCGTTAGACAGGGTTAGGTTAGTCACCTGTAAGTTACTGAATGAACTGACGGGACATTTAGGCGCAGTTACTAGCGTTAGACAGGGTTAGGTTAGTCACCTGTAAGTTACTGAATGAACTGACGGATATTTAGCTTTAGTCGTGTTACCTTAGTGTCGCTCGCGTCCGCCAAAATCTTGCGAGCCGTTTGAGAGGCCAGTATCCGCGTCTGGCTGGACGATGGCGGCTGGGGAGAATGGGATTTGGTTAAGCAATCTTGCACAGACTGATGCTTGGGCAGATCTATTTACAACTCAAAACCGTCAACTTGTTAGAAAGATTAAAAAAAGTTATTTCAACTTACCGTGTTTTCGTCGTTGAGATGTCGGTTTTCATTTTTTGCTGCTAGCGGGGTCCGATTTGCAGAATTTGTTGAGGATAACATCTTTGCTTTTTTCCACTGCTAGTTTAAAATAAGAAGGATAAAAAAACGCAGTGTCTCGCCCCGTTGTCAGCTAGTTAGCTGTATAAAGTGCAGATATAAAGTAAGAAACTTAAAACATGAACTAAAAGCAATACTAAACTGACACTAGTTACTAGCTACAGGAACTGTAATGAATTAATGTTTTCTTAAGCATTTTTCGGCAAATTATAGTTTTTGTATTTTGGCGCGCTGTTCTGTAGCAGCCAATCAAATACAACTGCATTGTCATCCGCATCCAACCTGTTACATATATTAAGGTGGTCCGACTCAAAGTCATATTTTTGTTTTTGTAAATTTAGCTTCACGACATTAAAGCATATTGAATGAGCTTGTCTATTTTTAGGAACAAATATGATGTTCACAGAATAGTTTTATGGGAAAGGACAGACGCGAGAAACTATCTTTATTTTGTCAAAATAACATTGTACGTCCTTAAATTTTGTATCACCTTACACAACATATGAGGGTATTTAAAGTTTATTGTGGTTTCGAAAACAGGCGGGTATCCCGTATATAACTACGGGATTATGAAACGCAATACATAAAGTAGTTACGTTTATAGATACAGTTGTGCATAGACGTCTTCTGCACTGCTTTGATTTTCAGTGTGGATTTCCTAAAACTGCCTTCTACTGTGTCTAGTTAACGTGAGATTGTGATACAGTAGCCTAACTTGCAACACAACTAATGTTTTAGCCGACCAATAACAATGGCTTACGTCGTTATTTTACTAGTTTGCCAGTTCTGAAATTAGAAATATTGTAAATTCCTGTTTACAATAGTTGCAGCGAAACCATACGGTAGGCTAGTATAAATCAATTTGGATGAGGAAGTCATTAATACATAAACTTCGTCTCACAGCTGTCTCTCATGTTATTTATGAAGAGGATCACCTAATATCATGCACAAAATCATGGGTTTTAGACTCGCCTACTGCAGCTGTAACTATATTAAAAATCCCTTAATCCCGCACTCAATTAAACGGCTCAGTCCATAATATCAATAACGAATGTACAAAACGTTACGTGACGTTTAGCTCTGTGAAGCTAGTCATTGTTGCTGAGAACAATTGGAGACTTCCGGTTTGAGTCTTTCAAAATAAAAGAATTCAGAGAGTACTGCACTTTAAAATAATATTGACACATATAGCCTGATGAGTACAGTTAAGAAGTTACTGTGGGTATAATAAAGAAAATGTAGCCTAATATGTAAGTATTGAACATAAAAAGGACAATTTCTGCATTTACAACATGCTTCTCATGGACAAACTATGTAGCCTATGGTGTCTTCATGAAAGTGGGTTAAATCTGATAGTTTAGACCTTAGCAATCAAGTGAGGCATCAAATGTACACCGCACAGGTTGTTGCTGGGTTTCTCAACAGCCTGGTGGGTAAACTTTCTGATCCCCTCACGTTCTCGCCTGGTCCTTCTGTCCCGGCCACTACAAGCGTAGACTATAGTCACATTTTAATCCAATCAAATAATCCATTGTCACAAAAATCAAATGCATACAGTATAGGCTACATACAGTGGGGTGCAAACAATGGAGCATCCCTGATCAAAATGCCTTTTACACTTAATATCTAAGTGAACAGAAGCTAACCTGACCTCTAAATGGAACAAAGTTAAAATTTAGTGTAGATAGTGTCTGAGTATGTCAAGGGTGAATAAATGTGTGTGTGTGTGTGTGTGTGTGTGTGTGTGTGCTGTTTCTGGTCAGTATTCAGTGTGTGTGTGTGTGTGTGTGTGGGTGGGTGGGGTGTGTGTGTGCTGCTTCTGGTCAGTATTCAGTGTGTGTGTGTGTGTGTGTGTGTGTGTGTGCTGCTTCTGGTCAGTAATCAGTGTGTGTGTGTGTGTGGGGGGGGGGGGGGGGGGGGGGTGGGTGTGTGTGTGTGTGTGTGTGTGTGTTCTGCTTCTGGTCAGTATTCAGTGTATGTGTGTGTGTGTGGGTGTGTGTGCGTGTGCGTGTGTGTGCTGCTTCTGGTCAGTATTCAGTGTATGTGTGTGTGTGTGGGGGTGTGTGTGTGTGGGTGGGTGTGTGCGTGTGTGTGCTGCTTCTGGTCAGTATTCAGTGTGTGTGTGTGTGGGGGGGGGTGTGTGTGTGTGGGTGGGTGTGTGTGTGTGTGCTGCTTCTGGTCAGTATTCAGTGTATGCGTGTGTGTGTGTGCGTGTGCGTGTGTGTGCTGCTTCTGGTCAGTATTCAGTGTATGTGTGTGTTTGCAGTATTTAGTGGGTGTGTGTGTGCTGTTTCTGGTCAGTATCCAGTGTATGTGTGTGCAGTATTTAGTGTGTGTTTGTGTGTGTGTGCTGTTTCTGGTCAGTATTCAGTGTGTGTGTGTGGGTGCTGTTTCTGGTCAGTATTCAGTGTGGATGTGTGTATGTGTGAGTTAAGTCAGGGTGAGTATCCAATGTATGTGTGTGTGTGTGTGCAGTATTTAGTGTGTGTGTGTGTGTGGGTGCTGTTTCTGGTCAGTATTCAGTGTGGGTGTGTGTGTGTGTGTGTGCTGTTTCTGGTCAGTATTCAGTGTGAGTTAAGTCAGGGTGAGTATTCTGTGGATGTGTGTGTGTGCAATATTTAGTGTGTGTGTGTGTGTGTGTGTGTGTTGAAGACTTCCTAACAGAATTCACAGTCAGTGTTTATACAAATGCATTTTAAAAATTTATTTCAGCAATTTTTTTTCTGTCGCGGGACGAGGTTTGGAGAGGAGGAGCCTGTGGCTGGGCCCCTCCCCTGGGAATGGGGATGGGGTGATGGTGGTTTTAGTTCGAGCATGGTGTCTGTACGACCCCCGTTGTGGAGACGAGCACAGCCAGTAGGGGGCGGGGTGGGGCGGGGAAGACAGAATGAGGTAGGGCCCCGTGCCTGGTGGGCGGGGGGAGTTACAGCGGTGGGGGAGGTGCTGAGTTTACTGGCTGCTGTAGATGAGATGGGACACCTGGTCTTGCACGATGCCAGAGTAGGTCTGGATGGCACTGGTGGTCTCGTCATACAGGGTCCTATGAAACAAACACAAACACACACACACACACACACACACAGACAGAAGATGTTGATTTAGTTTCAGTTTGAGAAATCTCATCCTGAAATGATACTGTAACAGATAAATGTGATATTTATGAATGGTCAGTGTCTACATTCACTTTTTTTATGGATAGTTAACATAAGGGTGTGAAATTAACACCAGCCACCTGCCAAATGCTGGTAAAATTTTGATTGTGGCTGGTAAATTTTTACTCTAGCAGCCACTTTGGTTGTGTTGTGTTATACCAGGAATGGTAATGTGCTCTGCATTGTGACATCACTGTAATACTGCATCAGTGGTACACAGAGCGTGCTCGGCATTGTGACATCACTGTAATACTGCGCCAGTGATACACAGAGCGTGCTCGGCATTGTGACATCACTGTAATACTGCGCCAGTGATACACAGAGCGTGCTCGGCATTGTGACATCACTGTAATACTGCGTCAGTGATACACAGAGCGTGCTCGGCATTGTGACATCACTGTAATACTGCGCCAGTGATACACAGAGCGTGCTCGGCATTGTGACATCACTGTAATACTGCGCCAGTGATACACAGAGCGTGCTCGGCATTGTGACATCACTGTAATACTGCGTCAGTGGTACACAGAGCGTGCTCGGCATTGTGACATCACTGTAATACTGCGCCAGTGATACACAGAGCGTGCTCGGCATTGTGACATCACTGTAATACTGCATCAGTGATACACAGAGCGTGCTCAGCATTGTGACATCACTGTAATACTGCGTCAGTGGTACACAGAGCGTGCTCGGCATTGTGACATCACTGTAATACTGCGCCAGTGATACACAGCGCGTGCTCGGCATTGTGACATCACTGTAATACTGCGCCAGTGATACACAGAGCGTGCTCGGCATTGTGACATCACTGTAATACAGCGTCAGTGGTACACAGAGCGTGCTCGGCATTGTGACATCACTGTAATACTGCGCCAGTGATACACAGAGCGTGCTCGGCATTGTGACATCACTGTAATACTGCGCCAGTGATACACAGAGCGTGCTCGGCATTGTGACATCACTGTAATACTGCGCCAGTGATACACAGAGCGTGCTCGGCATTGTGACATCACTGTAATACTGCGCCAGTGATACACAGAGCGTGCTCGGCATTGTGACATCACTGTAATACTGCGTCAGTGGTACACAGAGCGTGCTCGGCATTGTGACATCACTGTAATACTGCGCCAGTGATACACAGAGCGTGCTCGGCATTGTGACATCACTGTAATACTGCGTCAGTGGTACACAGAGCGTGCTCGGCATTGTGACATCACTGTAATACTGCGCCAGTGATACACAGAGCGTGCTCGGCATTGTGACATCACTGTAATACTGCGCCAGTGATACACAGAGCGTGCTCGGCATTGTGACATCACTGTAATACTGCGCCAGTGATACACAGAGCGTGCTCGGCATTGTGACATCACTGTAATACTGCATCAGTGGTACACAGAGCGTGCTCTGCATTGTGACATCACTGTAATACTGCGCCAGTGATACACAGATCGTGCTCTGCATTGTGACATCACTGTAATACTGCGTCAGTGGGCCTTACTTGGCCTTCTGCTCCAGCTTCATGGCCTGAACGGTCTCGATCCAGCCGGACGCCGTCTCCACAGACTTGTCCCAGGCGCCGCGGATGGTCTCGCTGATGTAGGTCAGGGGGCCGGCACTCTCGGGTTCCTCGTGGTCCTCGGGAGCGTCGGGTCCGTGGTGCTCTGGAGCCGTTTCGGGGGCGGGCTCCTCAGGGGCCTCCGGGGACATCTCAGGGGCCATCTCAGGGGCCGGGGCCTCCGGGGCCTCGGGGGCCATCTCCTCGTGGGCCGGCGCCTCGGGGGCGGGCTCCTCCGGGACGCCTTCCTCCATGACAGCTCCCTCCTCGCCCTCAGCTTGCCGTGGCATGCGGAAGCCCTGCGTCCCTGGGGGAGGGGGAGGGGGAGGGGGTGCGGCAGGAGGGCGGTGGCTGTCACACTTAGTGTTTATCTCCCCCCATCATGCAACAGAACATTGGGCCTCATTCACCAACCATTCTATGAACAGATGTGTTCTTAAGACTTTCTTTAAAATGTTTTTATGAACATTCTGGCATTCATCAATGTTTTCTTACTTGGGATTTTTTTTGGGGTCGAACAGAAGCTCAGAACTCAAACATCAGTTAATCCCGAAAATGTTGGTAAAAACGTTTTAAATAAAGTCTTATAATTTTTTTGTAGCGTGATTGGTGAATGAGGCCCATTGCCATACGGTTCTGTGAACCCTCTCCCTCCCTCTCTCCCTCTCTCCCTCTCCCTCTCTCTCTCTCTCCCTCCCTCTCTCCCTCTCCCTTTCTCTCTCCCTCTCTCTCTCTCTCTCTCTCTCTCTCTCTATCCCTTTCCGAACAAGATGGTCTTGCAAGATATTCAACCTGAAGTTCTGTATTGAATAGAAAGTTGCCCTTCGTGAGCACAAAGAAAGAAAATACAAATGACTGCATACTACCCTAAACCCTCTCCTTCCCATAGTTCAGTCCCAGCATTTAAACTCACGGCTGGAGGCTAGTTTCATTCAGCGTCTGACTGAGTCAGCTCAGTCTTGGCATAAATTTGAAACACCTGTTCAGGTAACAGACGCGGTGATCTTACCGAAGGACAGGAGGCCGACGAGCAGAGTGATGACCAGAAACTTGTTCATGATGACCAGTGGGATCTGTGAACGAAACACCGAACCAATTAGAACTGTGGAGAGAAAATGCCTGCAATCCTCACGTTAACCACCGGGTGTCAGGCTCTCTTTTTTTTAAAGTCCTGTCTGCTTGCTTGGGCATCTCTTGCTGCTCTGTTTCCACTGCATGTTCCAGTGTTTCATTATGTCACCATCCAGGGTCCCGTTTCTGCAGGTTTGCATGATGCGTCACCCTCTGTGATGTTGTGTACTGCAGATCTGCTTCCCTCTATGATTCCAGATTACAATTTTGCACAAGATGGTAATCAAACAGAAAAGCTAGCGTCTTGTATCACTACCTGCTCTTCCACACCTTCTTGAGGCACCAAAGTGCTAATGATAAGAACTCTGGGAAGTGTAGTCTTTTAGATGGGCGGAGATACGCCATAGTTCTTCTACAAAGCAACACAATATACGTTGTAAACGTACCTGCTGATGAGACCATGTTAGAAAGATGATTATTTTGATTACACTATAGTTCAAAAGGCTGTCTTTTTATTGATTGTGCCCAAACACGTTCTCAGGTAGACCGTTGTAATAATTATTTGCTAATTTACTTAATCTTATTTTTACAGACTGAATGAAAATACTCCTTAATTTAGCCAGCATTGCTCAGAGAAGCCTGTGCTATCCATTCAGCAGTCACTTGCATCATTATTAAGATAACTAGCAAGCGTTCAGTGCTGCAGGATATGCACGCACTTCTGTTCTAGCTGTTAGCATTTTTCCAACCCAGCTAGAAAGAGCATAAGACCGGTATACTTACTGTCTCTTCGTTCCAGGAAACGTGAACAGTAGTTGGCGAAGAGCACCTGTAACGTAGCCTGTATATATATCAGTGTGATGTCGACCTGTCACTCTCAATGCCAAAGTGCGCCTCTCTTCAGATAACAATTACTGTACAGGTGGTTTTTTTATTTTTTTTGGTTTCAGATGAGAAAGCATGAGTTTTAAAATGTGCGCTGCTGTTGATATTTTACTTTCCCAGAAGCCTGTTTACCCTTATTTTACAAATCAGAAATCAGAGAAGGTTGGAATCAAATCAAATGTCTGCTCTCGGAGGCAGTATTTTTCTTAATTTCATCCCCAGCCCAATTGTTTGTAATTATCTGGATGAAACCCTGAACATCTATTATTTTACAGCAGGACAATTAGCAGCCCAAAGTCCCACAGGGAAGTAGAACGGATTTTGTAAGACAATATATTCCCTTCACTTCACTTCACACTTTAAAGACACAAACCCTCTGAACCTCATTATTTCAGTGTTCCTCAATCTTAGTCCTGATTAGGCACACCATTCAATTTTTTGCATCAGATTTTCAGCTAGATCTCAACTGAAAATGTTGAATTCACAACGAATCTGCTCGCGGTTAAATGCTGTGTGATATAAATGTGTTGATGGAAAGGTGTTGTTGCTACTAAAATAATAATAAAGCAGTTAACATATTTTTTTACTAAATTCCCATTAAACATGCTCAAGGCCATTTTCTCAATTAACTAAATTACTTGTACATTATTAATTGTCCTTAATTGAAAAGAAAAATCTATTGAATTAATTAAAATATAATATCAGTTTGGCTACAAAGTAACAGAAGCACATTTATCTTGTCCGTTATCTTTACTTTTATCCCGGTGTTTGCACAGACTGGAGAGATGTCGAACCCAGAAGGGTTTACGGCTCAGTCAAGACACATTTAGATCAAACTGAGCAAAGATAGCGCTCTACCTGGGCCTGGATTGAGAAACATGGCATTACTTAACCTGAAACCATGAAGATCCATGTTGATTCACTGCAGTCCTAAGTCTAAACCCTGTCAGACACGTCACCCAGGTTAACACACACACACATGAACATGCACAAGCACAGACACAGCTGTGCAAGCACACGCACGCTTATGCACATGCATACGTATGACGTCACGTGGCGCTGTAATGGGTCCAGCTGTCTCTCGTGTATGTGTTTGTTAATTTGAATGTGTTTTTTTTTTTTCATGTGCTGTGTGTCTGTTGTGGGACGGGGAAGCGGATGGAGATTTTTCGGAGCACTCCTGCTGCTCGTTTTTGTAATATTGACGAATTGTTTAGCGGGGATGATTTTGTTTGTGGTCTTCACCATGGAGACGCATTCGCATTATGCTTAGGAATGTCCGTTGGATCTGCAGCTACAAAGTTTACCATCGCTCTTCACCGGAGTTGAAGATGTCGGGACTGATTCAGGAGTGCGGGCACTCTTCAGAAGGCCACCAGGGAAGGAGAATATAATGCGGAGGAGTGAGGCGGCGCGACTGGGAAGGCTGAGCTCCGTTTCGACGGTGGACAGAGACCGCAGCACTGCGTGTATGGAGGAAAGGCGGAGGCGGAGTTTGTGTGTTGGACTTATGATACTGGACATCTCGGGACAGCGGGGGCTGTTTCTCATCGTGGCTATACCACTTTAATTCACTGAAGTCACTGGATTAATGCAATGATTCTATTGTATGTCTTTATTTGATATGTTTGTTTGTGGGTCGGTCTGCCCCACTGTCTGTCTTTTTTGTTGTTGCTGGGGCTACAACTGAAGTTCCCGAAAGAGAAATAAAAGTTATTCTATTCTATTCTAATGCAATTTCTCAATAGAATTACACTGACATTGTGAGTACTGGTATTGTATGGTGACACATAACACAATAGAGTTACACTGACATTGTGAGTACTGGTATTGGCTCTATTGAGTTTCAGTCAGTGTGTCTGAAAGTGTAGATAGTGTCTGAGTATGTCAAGGGTGAGTGAATGTGTGTGTGTGTGTTTTCAGAGAAACACTCAGTTGGTAAACTTTTGTATGTATGTCAGTTGCTGCTCATGATTTTGCTGGTCCAGTATTCAGTGTGTGTGTGTGTGTGTGTGCTGTTTCTGGTCAGTATTCAGTGTGTGTGTGTGTGTGTTGGCTGTTTCTGGTCAGTATTCAGTGTGTGTGTGCTGTTTCTGGTCAGTATTCAGTGTGTGTGTGCTGTTTCTGGTCAGTATTCAGTGTGTGTGTGCTGTTTCTGGTCAGTATTCAGTGTGTGTGTGTGTGTGTGTGTGTGCTGTTTCTGGTCAGTATTCAGTGTGTGTTTGTGTGTGCTGTTTCTGGTCAGTATTCAGTGTGTGTGTGTGTGTGTGTGTGCAGTTTCTGGTCAGTATTCAGTGTGTGTGTGTGTGTGTGTGCTGTTTCTGGTCAGTATTCAGTGTGTGTTTGTGTGTGTGTGCTGTTTCTGGTCAGTATTCAGTGTGTGTGTGTGTGTGTGTTGTTTCTGGTCAGTATTCAGTGTGTGTGTGTGTGTGTGTTGTTTCTGGTCAGTATTCAGTGTGTGTGTGTGTTGTTTCTGGTCAGTATTCAGTGTGTGTGTGCGTGTGTTGTTTCTGGTCAGTATTCAGTGTGTGTGTGTGTGCTGTTTCTGGTCAGTATTCAGTGTGTGTGTGTGTGTGGTGTTGGTGGTCACTCTTCAGTGTTGGTGTGTGTGTGTGTGCTGTTTCTGGTCAGTATTCAGTGTGTGTGTGTGTGTGTGCTGTTTCTGGTCAGTATTCAGTGTGTGTGTGCGTGTGTTGTTTCTGGTCAGTATTCAGTGTGTGTGCATGTGTTGTTTCTGGTCAGTATTCAGTGTGTGTGTGCGTGTGTTGTTTCTGGTCAGTATTCAGTGTGTGTGTGCGTGTGTTGTTTCTCGTCAGTATTCAGTGTGTGTGTGCGTGTGTTGTTTCTGGTCAGTATTCAGTGTGTGTGTGCGTGTGTTGTTTCTCGTCAGTATTCAGTGTGTGTGTGTGTGCTGTTTCTGGTCAGTATTCAGTGTGTGTGTGTGTGTGTGTGCTGTTTCTGGTCAGTATTCAGTGTGTGTGTGCTGTTTCTGGTCAGTATTCAGTGTGTGTGTGTGTGTGTGTGTGTGTGTGCTGTTTCTGGTCAGTATTCAGTGTGTGTGTGTGTGTGTGTGTGCTGTTTCTGGTCAGTATTCAGTGTGTGTGTGTGTGTGTGTGTGTGTGCTGTTTCTGGTCAGTATTCAGTGTGTGTGTGTGTGTGTGTTATTTCTGGTCAGTATTCAGTGTGTTTGTGTGTGTGTGTGTGTGTGTGTGCTGTTTCTGGTCAGTATTCAGTGTGTGTGTGTGTGTGCATGTGTTGTTTCTGGTCAGTATTCAATGCTGTAACATTTTTTTAAATTTTAAAGCAAGATTAATTTTTATTAAAAAAATGTATTTTCAATTAAAAAAAAGGAAAAAGGCCCTCGGAGGCCCAACCATTTTAGTGATGAATACGAAGATGAGAGGAAGGTTAGAGCTTTATGATATTTCGTGGCTTTGAGATGGATGTGCGCTGCTGACTGAACACATCCACGTTACCGTCGCTATTGCTTGCTGCTCTTCGGCGAAAGTGTTACTGTTCTGTAAACTCATAGTTTAGGTAAATTGAAGAAACAAAGGCTTGTATCTTGTATGCCTGCATTTTTTATTCTGCCCTTCACATGTTACAGAATCACATCACACTTACAGTTGCTTTCCCATATTTTTCCGGCGATTACGGTGGCTTTCTCCTAATTCTTTTGACAAGCTGCAAAAAGGAGCAGTATTTTGACATTTTTGCATAGGCCTACGTTAAGTTACACAAAGATAACGTTACTCATAGAAAGCTACAGCCTTGATATACGTAATGCAGGTTTGATATACGTAATGCAGGTTTGATATACGTAATGCAGGTTTGCGAGACGTAATGCAGGTTTGATATACGTAATGCAGGTTTGATATACGTAATGCAGGTTTGATATACGTAATGCAAGTTTGCGAGACGTAATGCAGGTTTGATATACGTAATGCAGGTTTGATATACGTAATGCAGGTTTGATATACGTAATGCAGGTTTGCGAGACGTAATGCAGGTTTGATATACGTAATGCAGGTTTGATATATGTAATGCAGGTTTGATATACGTAATGCAGGTTTGCTAGATGTAATGCAGGTTTGCGAGACGTAATGCAGGTTTGCTAGACGTAATGCAGGTTTGCGAGACGTAATGCAGGTTTGATATACGTAATGCAGGTTTGATATACGTAATGCAGGTTTGATATACGTAATGCAGGTTTGATATACGTAATGCAGGTTTGCTAGATGTAATGCAGGTTTGATATACGTAATGCAGGTTTGCTAGATGTAATGCAGGTTTGCGAGACGTAATGCAGGTTTGATATACGTAATGCAGGTTTGATATATGTAATGCAGGTTTGATATACGTAATGCAGGTTTGCTAGATGTAATGCAGGTTTGCTAGACGCACTGTAATGTATCAGACTGTGCTGTACAGAGTAGTGCGCGCAGAGGATGCTTCTGATCTGCCGTGTTCAGCTTTGATTGGCTCAGTCAGTAGATGCTGCAGTTTTTGATAGATTCACAAGTGTATTGTGTATATCTCATAGACATGATAACAGGCAGCATAGTGTTTAATTGATTATTATGAATAGACATTTTCAACTGCTTCAGTTAAAAAATTATTGTGTGCCAATGAGAAAAGTGGGGGGGCCTCGGCCCACAACCAGGCCACTGCCACTGCACTAGAGGCACACGCTCACGGGCGCTCTGGAGCTCCAGGCCCCAATGCAACCACACTGCACTGTAGAGGCACACGCTCACGGGCGCTCTGGAGCTCCGAGCCCCAATGCAACCTCACTGCACTGTAGAGGCACGCGCTCACGGGCGCTCTGGAGCTCCGAGCCCCAATGCAACCTCACTGCACTGTAGAGGCACGCGCTCACGGGCGCTCTGGAGCTCCGAGCCCCAATGCAACCACACTGCACTGTAGAGGCACGCGCTCACGGACGCTCTGGAGCTCCAGGCCCCAATGCAACCACACTGCACTATAGAGGCACGCGCTCACGGGCGCTCTGGAGCTCCGAGCCCCAATGCAACCACACTGCACTGTAGAGGCACGCGCTCACGGGCGCTCTGGAGCTCCGAGCCCCAATGCAACCTCACTGCACTATAGAGGCACGCGCTCACGGGCGCTCTGGAGCTCCGAGCCCCAATGCAACCTCACTGCACTGTAGAGGCACGCGCTCACGGGCGCTCTGGAGCTCCGAGCCCCAATGCAACCACATTGTCTGCATCTACTGTAGTTACGTCGCTGGCAGTATCCTAAGCAGTATGCAGTAGCCTAAGCAGTATACAGTAGCCTAAGCAGTATGCAGTATCCTAAGCAGTATGCAGTAGCCTAAGCAGTATGCAGTATCCTAAGCAGTATGCAGTAGCCTAAGCAGTATGCAGTATCCTAAGCAGTATGCAGTAGCCTAAGCAGTATGCAGTATCCTAAGCAGTATACAGTATCCTAAGCAGTATGCAGTAGCCTAAGCAGTATGCAGTAGTCCTATGCTATTACACAGGATTCAGGTCATTTGGACACAGCCAATGTAAACAGTGAATGGAGTTTTTGCTTCCGGATCCTAAGCCCCACGTTTACACTCGATACAGCCTCGCAGTCTACATAATTGTCACAAGCAGTGGGTGCCGAAATGAAACACTGCTTTGTTACATTGTAGTTTGTTTATCTAGCCTATGGCCCCAATACTGTAGCTAAATGGAGCAACATTGTTACCCCGCTGACTGATTACCATATATAACCTTGTACATAGGCTATAATACAGGCGCTTTTATGCATTTCTGTCAGTGTAACATTGGGGGGGGGACAGATAGGGCTTTCTCAGATATTGGGGGGGACTCGTCCCCAGTGGAAATGATGCCGATGTACAGGAGGAACCTGCAGGACCGTGCCGTTGCCCTGATGTGCTTTTTGAAGTCCAGCTGGTCATCGAGGACCACCCCCAGGTTCCTCGCAGAACGGGAGGCGGTCGCCATGGTACCGTCGACGGTGATGGACAGGTCTTGTAGCGGGGAGGTCTTGTATGGCATGAAGAGCAGCTCAGTCTTGTCGAGGTTGAGCTTCAGGTGATGGGTAGTTATCCACTCAGAGATGTCAGCCAGACACGCAGATATCCTCTCCTTGTGGTTGACCTTGTCGAACGCTGCAGACAGTATTTCAGCATTGAATGTAATGTTACATATAATGTATAATGTAGCCTAGCTGCAGACCCATTATATTATCTTCCAGAGGTGTTCTTTGGTCATGTGCACAGCTGTTTGGCACTCCATTTTATACAAGCGACATGGCACTCTAACCCATAGTAGGCTAAATCATGAATATATACCGCAGGTTCTTGTCCAATATAGCTTTAATATGTTTCCTGTTTCATCGACCTGGGATACAATGTGAATTGTTACCATGATACTTTCGTGTCTGACTTCCCTGCAATGAACATTCAGACCAAGTTGGAATTGAAAAAATCTTATAACTTATTCTGTGGGTTCAGAAAAAAAATCGGCCCTTGGAGAGTAATTTGTTCAGTTGAAGACATTTTTTAATTTTAATAAACTGTCCAAAATCGTATAATTTGGTCTGGGTCATTTCGTAGTTTTTAATGGATTTATTTGCTTATTAGTATAATTTGGCCTGGGTCATTTCGTAGTTTTTAATGGGAAATTTGCTTTTTGGCACCAGAGGCTGCAATACCCCCGGCGACCACTGGAGTTTGCGAGCGTCAAGGAGAATTTAAATCCCTGCCCCTGACTTCAAGGCCTACTAGCCTACTAGTTTTTTATACAGTCTATGGTCCTACCCCGAGCCCGAGTCCAACTGGGCCATGTCTGACGTGTGATTATATAAATCATGTTTTCCTGTCAACCCAACAGAGGACACCGTTTCAGAGCTCGGGTTACCTGAAATCACTGAATTCCGCAGCAGGAGCAGGCTCTTTGATAACTTTTTCATTTTACCTGTACTCATTTTAGGCCCCTCCTCCCCGTCCCCTCCCCTCCCCTCTTCGTCTACAAAGTACTGTGAGAAAACAGGCAGTCGCACCGTGTGTCATCTCGGCACTCACCTTTGATACGGTGTTAAATTAAACTGTTCTGCAACAACAGTCTAGTTTTAATTAGTTTTTTTTCTTCATCTTGGGTCACAGGTAAGAATATTTTCAACTATTATTTATTATTTAAACAAAAAAAAGGCAAATTCATAAAAATTATTAGAAAGTTAAACCTGTGTGACGCAGTTAACATTAGCATTAGCATACCTAATCGTTTGATATTCATCATACATTTAGCAAAGAAATATAGTCTTTAAAAAAATGTCGATTATAAACCTATTTTAATTTTGGTGTTTTCTTTTACCATATTACTATATACCTTCCCAGGTAAAGACCTAAGGTGTGAAACTTAATACGGTCCTTGCAGTTCGATATTCAAGTTCGATATTCAAATTCGGTGGTTAATAAACGTTTTTCCTGAGTCAAAACGTTAAGAACATAATTGCGTTGTGAAAAGATTTGTGAATTTATCACGCATGTTTTTTTTGTTTTTTTTTTGTTCCATAATTCAGCAACCATGATAGCTCAGACCGGTTACATTTAGCTCAGGGTGATTTGTGAATTCAATAACTCAAAAACGGGATGACAAAGGTGCTGAAAGGACACTATTTGTGAATGATTTCACAATATCTATTTTAACGGAAAACAAACCTTTTTTTCGTTGTCAACTGAAGGTTAGTTGCATCAGTGCGGCACATCATACCAAGTCCGCACAAGTGACTTGTGACGCATGTAGCACTTACAGAGCAAACTCGCCCAACAAGTTCGCGAACTTGGATATCCCATCCAAGCGATGACATACGATACGGGAGAAGTTTCTGCCTGGTTTGTAGTATAGATCGGTTTGTAGCTATTTTTTAGAGTCTATGGTTTGTATAGCGAAACCACAATCCAAACGTCAGAAGCACGCATTGCATCTCAAACAGGCTACACAGAGCTCTGAACCAACGGTACACAGAGCTCTGAACCAACGGTGCACAAACTGATATGCGACCCAAACTAGGCTCTCCTGTACACGAATGTGTATCTACATTCCAATGCAATCAGGCCTGTATAAAGTGGTAGGCGCCAGTGTTAATGCTATACTGTATTTGTAAAAATAAATGCTAAAAAATATGAATTATTTAACACATTTTTTTATTGTTCACATTTTACATTCATATGATCGCGTAAAAGATTATTCCTACTGGACCTGCAGAAGAAATCCATCAAGTGATCCATCCATATCTACTGTATTTCTGGCAGCAGAGTGATGGTTTAAGGCTTGTTTGATACATCAGACCCTTGATGACTTAGAGCCATTTAGCCAACCATGTGTTCTATACTGTTCCAGCAGAATTTACAGCTAAATCTAGTCCCACCCCCCAATTCTCATAGAGATCCATTCAAATGCAGAGACGTTATAATAGCGCTTGTAAGAGTACCAGAAAATAAAATATCAAGACTAAAAATGCAGGGGTGCCAATAATTGTGGCACATGTGGTTTTGTTAAAAATAATAATTTCTTGATGAGGGATTTTTTTTTCTCATAATAAATTTACTTCAATTAAAGGTTGGACTTTTCTAATTTTATTCAGTGTCAGATTAACCCCTTTCTGCAGATGCCTGGTAACCATGGTGCCGGCGCCAAGATTTTCAATTTTTATTAAAAATTATAACTTTAATGATAATTGTGGCACACATGGTTTTGTTAAAAATAATTATTGATGAGGGATTTTTCTCATAATAAATTAACTTTACTTAAGGTTGTATTTTTCAAATATTTTCAGTGTGAGATTAAGCTAATTCACCAAACGGTGAATGTTTTCTAACCTTTTTTTACTAATCTTTACCAGTGGTGCCAATAATAGTGGAGGGCACTGTATACCGCAGGTTCTTGTCCAATAAAATAATGCTTTAATATGTTTCCTGTTTCATCGAACTGGGATACAATGTGAATTGTAGCCAAGATACTTTCATGTCTGACTTTCATGCAATGAACCCTTTACTTACAAATGGATTTAAATTGCAAACCAGATTGATTTCACACTAAAACTGTACATAGGCTACGGATTACAAACCCGTACGTACGGATTGCAAAAAACCGAGAGGGATTGCAAAACTGTATGCACGGATTGCAAAACTAAATACGGATTACAAACCTGTACGTACGGATTGCAAATCCGAGAGTACGGATTTCCATGTTGAGATTTTTATTCCACCTATAGGGTGATTTGAGGGCCTCCGTATTAATCCGTCGGTTGCGATTTACAACTGCATATTTCTGTGTGCGCAGAAGTCTGGACAGAATGACAAGGATGAGGCATAGCATAGCCTATTAGAAAGAGACAGATTAATTACTATATATAATAGCGACCCATAAAGCAATGGAGAGGGAGTGAGGTGCCCGCTCCAACCGCCACTGAGCTGGGAGAGATGTAAATACTCACCATTGTTTCTATACTCATGGATTTTTGACAGGAGGGACTGGGAAGGTAGACTACTGTAGGGGTCCCTTCCTGGCCAGACTTGATATGGGCCCATCACAGACACACGATCGCACACGGACACAATTATGCACCTCAGGATGGAACCTGCCGGCAGCCTGAACCTTTATTCCAAATTCATGGATTAAAAATGACAAGGCACACGTCAATCTTTTTTGGTGCACAAAAGGCGTGTTTGTTATAGGCACAGCCTAACATATAAACCAGCCTAACATACAAACCTAAGGCTATGTCCTAAAGAGAACATGCAATCAATTATTCAATCCAGGATTGTCGTCTAATAGAGATCTCTTTCCCTCACTCTCTCTGGGTAATTGTACAATATCAGATAAAACAGTTTTTCTGTGTGAATCTTTACACCTTGCATGTAATGTTTATATCTGTTGCAGGTATCAATGAGCCTGAGGGTGTGTCTGCAGCTTGTTGTCTTGACAACAGCCTTTATCTGTAAGTAAAAACCTGTTTATACCTGTATTTTCTACTGAAAACAGAGAATGTTCACAAGTATGATTAAAGGTCCCAGCTCATACTATTTTTGTCAATTTTATATTATTCTACAAGGTCAACCAAACATGTTGGTTTTGTAAGGGAAACATATTGCAATATATTTTTCAAAAATATATAAATCCAGTGAGTTTTTTTCACCCTTCGAGCTGAACAGCCTGTTTCGGTGAGAGTTTTAGGTTTTTTCAGACGCTCTGCATTGATTGGTTAACTCACCCGGAATCACACAAGCACCCCTCCTATCCCATCTCTTGCATCGCACAGACCAGAGAGAGAGAGAAAGAGAGCGAGAGAGAGAGAGAAAAGAATAAAATAAGATCTTTAAAGGATGATAAGAACTTGCAATGATTTAAAAAACTCCTTATCCATCGTGTCTCAAGTGGCAGGAAACCAGGATAACCACCTGGACTGTGCAGAGCCAGGGAAGGTGTGTGTGAAGGAGGGAGACCAGGCTGTTCTGCGCTGTGATGTCTCGGCGCTCAGGAATGGTGAAACGAAGGATGGCTTGTACATCCGGTGGGTAACGAACGAGGGAGATGTCTGTGAGCTGAACGGGGGAAACTCGTTCGCTTATGACGGCTACGAGAACCGGACAGAGATCTCCAACGAGAAGGGCAAAGAGTATCAGTACCTCCTCATCATCAATAAAACCACATTCTCAGATGCTGGAGATTATTTCTGTAAACTGGAGAAGAATGGGAGAGCTGTTGATGTCACTACTGTTCATCTTACCATTCAAGGTAAGAGAATTTTGAAATATGCACCCTAATTTAAAAAAATAATGTTATTTTGAAATGTAGCATGACATGCGGCTACTAGGTGGCTACTCCTGTTAAGATGAAAACATTGATATCACACTGTTACACACACCTAAATATGTATCCTAATCATTCACTCTGTACCTCAATAAAACATCACTTTTTCTTGTACTCTACAGTATGTAGAGGGATCGCCCTGGGATCACATTTTTCAGTAGTTTTTTTTTAAATGTTCCCATTCATAATGACTACAAGGAAAATTGAACATTAATCTAGCACATATCAGCACACAGTATTTTCCATACCTTAAATCACAAGTATAGCCCAGAAAAAGTATATAGCCTGTTTGCGTCATAGTAAATTGACTAGATAAAAAATTCTGTTATGCTGGGCTGTAAATTTTTGTTCACAGCATCAAAGAACACTTAGAAACTCCGTATTAGCAGATGAGATTAATTCTAGTTTTATATGATGAATAAATATATTTATGAACTCACACATGAATGCTATTGTCCACTATGTCACGCATGGGTAGGTATAGACTGGGTGGTGGGGTGCTTGTTAAATGGACTTGCTCCGGGAAAATAGTGACACATAGAAACTCCGTATTTTGCAGAGTTGTCACAAATCGTCTACAAATAAAGTTTGTGTTTTCCACTCGTAGTTTGGCTGCAGGAGCTACGAATGTCTCAGTTGAGCAAAATCTTGGCGCCGGCACCATGGTCACCAGGCATCTGCAGAAAGGGGTTAATCTGACACTGAATAAAATTAGAAAAGTCCAACCTTTAATTGAAGTAAATTTATTATGAGAAAAAAAAATCCCTCATCAAGAAATTATTATTTTTAACAAAACCACGTGTGCCACAATTATTGGCACCCCTGCATTTTTAGTCTTGATATTTTATTTTCAGGTACTCTTACAAGCGCTATTATAACATCTCTGCATTTGAATGGATCTCTATGGGAAATGGCGGGTGGGACTAGAATTAGCTGTAAATTATGCTGGAACAGTATGGAATACATGGTTGGCTAAATGGCTGTAAGTCATCAAGGGTCTGAGGTATCAAACGAGCTTCAAACCATCACTCTGCTGCTAGATATGCAGTAGATATGGAAGGATCACTTTAAGGGTTTTTTCTCCTGACAAATTTTCCAATTGATATTGCTACCAAATATTTTAAATGATTACTTTATTCTATATATAAATGCAGGGGTGCCAATAATTGTGTTAAAACTAATTATTTCTTGATGAGGGATTTTCTTTCTCATAATAAATTTACTTGAATTAAAGGTTGGATTTTTCAAATATTTTCAGTGTGAGATTAAGCTAATTCACCAAACAGTTAATTTTTTATAACCCTTTTTACTCATCTTTACCAGGGGTGCCAATAATAGTGGAGGGCACTGTATGTAGCTCTCAGTATTTTGTGGCAAACTAAAGCAATATGATTTTTTTTTTGTTGCATTTTTCCAAAGTGTTTTTGCATTTGTGGCACTTTATTTTGACTTAAATTATGGAGAAAAAAAAGTTTGTATTGTAAGTGGTACAACTATCTTGTTTCATTTAAGCCATTTACCAAGTTTATGTGATGCTCAAACCAGGAGTTATAAAACCTTAAGCAGAGCACCCCCTAAATAGGTGAGTGACTAAAAAATTTGCCATCTGTGCGAAGGGGTTAAGGCTCTGTTCCAATGTGTGGATGGGCCCCACGGTCTGGTATCTGTTAAAGCACTGTTCCAGTGTGTGGATGGGCCCCATGGTCTGGTATCTGTTAAAGCACTGTTCCAGTGTGTGGATGGGCCCCATGGTCTGGTATCTGTTAAGGCTCTGTTCCAGTGTGTGGATGGGCCCCACGGTCTGGTATCTGTTAAGGCTCTGTTCCAGTGTGTGGATGGGCCCCACGGTCTGGTATCTGTTAAGGCTCTGTTCCAGTGTGTGGATGGGCCCCATGGTCTGGTATCTGTTAAGGCTCTGTTCCAGTGTGTGGATGGGCCCCATGGTCTGGTATCTGTTAAGGCTCTGTTCCAGTGTGTGGATGGTCCTCATGGTCTGGTATCTGTTAAGGCTCTGTTCCAGTGTGTGGATGGACCCCATGGTCTGGTATCTGTTAAGGCTCTGTTCCAGTGTGTGGATGGGCCCCATGGTCTGGTATCTGTTAAGGCTCTGTTCCAGTGTGTGGATGGGCCTCATGGTCTGGTATCTGTTAAAGCTCTGTTCCAGTGTGTGGATGGGCCCCTTGGTCTGGTATCTGTTAAGGCTCTGTTCCAGTGTGTGGATGGGCCTCATGGTCTGGTATCTGTTTAAGGCTCTGTTCCAGTGTGTGGATGGGCCTCATGGTCTGGTATCCGTTGACATCTCTTGTTGTCTGCTATGCTTGGGGTCAACCAGGCACAAAGTCTTGGCAGTTACTGTGTCTTTTTGTGTGCCTCTCAATTGACTTACCTTTTATCCCTAAATATTAAAAATCTGTTTAGAGACTGTGGTAAGTGAAAGTTTGTGAAGTTTGAAACCTGTAGGGGCAAGTGCCACCACAATCACCCACAAAAAGATTAAAAAGTAGTATATTTTCATTCATTTTATACAGCTACCCCACAAATGACCCCACACACCTTTGTAGGGCTTTTGAAAACATACCATTATGTTTATTGTTTATTGCGCGTTTACTATTTAATCCCAAAAAAATTATGAAAAGTCATATAGTGTGAAGATTAAAATAAGGTCAACTGATTTCTAATTGACGTCAAACACTGAATCGGGTCAAATTAACAACAAACATAATATATGGGCTAAGGCACTTTTCCTGTGTGTGGATGTCTTAATGGGCAGTCCGTGTGATTGTCTGATAATGTTAAAAATGTCTATTTTGGGTGATACTTTTGACCACTTTTAATACTTTAATGTCAACAAAAGAAACTAATCTATGTTGAATTAAATTTTCTGTGCACAGGCCATGAAAACAACATTTCGGTTGTTTTCGGGGGAATTTTGAAGATTTCTCTGCCCATGACGGAAGACGTGAGATTGCATTTTATGTCAACATCGAGTTCTACAAAGGGTGACGTGTGCGCCGTGCAGCAGAACATGCTAAGACCAGGCTGTGCGTACACATCGCGAGCTGAACTTCGGAGCGGCGAGCTATGGCTCAGTAACATCACGTTTGCAGATGAGGGCAGTTACTCTGTCATTGACGTCAGGACAGAAAATATCATAAACACAGTTGTGCTTTCTGTCAGAGGTAAGTCACTGCCAAAAGTTAACGTGCCTACGTTTATGTTGAAAACAGGGTGCGCGTACACACTAGTTTGAAATGTGTAAACTGCCAGAGACTCAGTGCAGCAATATAGGGCAGTGTGCCTGATGTGATGCTCTGCCCCCTGCAGGTCAAGTTAAGAATTGGGAACTGGATGAAGGCGGGAACCTCTCGATCTCTCTTTTCTCTTTGAACTCGTGCTACATCGAGTTCCATGGCGGGACAGAGAACTCCACTGCAGAGAGGGTGTGTGAGGTAGAGAACGGCACGGTGATCAATCCAGCCAAAGAATACCACCAGAGACTGTCTGTGTGGAACGGAAACCTGATACTGAGCGACCTCACAGCAAAGGATTGTGGGACGTACATTGTGCGGCAGGAAATGGGAGGAAGAGCCATCCTAATTCTCAAAGTCATACCTCAGGGAACCCACACCACAGGTATCAAAGTCATACCTCAGGGAACCCACACCACAGGTAAGAGGTGTATTTGTGTGTAAAGACTGTATATCTTGAAGCTCTGCAATCCTGTCTGTATCGGAATGCAGTAACTGATTGTCGTTCTTGATCAGATGCTGTGCTGCAATGTTTCAAAAATTTGATCATGTCTTTCTGCTTGGCTGCGGGTGTTGGGGTAGCCTCCCAGCCAGAAGGGGGCAGTATGGGTGGGGGAAGTCTTTAGGAAGAGCACATTAGGATGGGAGTAGAGAACTCGGGCTGTGTAAGAATCGGTGCTCTTCCATACTACTGAGTATGCTTGATGAGTATACTGGTTGAAAAAGTTAAATAGGCAAACTTATCCTCTAAATATAGTGTACTTAAGATCCCCAGATTTGACACTTAATTCCAGGGTTTCGCTGAGTATATTTTGGGAGCATACTTTTCAGGAAGTAAACAAATGTTTTGGTCCCATAATAATAATAATAATAATGCCTGGCGTTTATATCACACTCAAAGCGCTTTATAATGATGAGGGGGAAACTTGCCTCAACCACCACCAATGTGTAGCACCCACCTGTGATGCAACAGCAGACATTTTGCGCCAGAACACTGACTACACATCAGCTGAGGTGGAGATGGAGAGAACAATTTTTAGCCAATGAAACTGGTGGATGATGAGGTGGCAGATTGAAAGAGCCGGGTTGGGAGTTTAGCCAGGACACCATCTTTAATGACCACAGTGAGTCAGGGCCTCGGTTTAACGTCTCATCCGAAAGACGGCATCTCCTACAGCGCAGTGTTCCCATCACTGCACTGGGGCATTGGGATTTATTTGACCAGAGGGCCAGGATGACCTACTGGCCTACCAACATCACTTCCATCCAAGTACTAACCAAGCCCTAACCAAGCTCACACCTGCTTAGCTTCAGCCAATCAGCAGGAGGTCTCCCATCCAAGTACTAACCAAGCCCTAACCAAGCTCACACCTGCTTAGCTTCAGCCAATCAGCAGGAGCAGATTGCATGGGGCGGTGTGTCTTACGACACTTCCACAGTAAAATGGTTTGAAAATAGTATGTATTTTTGTGTGTACTGCCAATTGCGTACTAAACAGTATGCAGTAAGCAGTACACATTATGCTAGTACACAGGAAACGGTAGACATGGCTCTGATTCTGACCCAGTCTGACTCTCACTGAGCGAGTGCTTCTGCAGTCTTTAGAACCATGATGCAAATTGAGGGGGAGATTTTTCTTTTCGATTGAATTGTGTTCATCCCTGGTGGGGCTATGAGCCCCCCCCCCCCCAATCTTTGAGTACGTAGAAGAATGGGGTTATGAAAAGAGAATGGTTGAGAAGTATAACCTATCAACATTGCATTTTTTCTATTTATTCAAGCTTTTTATTTGTGTACTTGCTTAAATGTATATTTATTTGTTGACTTGTTATAAAACGCTTGGTTTGATTCCAGTATTGCTGTATAACTTTGGTAACATGAGCAGAGGGTCTTCCTTGTTGAGTGTCTGTGGACAGCATTCTCATTTCTAACAATGAAACATTGTAACTGTGTGCCTCTGTGCTCTACCTGTATGCAACAAAGTAAACAGCCTGTTGCTTCAGTTTCTTTAAAGAAAAGATGAGGGGCTCTATTGGATACATTGCTTCCTGTAAAGGCAAATCCAAGTTCTTTAGTATAGAAACTTCTATCTACTTGTCTACATAAATATTAAATTCACTTTATACAGTGCAGGCTGTAAGTATTTTGACATTGACATGGAACAGTGACTATAAGGTTAAAGTGCATACTTTTGAGGGTCCATTTCAAATCCAATGGGCTGGAGTACAGAGCCAAAACAACATTACACGTGTCACTGTCCAAATACGTACAGGCTGCACTGTATTATACCAGATTATTATTTCACCATTCATCATTAATAGTCTAATAAAATGCATTGTAATGTGAGGGTATGAGCAGCAATAGTGGTTTGCTGGCCATTATTATGTCATTTTAAAACATGCCCCTAAATCTGCCTTTAGCCATTCTGAATATATTAATGTCACATAAAACACCATTGATTTGCTTTATTTTATTTCTAATGCTTTCTTTCTTTTCCAGATCGGCACTGGAGCATTTGGCTACTAATACCAGCATCTGTAATACTAGCACTTTTTTCTGCTTATATCTGGTTAAGAAAATGGTTCATAAGAAGGAGGTGGAGAATGAGGGAAACTGAAGAAGATCAACAAGTCCCCTTAAAAAAGATTAAGTCTCCCATGGCCATTGAGGAGGGAACCTGTCCGCCTTCACCATAGTGTGGCTGTTTGAGGAGTACTTCAGTGCTGATATCCACAGTCCACATCATTTAAAAAAATAATTGTATTCTTTTTTACCCTCTTTTTAAAAAATTGGTGCCCAACGTGGGGCTGAGCATGTCCAGTCCTCTCCCCAACTTTGAGTGGCCAATCGTCTCTACCTAAGCATTATTCTACCCAGGTTCATTTGGAATTGTGTGAGAGTCAGGTGTAACAAGTAGATGTAACATATTCACATACACAAACACACACCTCTATCAGGGTGTCTGCGGATCCTTAAAAAGTATTAAATTCGTTTATCTAAAAAAAAGGACTTAATTGGTATTAAAATGTCTTAAATCCATCTTTCAGAGGTCTTAACAATGCCACAGACAGATAAGATTTATTTTTTTACGTTTCATTTTGAAATCTGAGAAAAGAATGGGTAACGAGAATATTTGGATTTACCGTTTGGAAGCGTCACACGTCCCCGCTTCTGCTATCAGGATTAGAGAAATTTAGGAGATTTCCCGTTAATTTAAGCTACATAAACGTCACAAGCATTATCTTGCGGCTTTTATCTATCCGATCCCGTTTTTAACTTGCAAAGATGCATTATTTTCACTATTCCCGAGTCCTGACATAAAATACCTGTAGAGAGATTTCTCTTCCTCTCTCTCACGGAGTCGGGGTCTTAGGGGAGGGGCGGGGCTCCCTCTGCTCTCTCAAACACACGCGTGATACCAGCAGGGCTCCCTCTGCCCTCTCAAACACACGCGTGATACCAGCGGGGCTCCCTCTGCTCTCTCAAACACACGCGTGATACCAGCGGGGCTCCCTCTGCCCTCTCAAACACACGCGTGATACCGGCGGGGCTCCCTCTGCTCTCTCAAACACACGCGTGATACCGGCGGGGCTCCCTCTGCTCTCTCAAACACACGCGTGATACCAGCGGGGCTCCCTCTGCCCTCTCAAACACACGCGTGATACCGGCGGGGCTCCCTCTGCCCTCTCAAACACACGCGTGATACCGGCGGGGCTCCCTCTGCCCTCTCAAACACACGCGTGATACCAGCGGGGCTCCCTCTGCCCTCTCAAACACACGCGTGATACCAGCGGGGCTCCCTCTGCTCTCTCAAACACACGCGTGATACCAGTGGGGCTCCCTCTGCTCTCTCAAACACACGCGTGATACCGGCGGGGCTCCCTCTGCTCTCTCAAACACACGCGTGATACCGGCGGGGCTCCCTCTGCTCTCTCAAACACACGCGTGATACCAGCGGGGCTCCCTCTGCCCTCTCAAACACACGCGTGATACCAGCGGGGCTCCCTCTGCCCTCTCAAACACACGTGTGATACCAGCGGGGCTCCCTCTGCTCTCTCAAACACACGCGTGATACCAGCGGGGCTCCCTCTGCCCTCTCAAACATCAAACACACGCGTGATACCAGCGGGGCTCCCTCTGCTCTCTCAAACACACGCGTGATACCAGCGGGGCTCCCTCTGCCCTCTCAAACACACGCGTGATCCCGGCAGGGCTCCCTCTGCCCTCTCAAACACACGCGTGATCCCGGCAGGGCTCCCTCTGCTCTCAAACACACGCGTGAGATCAAACAAACCCATAAATCGTTCGAATCAATTCAAATGCAATGCACGTTGGGCACGCGCACGCATAGACGCATTTTTTGCGATTTAGAAAGTATCAAATTCTCCGGTGTTCTCTAAACTTGTGCACTTGACAGCAACACATTCTCCGTAAACGTCGCCATGATGACAATGATGCAACATTTAAGATTGTAAAGTTAAGGGCACATTTGGAAAGTGAACGGGATCGTTGTGAATAATAGGTTATTATTTGCTACTGTATGTTCAACGCCATTAACAATTCATTGATCAAGAGAAAATGTATTTCAAAATAGAAAACATTACAGCTCATAACGTGAAGTAAAATGGCTTTTAACATTTACATTAGCTACTGTAGATAGCTAGCTAACAAGCTAACTAGGTTACCGAGATGATTCTTCATCATCCAGAACGTGCCTCCTCTTCAGATGCTCCAGCAACACTGATGTGCTCCCATGCCAGGCAAGGTCAGCTTTGCAAATGTTGCAGTTCACAGCCTTTTATGAGTGAATTGCGCATGTGCACCTCTCAACACAGATGAGAAGGAAGCAAACGATGTGTTTAATTCAGCTCCACAGCAAGGGTCGTTTCTAGACTGCTTTGATTGGGGGGGCATGAAGAGATGTTGGTGGGACACAAGGTGGGATGAAGTAGTGGGGGTCTGGGGGTCCTCCCCCATAAAAATTTGAACCTTTATATTGCTTTATTTATTTAGAATTTAGTGTTGAACATATTTTTACAGTTTGTTAAACATTAACTTCATGAGCTCACACAGGTGTAAATTGTGTTCTCAGGTATGCTTCACAGATTTTAAAAGGTTTATATTCTCATTTCACAATGATACTGTATTAAAACACTGGTGCAGACCAATAGATGAGTTTTATGTTTACATACAATGGAGAGGTGGCATGCAGCTTTGGGGAGAAACGACGGAAACGGGACAAACTCTGGTGTTTTAACATTTTCTGTATTATTTTATTTTCAATAACAGTGCAGTAAAATATCTGTAAGAAGCCAGAGATTCGTTTTTTATGAAGGGAGAGAAAATCACATGTTTATGATCAAAGTCATTCTGTGTCAATCTATTTAAGCATTAAAATAATATGAAGACACACTGAATGTACAGAAGTGGCTTTATTTGTGTATATTTAAGCAATGTTGTATGAATGCACCAACAATGACTGAATGTACATTTGTATGTTTTTTGTGTGTACTTTTTATATGTGACTTGTATGTAAAAAAGAGGATTTTAACTTCATTAAAGGTGTTTTTAAAAAATTCTCTCTCGCTCTCTATCTATTGCTCTCTCACACACACACACGCACACATGCATAGCGTGATAGTCGTCAAATAAAGAAAATAAGGTCAGACTCAGAACCTGGTAGAGATCATTGTATCAGTACAGGATGTGGCAGGGGTCTGGTGTTAATTCCTGTTTGAAAAACAATTCATTTCCTTCATGAACTTTACTATCCCACTGTCAGAATCAACATAACAATTTCATATTTTATTTCAACTTATACTAAATATTAAGTATTTTCACATTTAAAAGTAAAGCGGCTGAGATGCCGCGGTGGTGCGGCGGACTAAGGCGCAGATTTAGCCTGTGCGGTTGTGCCCAGAGGATCGGGGGTTCGATCCTGAAGAGGGCGTGGCTACCAAAATGGCTGTTCTTTCCAGCGTAAAGTCTCCTTTCACGTTCCGCTGTGTTGCGTAATGCCATTTTACTTTCCTTTAAAATTTGTTTCTGATTTTATTTTTCCATTTTGGTAGCCAATTGAACCCCTATTCTAATTAAATTCCCCCCGTGTAGCAACCGCTAGAGGCTCACCGTTACACAACCCTGTCAGCTGGTAGTAAGAAGGAGGGCGCCACATCCTCTACTGCAGAAATGAACAGGAAATGGTAACATAAACCTAACGCGCACACACACACACACACACACACACACACACACACACACATAATGCCTGAAGCTGTGAGTCATAAATGCTCACAATCAAACAAGTAGAAAGATAAGACACACTGTTCAAGTAGAAAAAAATAAAAAAGTATATTTTATATACTTAAAATATAGATTGACGTGTACGATGGAGGAGCAGTTTTCCCACGGTGGCATTTTTCTGTTTTCATGTTGCAGACCTGAGTGTCCTTGTCTTCCTCCTTTACAAACATACAATATTTTAATAAGCCATTATCCTTTGTGGTTTTATTTGTAGTGCATATCAGTATGTTATAGTTGACTTTGAATTGTAGTCGTAGATAAAAAAAGTGCAGTGTTTCTTGTGTTGGGATTTTATTAGTAATCATCTGTCTGGTAACACCACACAAACCTAAATGTTTGCTGTTTCTCAGATTACAACACACTGTGATTGTCTCTAACCTTTGTGTACCGTTTGGGTCAAATTGACCCGTTTAAAATTTAGTAAAAT
>CM040406.1:62348010-62595532 GCA_022702515.1 Ilyophis sp. 1 JC-2022
TTGCAGACACTGCAGCCCTCCAGGACTGGAGTTAAACCTGCATACACAGCGCCCCCTCCAGGACTGGAGTTAAACCTGCAGACACTGCACCCCCTCCAGGACTGGAGTTAAACCTGCAGACACTGCAGCCCTCCAGGACTGGAGTTAAACTTGAAGACACTGCAGCCCTCCAGTACTGGAGTTAAACTTGAAGACACTGTGGCCCTCCAGTACTGGAGTTAAACCTGCAGACACTGTGGCCCTCCAGGACTGGAGTTAAACTTGCAGATGCTGTGGCCCTCCAGTACTGGAGTTGAACTTGCAGACACAAAACCTACTCCAGGACTGGAGTTAAACCTGCAGACACTGTGGCCCTCCAGGACTGGAGTTAAACCTGCAGACACTGTGGCTCTCCAGGACTGGAGTTAAACTTGAAGACACTGCAGCCCTCCAGTACTGGAGTTAAACCTGCAGACACTGTTGCCCTCCAGTACTGGAGTTAAACTTGCAGACACTGTGGCCCTCCAGTACTGGAGTTAAACTTGCAGACACTGTGGCCCTCCAGTACTGGAGTTAAACCTGCAGACACTGTGGCCCTCCAGTACTGGAGTTAAACCTGTAGACACTGCGGCCCTCCAGGACTGGAGTTAAACCTGCAGACACTGTGGCCCTCCAGTACTGGAGTTAAACCTGCAGACACTGTGGCCCTCCAGGACTGGAGTTAAACTTGCAGATGCTGTGGCCCTCCAGTACTGGAGTTAAACTTGCAGACACAAAACCTACTCCAGGACTGGAGTTAAACTTGCAGACACAAAACCTCCTCCAGGACTGGAGTTAAACTTGCAGACGCTGTGGCCCTCCAGTACTGGAGTTAAACTTGCAGACACAAAACCTACTCCAGGACTGGAGTTAAACTTGCAGACACAAAACCTACTCCAGGACTGGAGTTAAACTTGCAGACACTGTGGCCCTCCAGGACTGGAGTTAAACCTGCATTCTAAAAGAAATTTTAGAATGTAAAAGAACTGTCCAAAATAGTTACGGTGCTGCGGGATCAGTCTCGGGTAAGTTTCGGTTTCGATTCTGCGGAAACACGGCTTCACGTTTTTCCCCGAGCCAGTAGACTTAAAAAAAATATATATATATTTGGTGCCCGACGCGAATAGTCAGTAGGCTATTTAACTAAGTATATCGGACTAATCTGGATTGCAGTGTGAAGCTAGCGGCAGTAGCTATAATAGATGTAAGTAGTGATGTAATAGAATCGGTAGTTTTTACGATTTTAGTACTTACATTACAAAACATGTCTTTCGTTGTTTTTCTTTTTTATTTATACAGGGATTGTTTTGTTGTGTCTCAGGGCAATCCCATTGAGTTGAATGGACGCATTTCCCTTTGTATTCCCCCAGAAAGCGGCGTGAACCGTCAAGTACACGGATGAGCCACGGTGTTCTATTAGCGCATGAAGTCAATTCATGGAGGCGCCGTGTTAGACTATGGGGCTTTTTTGGGAGCCAGAGCATGCGCACTGGGTACTTAACGTAGCTTTTGGAACCAGAGAGCATGCGCATTTTACTGGGAATAAAAAAAAAACTTATAACTTCTTCTGTGGGCCGCAGGAAAAAAATCGGTCCCTGGAGAGTAATTCGTTTAGTGTGAAGAAATTTTAGAATGTAAAAGAACTGTCCAAAATAGTATAATTTGGCCTGGGTAATTTCGTTGTTTTTAATGGACTTCAATGGGGAAATTCCTTTTTTGGCAACAGAGGCTGCAATACCTCTGGTGACCACTGGAGTTTGCGAGCTTCAAGGAGAGTTTCAATCCCTGGTCGCCTGGGCCAGGTTGCTTAGTCACGGCGCTGCGGGATCAGTCTCGGGTAAGTTTCGGTTTCGATTCTGCGGAAACGCGGCTTCACGTCCTTCGCCGAGCCAGTAGGCTTTTAAAAAAATAATTATATTTGGTGCCCGACGCGAATAGTCAGTAGGCTATTTAACGAAGTATATCGGACTAATCTAGATTGCAGTGTGAAGCTAGCCCCAGCACCTCAGCAATGGTGTGAAAATTTCAAAATAAAAGCACAACGATAGACCCAGTATATGTTTAATATAATGGAATTCATTAAGCTATAATCGAACCAATTTTTCCTAAAATATAAACGTGCTAAAACTATTCCTCTTCTACATTAACAATATTATAACAACTTAAATTTCAAACATATTCAAAAACAACTAAAGATGGATAGCCCTGCTACTTTGGCTGAAATCAAAGACTTGATTCATAAGACTTGATTCATAACACTGTAACTGAGGAGTGTACATGTTTCTAATTTTAAGTGCCATTATCTTCATGTATGTATTTATTTATTATATACATTTCTGTATTGTTTGAATGTTGTCTTGTATTGTTCTACTTATTGTTGGGTTCTCAGCCTGCTCTTTGTGAGGTTGGCCACTTCTCTGTGGAGCGCTCGTGTAGCGTCCTCTTTCTTCGGTTTTCGTTATCCGTCCCGTGTTTTCGCTTGTCCTGCTACTGCGCCGCATTTCCGCTCCTTATTTAAACCTCGCGTCTTTCTTGTCCTTAAACCTCGCGTCTTTCTTGTTCGACGCTTCCATGTTGTCTTTTGTTTGACACGGAACGCCGGTACGGTACAGGACAGACAGCTCGAGCTGGATCTCATTGCCTTCAACACAAAGTTGTTGACGTAACGGGGGACTTGACTTGGATGTCTTAGACTTATTTAGGAAGTCTCCTACTCTTTTCCATCCTCTGCCTTTATTTTCTGTTATGTTCTGTCTCTCTAGTCCGAGACAGTTCTCTTCGTCTTTCCTGTTTTTACCTCTTTGTTATATTGCTTTCTATTATAAAGATCGAGAGGTTCTTTCTTTTTTCTATTTCTCTACGTGCTCTATATCACAGAGCCTTAATCGCACACTCCAGGTTATTATTTTATATTAGTTATGACATTTCCTCTTTCATAGGGAGGATATGCGCATCTCTCGTGTTTATGAGTTTGCTTGCCTTACTGCGAGTTGTTTTATATTTAGTTATGGCATTTCCTCTCTCAAGGGCGGCACGGTGGTGCAGTGGTTAGCACTGTCGCCTTACAGCAAGAAGGTACCGAGTTCGAATCCCGGCCGAGGGCCTTTCTGTGTGGAGTTTGCATGTTCTCCCCGTGCCAGCGTGGGTTTCCTCCTGGTACTCCGGTTTCCTCCCACAGTCCAAAAACATGCAGGTTAGGCTAATTGGAGACTCTAAATTGCCCATAGGTATGAATGAGTGAGTGAATGGTGTGAGTGCTCTGTGATGGATTGGCAGCCTGTCCAGGGTGTATTCCTGCCTCTCGCCCAATGCATGCTGGGATAGGCTCCAGCACCCCCCGTGACCCTGAATAGGAATAAGCGGGTTGATGAATGATGATGATGATTTCCTCTTTCATAGGGAGGATATGCTCATCTCTCATATTTTCGCTCGCCTTACTGCGAGTTGTTTTTCGTTCTCCCTGTGTTTTCCAGTCTCCCCCTAAAATATCCTCTCTACGTGAGAGAGGGAGTCTGGTTTTCTTTTTGGCTTTTTTTCTTCCTTATCACGGAGTGTTTCTCCGTTCTAGTGGTGCTGTTTTCAGCGCTTTAAGATTCCCACTGTCGCGCCTGGTCCTCCAACCCAGCACGCCCTAACAATTGTATTGCTTGCTGCCGCTTGGCCAGGACACCCTTGTAAAAGAGATATTCATCTCAAGGGGACTCCTGGTAAAATAAAGGATAAATAAATACATTTAATTAAATATATACATGTAAAACTATTAATTTTCTTTTAACAGACTTAGCATAACTTACAATGTCTTATAATGCCTTTCTGTTTTTTTTCAATGTTTTTAATTGGAACAATGATATCAAACAAAAGTTTAAAATGGAGAAATAACAATTAAATATTCTCATTATTTCTAAGTATTATTACTACATCCAAAACAACACTTGTACTAAAGATTAACTGAAAGGTGAGGGAGAAATTAGAGTAATTTAACATGCATCACTTAAATCATTCTGTGAAAACCTTGTAACATCAAGTGGGAAACTTAAAGAATATAAACATCATGAAAATGTGGCTGTATTACTGTGGTTTGGGCAAGGGGAATTAGAGTGTATTATTAGGCTACATATTGCTTGTACAGATGAATGCATCACTTATATAATGCTTTGCTGCCTCTTCTGGATGTAGTATCTCAATGATACGGGGGTGTTTTGAAAACCTTGGACTCTCCACATCTAAGATGTGGTGTCAGTTATATCAAATAAGCGACTTAGAAAATGTTACTGTACAGTTCAACTGTGCTGTGGCTTTGGTGAATTTTGTTCAATGAATGGTGCCAGGTTTTACTATGCCTAGTATGGGTTCTAGTATTCTTAGACATAGCACAATTGAACCCCAGCAACACTGTCTATGATGCTTATTTGATATACGGAACACAATATCTTAGTAGCGGAAGGTCCCAGGTTTTCAAAACACCCCCTATAGAATTGAGACACAATGGCCAGGCAAGGCAGAACATGACATAGGATGCTTTCAGCTGCAATAGCAAAATATAGGACTACCCTGTAATTCGCTTGAGCATTCCACAGTTTGACCCATGTAACATTTTCGAATGATGCTTATTTTATTTGACATAAATTACACCATATCGTAGTAATGGAGTGTCCAACTTCGCTTGGTCTGAAAACAAGCTTTGAGAAGCAAGTTTCTCGCGGTCGCGCAGGAGTACTTTTATTTTGAATAATTTTCTGCGAATCTTCTTACTAGCCGTCTCTCATTTCCCGGTACTGAAATATATGCTTCTCAACTAACCATACGCACCCTTTTTTTTAATAGACGCAGCGAGATTAAAAAGTCCAGGTAAGGTCTTACATTTTGATGCTTAAATATTATTTTTCCTTCAGACATTAGAATTCAGTTAAACAATATGTGAATACTGTATAAGGTAAATAAAACAGTGTAGCCTATTGATAGCATAGCATAACGACCTAACAATCAATACTGACAGGAAATTTAACGCAATTGAAAATAATGTCTTATATTCACATATCAATTTAATATACATATTAATGTAGGCCTATTTAAACAGGCAGACAGTACTGACCGTTATCTCTAAAGGTTTTGTTTTTACACCTGTAACCGATACCATTTGTTTTTGGACCGAGTACGAGTAGCCTGCTCAGGTTTGGGTACTTGCCGATACCGAGTACAGCTATAGTGCTTGTAATAATATAGCTTTTTTTCTGTTACCAGAAAAGTGAGACCATTTTGAAGACCCTGGAGTGTTTATTATTTTTCATAGATTTTTGTGTTCATTTCTTTATCACAAAGAACACAAAACTCACTGAGTTCCAATAAAACATAACATGGAAGTCAGTTCACTCAGTTCCAACATAACATGGAATTTCAGTAAAAGCAATGAAGGTGTGAGCAAGTTTCTGTCGGAGAGATTATGAAACTATCTTCAGGACTAAATACTCTAATCCAATGTGGGTGATTCGCCATTGGGTCTAATAAGAACTGCTGCATTAATAAGTTAATATTTGCATTTCTATCTCTGATAGACATCCATATTCATGTTCCAGATTCACGTTTGCAAAAACAAATGAAATTCACTTGAAATGGGTGAGTGTCCTGTTCCATTACTACTAAATAACGGAAACAGATGAAGGTTTTCAAACTTTGTTCCAGCACTATGCTAATTGCTAACAAGTATGGCTGCGGCCAAATACAGTATACGAGATTAGACTGAACCATGCCCCTTATTTATCTGCATTATCTGATAATCATTATCATAAATGTATGTCTTTCAATATTTCATTTTTTTCTGTAGGAATCATGAAAATAGCAGCTGGGGCTCTGCTTGGAGCTGGTTTGTATCACCAATGACACATTTGGGACATTCAGGTTTTTTTTGGAAAAAACAGAACAAAGGGGCATACTTACACACACATACACACACAGATAAACACACACATACACACACCTACACACACATACACACACAGATAAACACACACATACACACACCTACACACACACACAGATAAACACACACACCTACACATACACACACACACACACAGATAAACACCTACACACACATACACACACAGATAAACACACACATACACACACACGCGCAAACACATGCCCATACACACACACAAACACAATTACAGACACACATTCTCTCTGACACACATACATAAACTCAAACAGACACATGCATAGACACACACACGCACATGCCCATACACAATACACATACACAAACACAATTACAGACACATACATAAACTCAAATAGACACACACACACGTATGCATTTTTCTATCCAGACCATACATTTCTTGACAAGTGTGTAGTCACAGATAAATCCTGTAACCACCAGGGTTACGGCAGTCTAAATAACATGACTCACCACCAGTCTCCCTGTTTTACCGAAATGCACACATACACCTGGATGTCCCAGTTTTACTGAAACACACATACACCTGGATGTCCCAGTTTTACTGAAACACACACATACACCTGGATGTTCCAGTTTTACTGAAACACACTCACACACCTGGATATACCTTTGTGCCGTGTGCAGGAACGATGCTGTTTGGAGTTCCAGCGGTTATTGGAGCTTTGGGTTTTACAGCCGCCGGCATCGCAGCCGGATCCGTTGCTTCCGGAATGATGTCATCAGCAGCGGTAGCCAATGGGGGAGCAGTGGCTGCGGGTTCTTTGGTGGCCGGCCTGCAATCAGTCGGTACGGAAGGAAGATAATTCTGCTCTCTTAGGAGGGTTCCTCTCTGATCCACATGCTCTTAGTGTACAAGTGTCTTTTGTGTTCAGCTTGGATTCAGACAAGATTTGTCTTGAATTTTGACTTAAAAGTAAATTTATGTGTTCCATTTTTTCAGTGCAAACACTTTTTTTTTTTTTTTTTAAAGAGAATTGGTTTATAAACTCACCAAACTGGAAAAAACGTCACGCATGCATTTAATTGTGAGTCAAAATTCAGGAGAAATATTGAATTGAATCAAAGCCTCTGCTTCAGACGTTAAACAGCTTTTATTGTTCCACCTCCACTAGGTGGTGCTATTGCACCAGTCTCTGGCTCTCAGTCGCCTTTGCACATGTGGGTCCTGTTTCTTTAAAGCCTACTCTGAAAAAGGTCATGAAAACATAACTAAAGAAACGTCAATTTTGAATTCTGATTCTCATTTTTACATGGATCACTCAGAATAAATTTGACCAATTAAGTCACATGATCAGACGCATGATTTGGCCCAATGGTGATTTCTTGTTATGTATCCAATACCCTATAAATATACCAGGCTGGGCCCCATGGTCTGGTATCTGTTAAGGCTCTGTTCCAGTGTGTGGATGGGCCCCATGGTCTGGTATCTGTTAAGGCTCTGTTCCAGTGTGTGGATGGGCCCCAGGGTCTGGTATCTGTTAAGGCTCTGTTCCAGTGTGTGGATGGGCCCCATGGTCTGGTATCTGTTAAGGCTCTGTTCCAGTGTGTGGATGGGCCCCATGGTCTGGTATCTGTTAAGGCTCTGTTCCAGTGTGTGGATGGGCCCCATGGTCTGGTATCTGTTAAGGCTCTGTTCCAGTGTGTGGATGGGCCCCATGGTCTGGTATCTGTTAAGGCTCTGTTCCAGTGTGTGGATGGGCCCCATGGTCTGGTATCTGTTAAGGCTCTGTTCCAGTGTGTGGATGGGCCCCATGATCTGGTATCTGTTAAGGCTCTGTTCCAGTGTGTGGATGGGCCCCAGGGTCTGGTATCTGTTACGGCTCTGTTCCAGTGTGTGGATGGGCCCCATGGTCTGGTATCTGTTAAGGCTCTGTTCCAGTGTGTGGATGGGCCCCATGGTCTGGTATCTGTTAAGGCTCTGTTCCAGTGTGTGGATGGGCCCCATGGTCTGGTATCTGTTAAGGCTCTGTTCCAGTGTGTGGATGGGCCCCGTGGTCTGGTATCTGTTAAGGCTCTGTTCCAGTGTGTGGATGGGCCCCAGGGTCTGGTATCTGTTAAGGCTCTGTTCCAGTGTGTGGATGGGCCCCAGGGTCTGGTATCTGTTAAGGCTCTGTTCCAGTGTGTGGATGAGCCCCATGGTCTGGTATCTGGTAAGGCTCTGTTCCAGTGTGTGGCTGGGGCCCATGGTCTGGTATCTGTTAAGGAACTGTCTGTAATAGGCTTATTGTCTGCGCTTTCCGGAATCAACAACATGGGAAGCAAGGAAGCCAGTAAATAAAAAATCGGGCATTCCAAATTGGGAAAAACAAAAATAGGAATAGAATAGCATAGAATACAATAGAATAACTTTTATTTTTCTGTTAGGGAACTTCATTTTTCACCAGCCACCAGCAAAAACAAAAAAGACTGACAGTGGGGCAGACCCACAACACACAAACATATCAAATAAAGACATTCAATAGAATAATTGCATTAATCAAACTAATTCAAGTGAATTAAAGTGGAATACAGCCAAACGTCATGATTAAAAATAGCCCCCGCTGTCCCGAGCTGTCCAGTGTCATCAAGCAGCCCAACACACAAACTCCGCCTCCACGACTTTCCGCGATCTCAGCCTTCCCAGTTGCCGCCTCGCTCCTCCCCCGCATTATCTTCTCTTTACCTTCCCTGGTCGCCTTTTGAAGATTGCCTGCAGTCCTGAATCAGTCCCGACATCTTCAACTCCGGTGAAGAGTGATGGTAAACTTTGTGGCTGCAGATCCAACGGACATTCCCGAGCATATCTTGCAAATGCGTCTCCGTAGTGACGACCACAAACAAAATGATCCCGACTAGACAATTCGTCAATATTATCAAAACGAGCAGCAGGAGTGCCCTGAAAAATCTCCAGCCCACTTCCCCGTCTCACTACAGACACACAGCGCATGAAAAAAACCAAAAGACAAGCCGGACACAACAAAACACATTCAAATTAACACGAACACAAAAGATAGCTGGACTACATGTCGCCATTACAGCGCCATGTGACGTAAAGCATAAAATTCTTTATCCAAAAACATGTCTTAATTTTCCAAAGCTGAACCCTTAATGTGATTCATCAATAACACTCATCCAGTGACATCATAGCACTGCATGCTGTTATCATTTTAACCATTTGAAGAGTAGATTCTTTGGAATGTTTTTTTTTTTTCTTCACAATTCTAAGTCAGTGTTCTAGAATTCAGTTGCTTTAATTTACTACTAGTAGTGGTTGTGACATCAGCATTAGAATGTTCAGTTAAAGTGATGGACAAGGGACTCAAATTTCAAATAACCACAACATATCACAGAGGGATGTATCCACTACACACCCACCAAGTAAATGTCCATAGGTATATTAATATACATATCAAAGTCAGCTAAAAAAAACTCAGTCCCTGAGTCTCTCGCTCTCTCTTGGACCGAAGAGAGCACAACCTAGGGCTTCCTCGAGTCGAGTGCCTCATACGTGAAAAACCAGGAGAAGTTTTGGGGAAACTCCTTTTTCACAGGAAATAACAGAATATTTAGCAATGTGTCACTTCACACGGGATTGCGAGCTGGGGTTGTTTTTACAGGGTATTTAACAGTGGGTAAAATCTTTACTGGCGCGGGAGCGCGCAGTCTGTAAAAGTTACAGACATGGCAGATTCGGACAGGACTAAACAGATCCACCCGTTAATTTTACATTACCCCGACTACCCCCGTAAAACTTATCCAGTCCGAATAGGGCTTAAGTAACTCGGTGGATCATGGTTCTCGTAATGTTGTCGTCTTTTTTTTTATACTGCAACCAGCCACAGAACAATACCACAAAACCATTTCTAAGGCATGGTTTATTTGGCAAAATCTTAGCTCACTATTCTTTTCATTATATTATCTGACGAGTGAGTGATACTAATGTTAGTAGCTAGCACCACGGAGGGATGGATAAAAATGTGGGGAAAGCGATTTGGAGAGGGATAAAGTTGGTATAGGGATATGGAGAGCGGGAAACACTTTAGCTAACTATGCCAATTCAGTGGATCCAGTGCCATTTAAGAAATGTGTCCGGATAAAAACGTCTCAAGTTTTAAATGACAGCTTAAATCACGAACTGTGACAGGGACGATTAAGTGAAACTCCTTTCATTTTTTCCATAGAGAAATTTCCGTGAATCTATATTTGGGCAATGGTTTTTGCTCTGCGTCAGACTTCTGAGTACAAGTGAGTGCGTCAGATGTGGACTGGTTTCGGAGACTATTACTACTATATCGACTGTTTCTTGAAATCGGATTTATAGAATGAGCTGAAACATTCCCGCATTAGCCTGTGTGGTACAAAGATATAGACCATATATCGCATGTTCTCGACTGGACGGAGACTGCACGGCGTGCATGGAGGAGAGTCGCGGAGGCGGAGTTTGTGCGTGTAGGCGAGGCTTGGAGTGGAGCAGCTGTGATCCGGGAGATTGCTCTGGTCGACTCGGGGCAGCTTTGTCCCTGCGGCTGTTGGACTGCTTGGTGACGCTGGACATCTCAAGACAGCAGAGGCAGATGAGGAGCTGTTCTTGCTTTTGATGCTCGATTGCTCACAGTTAATTAGTTTGATTGATTCAATGATTCTATTGAATGTATTTGATATATTTGTGTGTTGTTGGTACAACTCTATGTATTTTGTTATTGTTGTTGGTGACTACAAATGAATTTTCCTAACAGGAAAATAAAAGTTATTCTATTCTATTCTAATATCCATAAATAACAGTCAAAGTCTGTTCCTCAGAGAATTATTTTTCAAAGTAATGTCCATTAATAGGAAATAATAATTAGTATTTTAGTGATTTATTTTGCCCTTTTCTTGGGTGGTCTCTGGATGTATTTAATTTATTTGGATTCTCATGTTTGAATCTGTATCTGGGAAACGTTTGGTACACATCGGATGTTGGAAACAATATTGACAGAATTGTATTTGAATCCTACCCGGTAAACATGGCAAATTTGGATGCAATCCATTAGCATTTTAACAAAGATGGAATAATATTCTTATAAAATAAAGTTCCTGGGATGCTTATCTAACCTGTTTCTACCTATTCCTACCAGTATTATAAGGTGAGATGTATGGTGTCATCCTGTTACAAATGGTAAAATCTGACTGCCGTTTACATATTCATCCGTTATGTGACCGGGTTGGTCTCAATGAGATATAAAGTCTTTTAAAAGGCTAAAATGCTCATTACAGACAATGATAAAGTGATAAAAATGTAGGTCTGTAGATTTTTTTCTTCAGAATTCTAAGTCAGTGTTCTAGAATTCAGTTGCTTTGAATTACTAGCAGTGATTGTTACATCAGCATTAGAATGTTCAGTTAAGAACATTCCAATATTTGTGATCTCACACCTTAAAGGGTTAAAGCAACAAGAGATCAGCACAGCCTGACAGCGCCACAGTGTGGGAAGAAAACGGGGAAAAGTGGAGAAAACCGTAAAAAGACCTGACGGAGGATGTGTGTGTTTTTCACAGGGACATTTTGTGTGTGTTTTTCACAGGGACATTTTGTGTGTGTTTTTCACAGGGGCAGTAGGGCTCTCTGGCACAGCTACTGCGGTGGTGTCCAGCGTCGGGGTGGCTGCCGGGGCGGCTGGCAGTTGGGCTGTTGCAGCCATTAAATCCCGCTTCTTCTGACGCGCGCTCAGCTGAAGGCATCTCTGCGATGGTCTCGCCAGGCCAGCGTGCCCTTTGAACCTTTGAACTTAAAAACATTAAAAGCTTAAATCAATTGTTTGTGTACACTGATTAATTACAGCACTATGATTGTGGTTTACTGCTGTATATTTTTGCCAAATCCATCTACACTTATGTCACACATACACTGAGGAAACTGAGGTAAACCCAGTTACATAGTACAGGTAGATTCAGTTGGAATCTAGCGACTTGTGACAAACGCAGGTGCGGGTGTTCGAACCCTCTAGCATGCATTTCACACCATACTTACACAAACACATACACTTACACAAACATACACTTACACAAACATACACTTACACAAACACAACCCCATACACTAACACAAACACATACACTTACACAAACACAACCCCATACACTAACACAAACACCTACACTTACACAAACACCTACACATACACAAACACCAACACATACAATTACACATACACGTACGCAAACACCTACACATACACATACACAAACACATACACGTACACAAACACAACCCCATACACTTACACAAACACCTACACATACACTTACACAAACACCTACACATACACAAGCACATACACTTACACGTACACAAACACCAACACATACAATTACACAAACACGTACGCATACACAAACACGTACACAAACACAACCCCATACACTTACACAAACACCTACACATACACTTACACGTACACAAACAGATACATAAATACATACATAACTTTTTGACAAAACAAGATTTAGGAGTCACCTCTAAAAAGTGGTTCAAGGATAATCAACACCCAGTGAGGGTGGCCAGTTTCATAGAACCAATTGTACTCACCCTCTCGTTGATTCTCATTGATCCAATTCAGAGGTTATTTCCTAATCCCATCATCGTCGCCAAACTGTTAGGCCCCAGCTTCTGTTTTTGTAATCCAAGTCAGGACAAAGCAGGAACTCACCACCACAACAAACACTACTAGAGAAAGTAAGGATTAAGGATCGCCCGGGCTGATGAGGTCAGCACATTGACCAAAAATTATTTTGTTAAGATCATGGGAAATAACATATTGGAGAGCGGGCAAATCCTCGTCTGATTTTAGTGTCGAGGCATCCCCCCTCAGAGTAGTCAATGTGTACGGCCCGGTCAGTGGGGCAGAGAGGGTCTCCTTATTTCAGAAACTAAGATCCATCATACATTGCACAATGCCGGTTGTCGCACCCAATCTGCCCTGGTGGATTTCGGAGCTGACTCCAATTTTCTCGATGTTGACATAGTCTCCCATGGAACCACTCTCCAACCCTCACAGCACCTACATCTTGGACGGCAAACTCCTGGCCCGTGTCACACTCCACCATTCCCCTTCAGCTCGTCCTGTCTGGCAACCACCAGAGAACTGTCCAATTTCTCATCATCCAGTCCTCTCAGTCTTCCATGGTCCTCGGCCAACCCTGGCTCAAGCTTCACAATCCCCACCTCAACTGGAAAACGGCTCAAGTACTAAGCTGGAGCCCCAGATGTCACTCTGTCTCCGCTCTGCCTTGCCGTCTGGAGGCGCTAAGCCGCCCCCTAGTGTCTCAAAACCCGACCTCTGTAATGTCCCATGTCAGTACCACAACCTGTCAGAGGTATTTAGCAAGTCACTTGCCATGTCCTTGCCTCCTCACAGACCTTATGATTGCTGCATCGGCCTGTTGCCTGGGGCCCCACTCTATATAACCTGGCCGCCTCTATAACCTGTCCGTCCCTGAGAACCTCCATGGAAACATTCATTCACGATTTGCTGGCGGCTGGTATTATTCGACCCTCCTCGTCCCCAGTGGGGACAGGTTTCTTCTTTGTCTTCAAGAAGGATGGCTCCATCTGTCCCTGTATTGATTACCGTGGCTTAAATTGCACCACTGTCCCATAGCAAGTACCCTCTGCCTCTAATCAATTCTGCTTTTGAACCCCTTCACGACGCCACCATCTTTTCCAAACTGGATTTTCGGAATGCCTACCACCTGGTCCGGATCCGGGAGGGAGATAAGTGGAAGACGGCATTCAACACCCGTCTTGAGAACTTCGAATACCTGGTTGTCCCGTTCGGCCTCACTAACGCCCCAGCTGTATTCCAGGCCCTTATCAATGATGTTTTCCGCGACCTCAACTGGTCAGTGTTTGTTTATCTGGATGATATTTCGATTTTTTCCAAGAACCCCCAGGAACACATTAAGCATGTTAGACAAGTTCTCCAGAAGCTGTTGGAGAACAAGTTATACGTCAACGCAGAAAAGTATGTGTTCCACATCCCGTCTGTGTCCTTCCTGGGGTTCGTTATCAAGGAGGGAAGGATCAAGACCGACCGTGTGAAGATCCAGGCCATGACTGAGTAGCCCCACCCGGTCTCCCGTAAACACCTTCAGCAGTTTCTGAGCTTCTCAAATTTCTACAGGCGGTTTATCCGTGGCTATAGCTAAGTCGCTACACCCCTCACTTACATCTTTGTTCTGTTTGTCTGGTCTGCTGAAGCTAACAAGGCTTTTCATGTTCTCAAAATCAGGTTTTCCACTGCACCCGTCCTGTGTCACCCTGACCTCGACCGCCAGTTCATCGTGGAGATGGACGCCTCCGACACCGGAGTGGGGGCTGTCCTGTCCCAGCATTCCAGCCTGGACAAGAAAATCCACCCATGTGCCTTCTCCCGCCGCCTCTCCCAGGCTCAACTGAACTACGAGGTGTGGAATCGGGAGTTGCTGGCTATCAAGCTCGCCCTGTAGAAATGAAGGCACTGGCTGGAGGGGGCGGAACAACCATTCACAGTCCTGACTGACCACAAGAATCTTGAGTATATTCAGTCTGCCAAACGCCTCAATTCACGCTAAGCCCGTTAGTCACTGTTTTTTTCCCGGTTTAATTTTTGACCCTGTCGTTCCCCCTTCCTGTGTGGTGGCTGCGGTCTCCTGGCAGATAGAGAAGATTGTGAAGGCTGCCCAGGTGAACCACCCGGACCCCTGCAATAACCCAAGTCCCCGCTGGCTTGTTCCCGACTCCGTTCACTCCCAGGTTCCCCAGTGGGTCCACGCCTCCCGCATGTCCTGTCACCCGGGCATCCACAGAACCATCGCCTTGGTAAGGAGTCGCTTCTGGTGGTCCACGCTTACGGGGAATGCCCGTGCCTGTCTTCAGTGTTGTGCAGGCTGGGCGTGGTTTTGTCATCCTCGTTTCTTCATTCTCCTCTCATTATCCCTCAGCCTATCACCAACCTTCCCAGTTTGCTCATTCATTCTTCACGCTTCACTCATCAGTCTGTCTATTTATTCTCTCTGCTCTCTTTGTCTCGTTGCTAGTTTGTTACGTCAGGTCATGTTTATTTGACGTGTTACTCGGCCATTGTCTGTGTGTTTTCTAACTTGTCTAGTCTGCGCTTTTCCAGTTTGCCCGTCAGCCTTCTTTCCCTGCTCTGGCATTGCCTTCACCTACCCTGCTTTCAGTTTGTCACCGGTTTGTCTGCCATTTGCCCAGCCCCTGTCTCGCTTACCCTGTTCATCATCTCCCCCTTGGTTACTGCTAACCCTGTATATTGACCCTCACCTACTCTCCCTCTTCGTTATTTAATTGCTTGCCTTAATAAAATACTCCTTCAGAGCTTTATTGAGAGTCTGTCTTCGAGTCCTGCTTTTGGGTCCATACGAGTTGGGAGAAATGTATCAGCTTTAGCACAAATAAAAGGGCAAAATGTGAGCTCTTGTATGTGGAGAACAATGGCTGACAAACATTTAGAAATGTGAATAGGTAGACCTGCTCTATTGTTATTTAATGTAACCAGGGTGCGATTTGTGAAAAAACCAGAGGGGGGGATAATTTGAGGAACGCTTTTATTCAACAACAAAAATACCACACAACGGCGGGAACAACAACAACAGTAGGCTATATGAAAAGTTGTTTTTTGTTTTTAAAATTTATTTCTGATTTTTTCCAATTTTCTCCCAATTTGGTAGCCAATTATACCCTAGTATTGACCCAATGTGCAACCGCTGGTGCCCTAAGCAGAATTTTGTGCATAACAACATAACAAAATGCCATTTAACTTAACAACCTTTATTAGTAATAGTCACAAAGTCACAACAATATATCTAGGTCATATTCATGCTGGCGTTTGTGTTAGCTGGGGATGGTAAGGTAATTACTTCGGTTTGCGTCTGTTCGCGCTTTGGTGAATTTAATTAAATAAGTCCGTATTAGCGTTCCTGTTAGTGCTGGGTGATAAAAAGAGTAACTTCGTTTAAACTTTGTTTGCGGTTTAAAGGGGAGATGCGTACATTCGCGTACATGCGTACATTCTTCATTTGACAGTTGTTACAGCATATGAAAATACAATTGGAGAATGGGAGTAGGGGGGCACCTTATGTTTTACTTTTATGATTTTTGAGAAAATATTGCGTTTAGGGAGGGGCGCCCCTGATCAAAATCACAGCACAACCAGAATGCACACGGACCCTTTGTATTTTGGCTGTTAATAATTACGATGTAATGGTGAAAATACTTTGGGTGGGTGGGATAAATTTCGTCCCCACCGAGGATAAAAATAATTCAGCAGAGGGTAGGACGTGTAAACCAGAGGGGGGGAAAATCCCCACCATCCCCACCGGCAAATCGCACCCTGAATGTAACATATCAATACTCGATGATTCATGTACTGCAGAGTACCTAATTTATACTACTACTAATAGCTTAACCTTACTACTAAGGGGAACACAGTAAAGACATCATAGTGTGCACAGGCTAAGCTGGCAGTATCCCTCATGTACGTACGAAAGCTACCCCTACATGGAGCAAATACGGGAGAGCCTGTCCCCTCTGCAGCTCAGAGTAGCTAAGTATCATACCAGCCATACTGTCCTTCAGAAATGAGCTCTACACACATTCACACAGACACACACACATGCTCATACACACAGAAACACACACATATACACACTCACATGTGCACACACACACACACACACACACACACACACACACACACACACACACAAGATAGACCAGAGCAGCTCTGTTGCTCTGTTTCGAAGTTGGTTCAATGAAACCATTGATTTTTCATTTCTCAGTCATGCCAAGGGTGGCTGTGTCATTCCAAAAGACACTTCTCCCACTGCTTGACCAGAGAAAATATAATGTGTGATGTACATGAGAATATGTGGCCTGATCAAGAGCAGAGACCTGACTCATTTATTTTTGGTTTTACTTTTGCATTTTTTATTTTATTTTATGTTTGTCACACAAACACCTTAATTGTGAATAACCATGTAGGATAAACATTTTTTTATTTGAATATGGCAACAGGATAACTCTTTCAACAATATTTCTATGATGAAATCACTGACTCACCCTTTATCAGCCAATCACTGTGGGCATAGTAAGTAAGCTTGTTCATGAAACATGACATCATCCATAGCAACAAGGTGAACCCCGCCTTTTTTCTTAGCTTTCTCCCCAGTCCTTAGTAAAAGTTGATCTCAGCAGCTTTGTGAATAGGGTTTAAGAGGAAACTCTTAGCTAGAAACTTTTACTGCTATTTGGGAGACCTCCTAGTGGTAAGATAAAATGTTTTGTGAATACGGGCCCAGATTTCAAGAAGTAGTCGATAGTCTCCGAAGCCCGTTCTATCTGTCATTGGAAATTTACTTCCGAAACCAAACTCTGCCCACGTCTGACATACTCACTTGAGTACTCGATGACAGGGTCAATGACAAAGATACAGTAGTATAGATTAATAGCAAATACGATAGAGTAATTAAACCAATAAATACAATTGAATAATACATTTAAATAATAATTAAAATAACCAATAAGTTAAATAATAATAATAATAAACAATGCACACATACATATTATCTTGTCTGGGATCATGAAAGATTCAATCAGGGTAATTTTTTTTAGGTCATCCAACAGTTTAACAGCTTTTTCTCATTTAATTAGTCTTAAAAATTTTACAAATCTCGACAGTTCTTTTTTGAAGAAGACTAATACAATCAAGTGAGGCATCAAATGTGTATAAACGCCGCACAGGTTGTTTCTGGCTTTCTCCTGCCATCCAGTCATGATGCCTGCACTGCCCCCTGGTGGTCCGGTTAGGAGAATCATCTTTCAAAACAGACTGCAGCTTGCTTGTCAGCCTGTGCAATTACCATAGGGCAAACTGTTATACCTTAATTGGCAGAGAGATCTAGACTAAAACCATCTTACACACTACATTGCGCCTCTGTGAAAGTGGGGTATAACCGATAGCTTAACCTTCAGCTTTCTAGTAGTATAACATTTAAATAAGACAAATATCAAATGTAGACATAAATATGATATGATTAGAATAAAGCTATTTCCCCATATTCTATGCCTTCCTTGTCAAACCTTTTACAGGTGTTTTGCTATTACTGAGAAATAAACGCTAAACGCATATGATTACCACCAGTGCTAATAATGCTATTATTTTTGCTAATAATATAATAATTATAATAAGGCCATTATTAGCACTGGAAGTAATCACATGCTTTCAGCATTGAATGTAATGGGATAGTCTGCAGCTAGGCTACATTATATTATATTACATTATATAATGTATAATGTAGCCTAGCTGCAGACCCATACCATTATATAGGCTACATATATGTTCCAGAGGTGTGTAGTGTGTAGCAAAGCACAGTTACATAAATATGTATATATTAATTGCCTCTTACATCACATTAAATCTATAACAGAGTAAAACCAGAAATTATGATAGGATTACAAAACATTCAGCACCTGACTATCTCTGGAATTAGACCTAAATTTAGAGCAGGGCTGCCCAGCTCAGTTCCTGGGGATCTACCCTCCTCTAGGTTTTCACTCCAACCCTAACAAAGCACACCTCATTCAACAGCTAGAGATCTACCGTCCTGGAGGTTTTCACTCCAACCCTAACAAAGCACACCTCATTCAGCAGCTAGAGATCTACCGTCCTGTAGGTTTTCACTCCAACCCTAACAAAGCACACCTCATTCAGCAGCTAGAGATCTACCGTCCTGTAGGTTTTCACTCCAACCCTAACAAAGCACACCTCATTCAGCAGCTAGAGATCTACCGTCCTGTAGGTTTTCACTCCAACCCTAACAAAGCGCTCCTCATTCAAAAGCTAGAGATCTACCGTCCTGGAGGTTTTCACTCCAACCCTAACAAAGCACGCCTCATTCAACAGCTAGAGATCTACCGTCCTGGAGGTTTTCACTCCAACCCTAACAAAGCACACCTCATTCAACAGCTAGAGATCTACCGTCCTGTAGGTTTTCACTCCAACCCTAACAAAGCACACCTCATTCAACAGCTAGAGATCTACCGTCCTGGAGGTTTTCACTCCAACCCTAACAAAGCACACCTAATTCAACAGCTAGAGATCTACCGTCCTGTAGGTTTTCACTCCAACCCTAACAAAGCACACCTCATTCAACAGCTAGAGATCTACCGTCCTGGAGGTTTTCACTCCAACCCTAACAAAGCACACCTCATTCAACAGCTAGAGATCTACCGTCCTGTAGTGTTTCACTCCAACCCTAACAAAGCACACCTCATTTAGCAGCTAGAGATCTACCGTCCTGTAGGTTTTCACTCCAACCCTAACAAAGCGCTCCTCATTCAAAAGCTAGAGATCTACCGTCCTGGAGGTTTTCACTCCAACCCTAACAAAGCACACCTCATTTAACAGATAGTCAAATTAGTTTTGAAATGAAAACCTACAGGAAAGAAGGTCTCCAGGAACAGGGTTGGGCAGCCCTGATTCAGAGGAACCCTCTCCATCCAGTGTACCTAATGGATGTACATTTAAAACATTCCATGAATAGCAAGACAGATGAGAAATACCCATTTTTTATCCCACTATCTCCACCCAACAGAGGAGACCGTCCATGGGGTTCCAGAGCATATAGGCTGCATCAAATCATTGAACTCCAGAGCTGGAGCAGGCTCTCTGATAACTTTTAAATTTTTCCTGTACTTGCACAGCCTACAAGAGTGATATGGTTTTCACGCCAAGTTAGCCTACATCATTTCTACACAATGTCCCGATGTTTTCCCATGGTCATCTGGTCACCCTTGTATTTATTGTTTTAAAAAATGCTTATATTTCTTCAATTGGCTATATGCGCGCAACGCCCCCGCATTTGGATAAGCCAGCGGCATTTTGCTTGTGACAAACAGACCAGAGCCTGTAACGTTAGCAGTTACCGTGGCATTCACGGCTGAGAGCAGCATATTACCAAGTTTATTTAATCAGTTAACGTGTTCTTTCAGTGGAATATCAACTTGTCTTGTTTGTCAGCGCTGTCAGCTTATGTGTCTGTCATTGCTGTTGGTTATGTAAAAACAATCGTGTTTTACTTGAAGCCAAAGCGCTGTCAGTGTGTCTGCCATTGACAAGAAACCAATGATGAGAATACAGCTTAATTTGGGTGGCACACTCAATAATAATTAAATGCCACCCTGGCAACCCCTTTAGCTCCACTGCATAAGGTTACACTGCCAAAGTTTTAAGATATTACAGCTCTAACTTTTTAATCTGGTAAACAAACTTCTAAACAACTGCTCAAGTAACCACACTAAAGTTTATTCATAAACGTTACATTGTAGTTTAATTTTTTTGTTTTGTTTGTTTTCTTGGATCACAGGTAAGAAGTAGACTATGCACTTCGTTGTTAGCTGTTTGTCCCCCCCCCAACTATTATTTTTAAAGACGGGTAGAAGTAGTATCCTATAGGCTATGGGTCTGTCGCTATTTCTGAATGAATGTACCCGTGCATTTTATAAGTATCTATCATTAATCATATAGTATGCTTTGCACGAGGCAAATTCATTCAAATGAAAAAGTCAAGAAAAGTGAAAGTGAAACATTTGTTTGTGGCGCAGTTATTAATCAATAGCTAGCTAGGATTCGCATTGCTACCTAATTAGGACTAGACCTAATTATGATATTCAGCTTACAGTTCGCAAAGAAATATAACACAAGATTATCTATTCTAAACCGATTTTAATTTTGGCGTTTCCTTTACCATGTCAAAGCGATTGTATTCACCTTGGTCTTCTGACGATTGCGTAATACAATTCCACGCCCTTCTGCCTTATTTCCTGGAGCTTGTTAGTGCGCAGGAAGATGTGAATATCTAAAGAAGTGTTTTTATGGACATCTACATGTGTATACTGATGGGTCGAAGGATCCGGTGACGGAGAGGGTGGGGTGTGCCTTTGCGTGCCAGAGTTTGGGGTGGAGGTGGGGAGGAGAGTGGATGATCAGCTGTCGGTATATACGGGAGAAATGGTGGCAATTGTTTTAGCACTGCAGTGGGTGGAGGAGGTGAGACCAGATAGGGTGGTGGTGTGTTCGGACTCCAGTGCTGTGCTGGAAAGTCTGAAGGGATTCAGATCTAGAAGTAGGCCAGATCTGATTTGGGAGGTGTTACAGGCTTTGTTTTGGTTGCAAAGGATGGGGTTGGTGATTAGGTTTGTGTGGGTGCCGGCACACGTGGGGGTAGAGGGCAATGAGATGGCTGATGCCTTGGCTAGGTGGGCGGTTGGGAAGGCTGATGTTGAGGTGGGTGTGAAGATGGGTAGGGCGGAGGCAAATACAATTATTAAGGAGAGGGTGAAACGGATGTGGCAGGAGGGATGGGACCGGGAGGGCAGAGGCAGGCATTTGTATAGGGTGCAGCAGACAGTGGGCAGGATCAGGCATGGGGGGAGGTGTAGAAGGGAGGAAACAATAATAACAAGGCTTCGGGTGAGGCATGCGGGTTTGAATGGGGGTCTAAGGGTAATAAAAAAACATCCAGATGGGCGGTGTGGGTATTGTAAGGAGGAGGAGACGGTGGAGCATGTGCTAATGAAGTGCGGGAGGTATGGGAGGGAGAGGGGGAGGATGGTAGCACGAATGAGGGAGAGTGGGGTGGTGTTCGAGATGGGGTTCTTAGATAGACACTCTGGGGACGGGGGATATAGGCACTTATTTTGGCTTTTGAGGGAAACGGGTTTGTTTAAAAGGGTTTAGAGGATTCTGTTTGTTTGTTTCTTTATTAATTTACTTTAAGAGTTATTTTCCTTTTGTTTGTATTCTTGGTGGTAGTTGGGTGGTTTCATTTGTTTTGTAGGATGTTTTGTTTGGTTTTGGGTTTAGTGGGTAGTCAGCTGGTAGGGTTTGTTTTGGGAGTGGGTTGGGTCCCTGGTCCATACTCCAGTCCGGTAGGTGGCGGTAAAGCCCCTTATACTTGTATTCAGACCGCCATAAAATAAGTAAGAAGAAGAAGTGCGCGGGAAGAAAGGTGAAGTTATGACGGGTGGAATTTCCGAGTATACATAGCTGCAGCTGCAGACTCCAAGAAACGCCCCTCACTACAAGAAACGCCCCTTCAGCTAATTAGCTATGTGAACGCAGTTGAACATCAAAAAAAAAAAACGAGGGAATTTAGCCTACGTTATCATAGCAACGTGTTAACGTGTGTTAACGTAAGTTAGTTTTCTGACTCTCTTTAGTTTATCTAGCAAGTGATCATCCATGTAACTAGCTAGGTATAGCACATTCAGTTCCAGAAGGGAACTAACTGACGTAGTTACTTCAGCTGCTTTATTGTCAGAGAGCAATGCAGGGCAACGTTAATGTTAAATGATGTCATGCTGTAGGCCTATCTGTGTGGAATTGTGTATTTTTGTAAGCGGTGTAATGAGCGAAATCTGGCTCAGTCGACTGAGGTCATTAGACGACGTAAAGTATGCCGTTACCAGCCTATTCGTTCATTTTCAGCAATGCCACTTATACTTGCAATTATTATGAAATACAAAGTTTGTTCAGAAACACGTCTAATCCAGTGCTGAAACTAGCTACTAAAGTGATGTGTCAAACTAAAGAATGTTGTGCTATCAGTCAGACACCATCTGCCAATCACAACTTGTTCTTCACTGCGGAGAGGGGTACCCTAAATTACCCCAGACCTTATCAGAATGCCCATTTGTATTATTGATAGAAGCATGGCGCAAATAATCACATTCAAATAATGACATTCCTGGTTAGTTAAACTAAGAGTAAGATTTTCAATTAAAATTATTCATTTATAATCCACCAGGCAATAGCCTACATTTTAGATTAACGTTAGCTACATACATTCTGCAAATGTCTCATTGTGTAGATAACGTTATTTAATGACGGTTTTAGGACGAAATAAGAAATAAATATACAGGTGCAGCTCAAAAAATTAGAATATCGTGGAAAAAGTTCAATATTTTTTGTCACTCATTTCAGAAAGTGAAACTCATATATTATATAGATTCATTACACATAGAGTGAAATATTTCAAGCCTTTATTTCTTGTAATTTTGATGATGGCTTACAGCTAATGAAACCCAAAATTCAGTGTCTCAGAAAATTAGAATATTTTGCTTTAACATATTTTTAAAGTATCATATTTAATATTTGGTCGCATATCCTTTGCATGCTGTTACTTCCTGAAGTCTGTGACCAATCAACATCAAAAGACTCTCGATATCTTATTTTCAGGTACTGTTACAAGCGATACTATAACCTCTCTGCATTTGAACTGATCTCTATGGGAATTGGGGGGTGAGACTAGATTCAGCTGTAAATTACGCTGGTACAGTATGGAACACATGGCTGGCTAAATGGCTGTGTCATCAAGGGTCTGAGCTATCGAACGAGCCCCAAACCATCACTCTGTTGCCAGATATGGAGTAGATGTGGATGGATCACTGCAAGGGTTATTTCTCCTGACTCATTTTCCTATAGAACTCTATGGGGAAAAAGTCAGGAGAAACAACCCTTAAAGGGATACATCCACATCTACTCTACTACTGCACTTCAATCTCATTGTCATTGTATCCCTTCAAACTCAAAGTGCTAGAGTACGGAACCGAAATAACGAGACAACTGATAATTTTGCAGTGGTCTCTTAATTTTTTCCAGAGCTGTATATGTAACTCCAACCTGCCCATTAGTTAGGCCAACAAATTGACGTGAACAATCATGTCTGTCAATATGTGCATTTTTTTTTTTAAAGTTAGGTTTTAATTGAGAGAAAAGGCTATAAAATGTATTATGCTGGAAGTCGTTTTCCTATTCCAATAGGCCAGCGTTTCTCAAACTGTGGGGCGCGCCCCCCTGGGGGGGCGCAGTGGTATTACAGGGGGGGCGCAGGGGGAAATGCAGAATTGTTTTTGCATACTTGACGCGTGTATTTACGTGGCTATTTAACGGGGAATTACTTTTACGATATAACAGATAAGCGCAGACGCGGACGCACACCCGCGGTACATACGTAAAATTAATTAAGTTTGTATAATAATAAATTAATCGAGAAATAAAGTTTAAAAATCGAAATAATAAGACGATTAACACCGCCCCCCCCCCCCATCAACAATTACAATCGAGGTCCGCGAAAATTATTGATAGCACCCCCCCCCCCCCCGTCAACAATTACAATCGAGGTCCGCGAAAATTATTGATAGCACTCCCCCCCCCCGTCAACAATTATAATCGAGGGGGGGCATGAACACTTTTCTTCCTCCAATGTGGGGCGTGACAGAAAACAATTGAGAAACGCTGCAATAGGCCAATACAGCCCATTAAAATGCTACTGTTGCACTAACGAATCTCAGAGTGGATTTAGGAGTGACATTTAAAAAAGAGGGGTTGTTCTGTTTTATTCTGGAGGGTTTAATAATGAACAAAATGAAACGGCTGGCACAGCTGGTGGTAACAAGCTTGCTCGAATGATAACCTGCCGAATGATTAAACAATAATGATTCAGAAATACAAAATAACAATTCAAAATTACAATTAGGTTACACATAGGTTCATTGAACAGTTCTAAATTGCATTAACGAATGAGTTTCATTCATAAAATATTCCTAAAGTATTCTACTTTTGTCTTCAATACAACGAAATAACAATGTAATAAATTGCTTTCGATATGAATATCTTCAGACACAGTACCATATTATTCCATTGAAAAAAGTGAACGCTGTGGGCCGCTTAAGCGGCCGAAAGCAATCGAGTAATTCTGAAAGTTTATCTATTCTGGCACTTCACCTCTCCACAAATATCAGCAGGCTGGGGCAGGCTATGAACGGTTCGCCGTAATCCATACTTTTAGCGAGCTATAACAGACCATTTCAATACAAACTACTGACTTCTTCAATAGACTCCCCGGCCATGTTAATTTTCACAAACTTGTATTGTAAAAATATATAGCACTCTAACGTAATTAATTTGGCTCATGACAGAAATATGAGTGGTAACAATGGATAGAATGGATATGGATAGAACGGACTGTTTAGCTGGCTTACATACATTTAAATACTTTCAGTATATACCCATTTATATTAGTGTGCATAATTTTGCTGCGGATTAACAGCAGCGAACCAACAGGATCCCCCAAGACCACCGTAGTTGGTTGGGGGCGTTTCTTGGAGTGAGGGGCGTTTCTTGGAGTCAGCAGGCTGCAGCTATTCCCAACTCGGACGTTCGGCAAACTTGTTGCTGTCAGACCGGGATATGATCGGCTATTCCTTTCCAGGTAAAGACATAAGGTGTCTGCATTTATAAAACTTCATGCTGTTCCACTAACTTAATATTATGACTGTATCTATATTTTAATCATGTACATATTAACATGCTATCATATTATCGTGCTCCGTTCACCGAACGTCAAATTTAAGAAGGCAATTTTCTTTCGTCACGGTTATTTTTCAGCTAGCTATATGAAGGTAAATTAAGGACTTAAATACTGTGTGCGTATGTAGGAAGATTTGAGCATATACATGTTTTGTGTTGTAGCAATTGTGATTCCCACATGTGGATTACAGAGTTGTATCTGCAAAACAAAGATTTGCAACTTGTAACATACTGATTTGTCCCTGTAACAGTACAACTACAATGTGTAGATAAAACTTTGTGCTTTCAAAACATTCAGATATGGTAAATCTAAATATTTTCAACTACGAATTTTCTCGCACGAGTTACAAATCTACCATTTGTGCTCTCGTGCCTCTTTTCTGCGCGCTCGCCTCTCCCATCGACACGCTCGAGTTGTGTCCCTGTTCTTGCTTTGTCTTTCTCTGATGTTTTTATGCACTCGTATTGATGAAGCCAAATTACATTTATAATGCCATTTCAATTTACAGAATTATACAATTCTAACTGTTGTATGGATGCTCCGCCGCTTGTGCGGGCAGTGGAGAGAGAGAGGGCAGAAAGGAGTTTTATTGAGGTGCCTAGTCTGTATAGCGTAGGCCTACTGTAGAGGTTGAGTGTGTCAGTGCTGGCAAAATCAAACCGGATTGCAGCAGCACAAATTTTCAAACACGCGCTTCCCCCTCTTCCAAACAAGTCCCATCCTGTCAAAGCCTGCGTTCTCAATCGCTCACTGATTGGTCAATGTTCAGACGTCAATCTCTTTACCAACCAATCAGGTAAAGAGTTGACTGGGCCGGGTGAGTCACTCCTCACATATTTTTTGTTCTCTAGTTAAACGCGAGAACTGGGACAAAATTTGTGCGTGTCGATGGGAGAGGCGAGCGCGCAGAAAAGAGGCACGAGAGCACAAATGGTAGATTTGTAACTCGTGTGAGGCAATTCGTAGTTGAAAATATTTAGATTGACCATATCTGAATGTTTTAATATACACATTCGAGTTACAGGGACAAATCAGTATGTTACAAGTTGCAAATCTTTTTTTTTCAGATACAACTCTGTAATCCACAAGTGTGAATCACAATTGCAACAACACAAAACATGTTTATGCACAAATCTTGCTACATACGCACACAGTATTTAAGTCCTTAATTTACCTTCATATAGCTACTGTCATGTATTTAGCTGTGAACAAATCATAATAACATATATCATTTTAAACTACAATCTGTGGACTATCAGTAGATATTGACTGTCAAAGACTCTCCTTGAGGGGGTTGGAAGGCAGTTCTACTCTTTGCCCCCCTATAAGCATTACAGTTAATGAGGTACGCACCCAGCTAAGAAGGCTTAATGCAAATAAGGCCCCTGGCCCGGATGGGGTCCTTCCACGTGCTCTCAAAGTGTGTGCAGATCAGCTATGCACAGTGCTTCACTATTTATTTTTTCTGTCTTTGTCCCAGTCCAAGATTCCAGTCAAGTGGAAAACTTCATGTATTGTGCCTGTGCCTAAAAGAGCAAATGCCAAGGCTCTTAAAGACCTTAGGCCTATTGCTCTCACCTCACATATAATGAAATCCTTTGAAAGGGCAGTCCTGGGGCATTTCAGTAGGCAGGTTGGTGCTTACCAGGACCCGCTGCAATTTGCATACAGGAAGGGAGTAGGAGTGGATGATGCCCTCCTCTACATGGTACACAGAATATACAGCCATCTGGAGTTAGCCGGTGCATCTGCTAGAATAATGTTCTTTGACTTCTCTAGCGCTTTTAATACAATACAGCCACATATTTTAGCTAACAAGCTTTTAAATTTTAACCTGGATAGGTCCACAGTCGCATGGGTCATGGATTACCTAACATGCAGACCTCAGTATGTGAGGATCCATGGCACTGTGTCTGACACCATCACTACCAACACCGGGGCGCCGCAAGGCACAGTTTTATCCCCATTTTTATTTACACTGTACACATCTGACTGCAGGCATAGCAATGAATCTTGCCACTTACAAAAATTCTCTGATGATTCTGCCCTGGTTGGCTACATTTTAAATGATGATAACTTAGCTTACCAAGAGGAAGTGGACAGTTTTGTCAGATGGTGTGAGGGAGCCCACCTTATTCTTAATACAGATAAGACTAAGGAGCTCATTGTTGATTTTAGGAAGAAAAAAGCAGAGGTAACCCCCGTCCTGATTAAAGGACAGGCAGTCGAGGTGGTCCCCTCATACAAATACCTGGGTGTTTATGTGGATAACAAGCTGGACTGGAAGGAGAACACCAGAGTCATTTTTAAGCGGGCCCAGTCCAGATTGTTCTTCCTCAGGAAGCTCAGGTCATTTGAGGTCATTTGAGGTCAGCAGGTCTCTTTTAAATGTCTTTTATCAAGGTATTGTGGCAAGTGTTCTTTTTTATGCTGTTGTCTGCTGGGGTGGCAGCCTAACAGTTGAGGATAGGAATAGGATCAATAAGTTGATCAAGAAGGCAGGATCTATTATTGGCCTGACCCCAGATTCTCTGGAGGCCATTACAGAGCAGAGAACCAGAAGGAAGCTTAGGAGTGTTCTGTCACGGGACGACCATCCCTTGTACAGCACTTTTAAGGGCAGTAGGAGCAATCGGCTCCTATTGCCAAAATGCTCAACTGAAAGGTTCAGGAAATCTTTTGTTCCTGCAGCAATCAGGTTTTTTAATGAACGTTGATGTAATGTTTTTTTAATTTTTGTTTTTTTTGTTTTTTTTGTTTTTTGTTGTTGCAATGGAATTATGCACTTACCCTTCAATGATTCTGCCTGATGTCATTATGTATTTATTGTGTACGTATATTGTGTCTATGTCTTGTTATGGTAGCAAACCAGTTTCCCCTTTGGGGATCAATAAAGTTTATCCTATCCTATCCTAAAGGTGTTGTCTCAAGCTAGCATGACCCGGCAAAGCAAGGGGGGTTGAGATCTGTAGGAGAGTCGAAAGGCGGGAGAGATTAATGTCCGAAACGGCTCAAGGACTCAAAAGCGCAAGCCCAGCCGTCTTTATGAATAATTTACTGTTTGAATTTCTACACATTGAGTGCTGTGTTTATATCTGTTACAGTTATCAATGAGCCTAACTGCGTGTCTTCAGCTTGTCATCTTTGCAACAGCTTTTACCTGTAAGTAAAAACCAGTTTATACCGGGTTTTTTTGTTGACAACAGAATGTTCACATGATTAAGCTGATCATAAATGTACAAATGTCTGCCTGTGGCTATAGCCTAATGACGACGGGAGAGCATTTACGTGGGCACTTTTAATTATGATTAAACGTATGCCTATTATTCATATAATAAGGTGCACTTGGTTTGAGTCTTTGTCTTTGTGATATTAACTGTTAATGATGAATTTAAGTGAGTTTGGCACATTGCAGTTTGATTGGATCTATCTTGGGCTACGTTCACACTGCAGGTAAAAAGTGGCCCAGATCCGATTTTTTTCTCAAATGTGACACAGACCTGATTTTTCTATGGAAGTGTGAGCAGCGAAAATCACATTGAATCTGACATTACCAATTCTGATTTGGGCCACTTTTGAATGTGGTTTTAGATTCCGATACATTATCTGGGGTGTGTTTCCCAAAAGCATCGTAAGGCTAAGACGTCGTAAAACCCTTCGTACGACGCTTCTTTAACTTTGGGTGCGTTTTCCAAAAGCATCTTAACTTAAGACGCTCTTAGAAACGCTCGTCGATTAACGATTACTCCAGACCAGTGCGTTTTAGAAGCCCATACATCACATAGGCTACTTTATTAAATTTTTCGTGTTAGTGTTAATTTCATTTTACGGTTACCATAACCACTGATTGTGTTTTATAGTGACGTTAGATGCAACAATATTTACGTTTATTTATTTTTAATTTACTTATTTTTATATATTTGGAAATTACCCATAAAAGCCATTCTTTAAATAGCCCGATAAATAAATAAGTTTGAGACAAGTAAAATCAGTGGGAAAAAGAAACTTTGACGTGCCTAACCGGCCATATGTTGGGCATGTATGGCAAGCCGTTTTAACATTTATTCCTCGAGACTTACTAGTAACTATTCATTAGATACTAGTACTTATTTTTTAGTTACTAGTAACTATTCCAATAGTTACTAGTATCTATTTCAGTTTTGATAGTAACTATTCATTAGATACTAGTACTTATTCTTTAGTTACTAGTAACTATTCCAATAGTTACTAGTATCTATTTCAGTTTTGATAGTAACTATTCATTAGATACTAGTACTTATTCTTTAGTTACTAGTAACTATTCCAATAGTTACTAGTATCTATTTCAGTTTTGATAGTAACTATTTATTAGATACTAGTACTTATATTTTAGTTACTAGTATCTATTCAGACGAAAGATATCTCCAACCCAGTAAGTACTAGTAACATTGACAATGTGATATCTACTTGGCATGCAAATTGACTGCTAAATATTAATGAGGACCACACCACACTAAAGACATCAACCGGCAAGCCGTTTTAACATTTATTCCAATTGCCGGACCCTGCTGTGTGCCGAGTCGACCACTGGGTGGCTTCTCGCTTGCAATTCAATAAAATTTGACAGTATTCCAAAGTCCAAAATTGGCAGAAATCCTAGCAGGGAAATATAGTGATGTTTTCACAACGAAACATAACTAACTACATAAGTTATGTTTGCACAAATATACAGCTTTTCATACCCAAGAAAGAACGGAAGAAATCCGTTATAAAATAGCCTAGGGCCTACAATAGACGAATGCACTGCACTATTATATTACCGACTAAAAGGCCTAAAAACTACATCTTTAGCTTATATTACACTAATAAACGTAACACGGTGATAATCAATTGTGTTAGTCTGATTATCAAACCAAATTAATTAAACAAATTAGCTCTATTGAAGGACTGTCTGAATGATGTTCAGAGCTGGCTATCTCAAAATTTCCTCCAGCTCAACCCGGATAAAACGGAGGTTTTAATCATAGGCCCCAAGCATGTCTCTGATTTCATTCAGTCTAATTTAGGCTCTCTTGCCCTAAATGTAAAATCTGTTTCTAGAAATCTTGGTGTGATTTTTGATCAACATCTTAACTTTGAGTGTCACATAAAGAAATCAGTCCAGACATGCTTCTACAAACTGAGGAACATCTCCAAGATACAGAGAAAATTGTACATGCGTTTGTGTCATCACGCATAGACTATTGTAACTCGCTGTATAGTTGCCTGGGACGCAAAACTATGGTCCGGCTCCAAGTGGTGCAGAACGCAGCCGCCAGGCTATTAACTGGGACAAATAGGAGAGAACATATTACCCCTATTCTAGCATCCTTACACTGGCTCCCAGTTACTTTTAGAGTTGATTTTAAAATTTTACTAATTACTTTTAAAGCATTAAATGGTTTAGCACCTGCCTATATAGTTGAGCTTCTTACCCCTTACTTACCAAACCGGACACTCAGATCTGCTAATCAGAATCTGTTGGTTGTTCCAGATTCTAGGCTAAAGACGAAGGGTGACTGTGCCTTCTCAGTGGTTGCGCCTAGACTCTGGAACAGCCTCCCACTCAACTTAAGAACTGCAAACTCAGTATGCACTTTCAAAAATAACCTGAAAACTCACCTTTATAAACTAGCTTTTACTTAAAAAATTATTATTTTATTTATTTATTCATTTATTTTTCTCTTTTTTATTATCTTGTATTTCTGTATACTTATTGTTCTTGTTCTTCTGTTTGTTATATATATTTTGTCATTTTCCTTTGCCTGTCAAAGCACCTTGTATCCTTGCATTAGAAAGGTGCTATACAAATAAAGTTATTATTACAACATTAACATAGCCTACTTATAAGGCTATAGGGCAATAACATTAACGAAAAGCAACAAGTACAACTTTATTCAGCCAACGATGGATCCACAGTTAACGTGCAACATAACACTTGCATTCTTCAAAAATTTGGATAAATAAATAAATGGGCAATAATATTAGTAATATAATAATAATAATAATAATAATAATGAAAAAATGGCCTACAGATCGTAAATTAGCCTCCGCATGACAAATTGTAGCCGACAAAATAGCCTGAAATCGAAAACCAATAGGCTAAAAACTAAGCCGATGAAACTAAAAGCATGAGCCTTTATTTAAGATAGAATACGAAAAATTTGTTTTTCCATAGTTCTAATAAAAATAAACTAAGACAATCGTCTGGCATGATGGGATCTGTTGAGAACGGCCTCCTTCAGTAGCCTACGAGAAACAGTATGAAATACAATAAGCACGCGCTGCTCATCAAAGATGCGAGAGCAGACGATATGGTTTCTTTTTTTATATTACAATATTACAGAATATAATATGGAATATTATTACAGAATATAATATTAGGCTACAGAATTAAAAAAATATAATATAATACAGAATATAATATTAGGCTACAGAATAAATAAAAAAAATGTGATCGGGTCCTCACAGGCAAATCAGTTTCACATGTGCTTACCCGAGACCCGCGGCTATTATATCAGTTCCGACCCGGACCCGTGAGACAAGTCAGAATTTTGGACCCGTGCCCGCTCGGGTCTCGGGTATTCGGGTGGACCCGTGAAGACCTCTAATTCGCGTAACCATACCGCCCTCTACTGACGAGAATGAGAACATATTTTCTCCTATTGATAGCCCACAATTACATTAAAAGAGTTTGTAGATGAGCTGTATTTAATGTCTAATGAAATACAATGAACAACACCACCTGAACTATGGATGATGAAGAAGCATGTAAATTAATTAACCAAGTCTATGTGGAGACATGCATGCACAATAGGCTAGACGCAAACACATTCTAGCTGAAAGAAATACGCGAACAGTTTTTCTTTTGCCATGACATTTGTGAAAGACAAACCAGAGCGTTGCAGCGAGGGACGCTATAGCAGGCAACAACAGTAAACAACTTTCTTGTTCAATCTGTGCTTTACTCCAGTTTGACTTTCACAAATGTCATGGCAAAAGAAAAACTGTTCGCGTAGCTCGAAGCGTCCACGTTCGCGTATTTGCCTGAGGTAGGCTATGTTTCGGCCCTAACGTTGGCTAACAAGCTTAATTGGACAACGCATATTTCCCAGAAATCTTAGCCAGAAAGGAAACAATAGATTGCCTACTACTAAGAAATTAGCCTACCAAAGATAATTTTTATTATTAATATTATAATTAAAAGTATTTGCAGTAAACTACATTGTCTGCAGATTAGTGTAGACTAGAGGCATGTTCGGAGGCTATTGTAATTTTCTTAAGTGACTAACCATGACACTGTTATGTTTGGGGAATTAAAGGTTTATAAATCCTGTCTCTTCAGCCGTTGCAGCTTTAAGTAGGCTATCATTAATTCTTAATGTATTATCGTAAATTCTTAATTGTCCGAGTAGTTAATTTTATGGTGACATTGTGTTATGTGTGAAAAGGATAAACTGAACAGAGCTGACGAGAAGAAATTAATGAAGACATAATAAAGAAATGTGGCCGGCGAATGTTGAGGGTTCGGTTTCAACACTGAGTCATGACCGCAAGAGCAAAGCAGACAATGTTTTTGTCGGAATTTGTGTGAGATTAACACATGTAGCCAATGGCACAGTTATTTATAGAATTCTTTTTACATTAATGCAACAACGCGATGTTAACCAGATAATATTCTGCGTTAAAACTTTTTTCTTTGCTTGACAAATGGCCATCGTAGCTAGCCTGCATTCTGCCGTGGTGTCCAGTGAATTGTTTCACGTGATGTCAGTGTCCGTCTGACTTTCAGCACTTCGCTGTAGTACAAGTGAAACATTGTATGGCAAGCCGTTTTAACATTTATATAGTATAGTAACTATTCATTAGATACTAGTACTTATTTTTTAGTTACTAGTAACTATTCCAATAGTTACTAGTATCTATTTCAGTTTTGATAGTAACTATTCATTAGATACTAGTACTTATTCTTTAGTTACTAGTAACTATTCCAATAGTTACTAGTATCTATTTCAGTTTTGATAGTAACTATTCATTAGATACTAGTACTTATTCTTTAGTTACTAGTAACTATTCCAATAGTTACTAGTATCTATTTCAGTTTCGATAGTAACTATTCATTAGATACTAGTACTTATTCTTTAGTTACTAGTAACTATTCCAATAGTTACTAGTATCTATTCCATTTTTACGAGTAAGAAATTGAGATTTTTTGCAATTGAATTCTATGGGGCTCTGCGGTTCAGATATCAACAATTTGCTTCTGACTAGTAACTATTCCAATAGTGACTAGTATCTTTCAGTTTTACTAGTAACTATTCATTAGATACTAGTACTTATTCTTTAGTTACTAGTAACTAAAGAATAAGTACTAGTATGTAATGAAAAGTTACTAGTAAAACTGAAATAGATACTAGTATCTATTGGAATAGTTACTAGTAACTAAAGAATAAGTACTAGTATCTAATGAATAGTTACTAGTAAAACTGAAATAGATACTAGTAACTATTGGAATAGTTACTAGTAACTAAAGAATAAGTACTAGTATCTAATGAATAGTTACTAGTAAGTCTCGAGGAATAAATGTTAAAACGGCTTGCCGGTTTTAACATTTATTCCAATTGCCGGACCCTGCTGTCTGCCGAGTCGACCACTGGGTGGCTTCTCGCTTGCAATTCAATACAATTTTACAGTATGCCAAGTCTATTCCAAAGTCCAAAATCGGCAGAAATCCTAGCAGGGAAATATAGTGATGTTTTCACAACGAAACATAAGTTATGTTTGCACAAATATACAGCTTTTCATACCCGAGAAAGAACGGAAGAAATCCGTTATAAAATAGCCTAGGGCCTACAATAGACGAATGCACTGCACTATTATATTACCGACTAAAAGGCATAAAAACTACATCTTTAGCTTATATTAGACTAATAAACGCAACACGGTGATAATCAATCATGTTAGTCTGATTACAACATTAAGATAGCCTACTTATAAGGCTATAGGGCAATAACATTAACGAAAAGCAACAAGTACAACTTTATTCAGCCAACGGTGGATCCACAGTTAACGTGCAACATAACACTTGCATTCTTCAAAAATTTGGATAAATATTAGTAATATAATAATAATAATAATAATAATAATAATAATGAAGAAGAAATGGCCTACAGATCGTAAATTAGCCTACGCATGGCAAATTGTAGCCGACAAAATAGCCTGAAATCGAAAACCAATAGGCTAAAACCTAAGCCGATGAAACTAAAAGCATGAGCCTTTATTTAAAAGTGTTTGCCGTAAACTACATTGTCTGCAGATTAGTGTAGACTAGAGGCATGTTCGGAGGCTATTGTAATTTTTTTAAGTGACTAACCATGACACTGTTATGTTTGGGGAATTAAAGGTTTTAAATCCGGTGTCTTCAGCTACAACAACTTCTAGTAGGCTATCATTAATTTTAAATGTATTATTGTAAATTCTTAATTGTCCTAGTAGTTAATTTTATGGTGACATTATGTTATGTGTGAAAAGGATAAACTGAACAGAGCTGACGAGAATAAATTAATGAAGACATAATAAAGAAATGTTGGCCGGCGAGTGTTGAGGGTTCGGTTTCCACATTGAGTCATGACCGCAAGAGCAAAGCAGACAATGTTTTTTGTCGGAATTTGTGTGAGATTAACACATGTAGCCAATGACACAGTTATTTATATAATTTTTTTTACATGAATGCAACAACGCGATGTTAACCAGATGATATTCTACGTTAAAACTTTTTTCTTTGCTTGACAAATGGCCATCGTAGCTAGCCTGCATTCTGCCGTGGTGTCCAGTGAATTGTTTCACGTGATGTCAGTGTCCGTCTGACTTTCAGCATTTCGCTGTAGTACAAGTGAAACATTGAACAGTTCATATTTGAAACGTTGCCTTTGCAATAAAAATATGTTTGATGATGTGAAAATAATAACAGTGTAATAAATCAAAAGTATTTAACAGTTGCACATTGTTTTTGTCGAAAATAAACTTGTGCCCTGTCGAACCCCCAATCCTCTGTATAGCGATTTTATTGGCGGTTGGCAAACCGGAGAGCATGCTGGATGTCTGCCTCATGTTTATGCATTCAGTCATTTGAATGAAGATATCTCCAAATTAAGATATCTCCAAATAGATTTTTACTAGTTGTTATTCGAGTTGAGGATATCTCCAATTTAATAGATACTAGTTGTTATTCCGATCTAGATATCAACTATTTGCTTCTGACTAGTAACTATTCCAATAGTGACTAGTATCTATTTCAGTTTTACTAGTAACTATTCATTAGATACTAGTACTTATTCTTTAGTTACTAGTAACTATTCCAATAGTTACTAGTATCTATTTCGGTTTTACTAGTAACTATTCATTAGATACTAGTACTTATTCTTTAGTTACTAGTAACTATTCAAATTGTTACTAGTAACATTTTTATTGCTACTAGTAAGAATGTTAATTGAACTATCAAATAGTCATTTTGACAAGTCATTACCGATGACGAGTAAAACAGAAATAGTTACTATCAAAACTGAAATAGATACTAGTAACTATTGGAATAGTTACTAGTAACTAAAGAATAAGTACTAGTATCGAATGAATAGTTACTATCAAAACTGTGGCTATAGCCTAATGACGACGGGAGAGCAATTACGTGGGCACTTTTAATTAAGATTAAACGTATGCCTATTATTCATATAATAAGGTGCACTGGGTTTGAGTCTTTGTATTTGTGATTGTGGCGAAGTGAGCCGTAGTGCTCGGGTGCAGAGACAATAAAAGCAGGCTATAAAGAGAACCGGTTTTTATTTCGGGTTCTCTTTCTTTTACGGACTCACAAACAGATACATAAAACACTGTTCTCCGCTTCTCCCTCGAACCCCCAGAAGGCTCCTTTTCAAGGTTCTCAGGCTCACTGTTGAACAATCAAGGCCATTGGTTAATTGTTACAAACAATAACACAATCAATCGTCACCAATTGCCTGATTACCGACAGCTGTGCCGGTTCCATCACCCGAGTTCACTCTCTCTGGCCGGCCGGGCCTAAAACCACGCCCCCCTACCACAGTGATATTAACTGTTAATGATGAATGTAAGTGAGTTTGGCACATTGCAGTTTGATTGGATCTTGGGCTACGTTCACACTGCAGGTAAAAAGTTCCGATCCAATTTTTTTCTCAAATGTGACACAGACCTGATTTTTTTATGGAAGTGTGAACAGCGAAAATCACATTGAATCTGACATTACCATTTCTGATTTGGGCCACTTTTGAATGTGGTATCAAATTCCGATACATATCTCAGGTGCGTTTCCCAAAAGCATCGTAAGGCTAAGACGTCGTAAAACCCTTCGTACGAAGCTTCTTTAACTTTGGGTGCGTTTTCCAAAAGCATCTTAACTTAAGACGCTCTTAGAAACGCTCGTCGATTAACGATTACTCCAGACCAGTGCGTTTTAGAAGCACATAAATCACATAGGCTACTTTATTAGATTTTTCGTGTTAGTGTTCATTTCACGGTTACCATAACCACTGATTGTTTTTTATAGTGACGTTAGATGCAACAATATTTACGTTTATTTATTTTTAATTTACTTATTTTTATATATTTGGAAATTACCCATAAAAGCCATTCTTTAAATAGCCCTATAAATAGATAAGTTTGAGACAAGTAAAATCAGTGGGAAAAAGAAACTGACGTGCCTAACCGGCCATATGTTGGGCATGGGGTTCGCGTCTCCCAATCTATCGCCCCTCCTCCTCCCGTATCAGCAGCACCACAGACAAAAGTAGCCTACAGATTTAAAATCCATCCTATGTGTTTCTTCCCCCCATGAACTCAGCCAGCTGATTTCACTAATTAGTTCTACCTCCTGGCTGAAGAATTGTGCGAAAGAGGTAATCCAGGTGATTGGAACTAAAAACTGGGGAGAACTTTTTACTTTCTAAACCCGGATCTTACACCTCTGGTTAAGTAGCACTAAAGAGGTGACTGCGCGTTCACGCTTTAAGAACTGTTTTGGGAAACGCGTGTTTCGATCGTAGAATCGCTCGTTGAAATCGCACTAAGATTATCGGGAAACGCACCCCTGATTGTTTCAAAGCGACTGCAGTCTGAAGTCAGATTGGAATTCACGTCATTTTTGATGTCGCAGAACATTAGAACGCAGCGCACGGGCTAGTTAACTCACTATTGTACAGGGTAGGTTATCAACATATTGATATTATATTAGCTAATCATATGTTGTCATTTTAAATAAGTGGTAAATGTGCAAAGCAGTTATACTAACGGGATACGATACACCATAATCAGTGACTGAACTACATGATCTTTATTATTGTCCTGGTTTGTTGCGCGGTATTTGTGCTATTATTCACGGTTGTCTCACGTAGCTGCTTACCGAACGTTAATGGCTATAGGTAACGTTACACAGTAGCCTAAGCCAGGGGTAGGCAACCCTGGTCCTGGAGAGCCGCAGGGTCTGCTGGTTTTTGTTTTCACCCTAAATACAGCAACTACTTAGACTAAAGAAACCAGGTGAGGTGAGTTAACTGTGTAATCAACTGCTTTAATTTATCAATTAAGTGGCGAGTAACAACAAAAACCAGCAGACCCTGCGGCTCTCCAGGACCAGGGTTGCCTACCCCTGGCCTAAGCCAAGGTGAACAGATGTGTCGTGTGATAGCTTTTTTATATTGTGTATTAACACGGCTGGAACGTTGTATTGACCATTGCATCCCGGAACTATCCGTTTTTATAAATGTTATATCGACTGGTCTCACAAGCCAAACGGCCTCTATTTTCTTAACTCGCCGGTCCTCAGAATCACTCGCCAGGTTAAGTTCATGCCTTGCTTGTGTTTCACTGAAACCGGCCATGTCACGGTCCCCTCATTCCTGGCTCCCGATCTCGCATTCACGAGTCCCTCTGCACAGAAGTAGCAGCCACGGCAGCACAAAAAGCGAGTTAAAACGTGGCTTTTTCTCCGTCTCCTCACCCTTATCATCATTAGCTCCACTGCACAGCAACTTTAAAATTAACGCAGCAACTTTAATTAACTTTAAAATTAAAAAACGTTGTTTATTTCCGCAGGCTGTGTGACAGGTGTGATGTCTTTTGTTTTTGTTCATTTGCGCATGCGTGTCATTTCAGGAGAGAAATCGGTTCACACTGGAATCGGATATGAATCACATTAAAAAATGAACGCGAACAGCCAAACAAATAAACCGGATCTGAGCGATAAATCGGAATTGAGCACTAAGGCCTGCACTGTGAACATAGCCTTGGTGTTTTGCATGAAGGGGGTTGTGCATACACTCTTTTTGACACATTAAAACACATGTTTTCAGCATTACTGATCTTGTGAAGATGTTGTGTTGGGGGTGCTGGGTTTTCTCATGGTTTGTAAATTGAAATGCACATGAGAGAGAGGTTTAAGAAAATTAATACAATTAGAATAAGAACTTGCAGTGATTTTAAAAACTAATTATCGATTGTGTCTCAAGTGGCAGGAAGCCAGGACATCCATGATTGTGCAGAGCCAGGGAAGGTGTGTGTGAAGGAGGGAGACCAGGCTGTTCTGCGCTGTGATGTCTCGGCGCTCATGAATGGTCAATCGGAGGATGGCTTGTACATCCGGTGGGTAACGAACGAGAGAGATGTCTGTGAGCTGGAGGGGGAGAAATCTTACGCTCATCGCGGCTACAGGAACCGGACGGAGATCTTCAGAGAGAAGGGCAAAGAGTATCAGTACCTCCTCATCATCAATAAAACCACATTCTCAGATGCAGGAGATTACTTCTGTAAACTGCAGAAGAATGGGGGAGCTCTTGAATATATAACTACTGTTAATCTTACCATTCAAGGTAAGAGAATTTGGAAATATGTACCCTCATTTAAAAAAAAAAAAAAAAATGTTATTTGAAATGTAGCGTGGTGACCTGGTGACCTGGTGACCATCGTGCCGGAGCCAAGATTTTGCTCAACTGAGACATTTGTTGCTCCTGCAGCCAAACTATGAGTGGAAAACACAAACTCCATATTATATCTTTATTTGTAGATGATTTGTGACAACTCTGCCAAATACGGAGTTTCTAAGTGTCACTATTTTCCCGGAGCAAGTCCATTTAACAAGCACCCCCCCACCCAGTTTATACCTACCCATGCGTGACATAGTGCAGTGGTTCTCAACCTTTTTCAGCTCGCGACCCCTAAAAGATGTGGGTGGAGACTGGCGACCCCCCTCTCCTAGGGTGACCACGAAAAATGGAACGTTTGTCCCGCATCCCGCATGAACAGAACAATGTCCCGCATTTCAAAGATCATGTTAAAAAAATGTTATTATTATTTAATATTATTTTAAAAATGCCGTTATTGGGGAAACGTCATTGGTTTAAAAAAATAGAGCTAACGCGCATCGGTGTCAAAAATCAATGCGCAGCCGTGGCGTGGTGCGTCGTTTTTATGTGGAGAAGACAGCCGACGAAAGTAAAGTTTAGCTTGCAAGACAAAACGAGAAAATGGCGGAAACTCTTAAGAAAAAAAGACTGCTCATACAACCGAGACTGGGAGAGGAGCTACACATGGCTGAGATCTGTTTCAGACGATCCCCAAAGGGGCGAGTGCAGGATTTGCCGCCGGAGCTTCACCATCACCCATGGCGGAGAGGGGGACGTTAAGAGGCATGGTGATGGTGAGGCTCACAAGAAAATGCACAGCAAAGGAATGCTAACACTATGACGAGCTTTTTCTCGAAACCAAAAGACGGCAACACAAAGTCAAAGACTTTTACGGTGAACATTTCAACATTGCCGCTTTCCACTCGCGCAGCCCAGCGCTCCAATTTCTTTGAGAATCCATTAACTTTATCGGACAATGTTAGAATGTTTGTGTTGGGGCCTTGGAGAGACAAGTTAAGCGAATTAAGTTTTTCAAAGATGCCTGCCATGTAGGCAAGTTTAGATACCCAGCTGGTGTCGGTCAAATGGTCCGTGAGGGGAGACCCGTTGTCTGCGAGGAATATGCGGACCTCCTCCCGTAGCTCAAATAGCCTGGTCAGGACTTTCCCGCGGGAGAGCCATCTCACTTCGGTGTGGAATAGTAGCGTTTCGTGTTCCGACCCCATCTCTTGACAAAGTGTTGAGAATAACCTGCTATTCAGAGGGCGTGATTTGATAAAGTTGACCATTTGCACCGCTGTTTGTAGAACAGCGTTGACTTCTGGATCAAGTGATTTGGATGCAAGAGCCTCTCTATGAATAACACAGTGCGTAAATCTAACGTGCGGTGCCACTTCAAGGACTTTTGCCTTCAGTCCTTTTTTCTTCCCCTGCATAGCCCCAGCCCCGTCTGTGCACACCCCAACGCAGTGTTCCCAACACAGCCCGTATTCACGCATTTCGCCGTCAAGCTTGCGGAAAATATCATTTCCAGTGCACGTTCCCTCAAGTGCCGCGCAAAACAACATATCCTCATGTAGTTTACCCTCAAAGCTATATCGCACAAACACTAATAGCTGTGCAGCATTCGATATATCAGTAGACTCATCTAATTGTAAACTAAATGTCCCACTTTTCTTTATTCGTTCTATGAGTTGACATTTGATGTCGCTTGCCATGTCATCAATACGCCGGGAGATTGTGTCATTAGACTGCTGGATTGAACTATAGTTGCCTGTTTTTCCTGTGCTAGAAATAAAGCCAGTGATTTTCTTTAAACATTTGCCTATTATTTCTTGCGTTCGGTATTTACGTTCCCCGCGTGCCTTCCTTGTGGCTGCGAAACGCTACAATACATAATGCGACTTGATGTAAAATCAGTTTAGTGTTGTGGGGTTGGGGTCCAAAACAATTATGAATTATGAAATACATAGGCTACCACCACCGAATAGCTACAATTGGAAGTGTTCTGGTTTATTGGCAGGCACATCATACAGTATGATGTATACATCAGTCCCAAATATTGCACGGTTTTTATTGCAGAATGATTTGAAATGTTTTCGGATGCAAGTGATCATGAGCAAGTGGCGTGATGGCGCGCCGGCCTGCAGCGCTTGTTGTCATGGTGAATGTAAACACAGCTGTGCGGTCTTTCCTAGCCTGCGCTCAGAGCAGATAGAGATCTATCTACGGCTCTGCATAGGCTGATTTTATTGTCGGCTATTTTAACCATTCACATGCTTTCCCCCAACGATTTTTAGTTGGGAACATAATGAAATATATTTAGGCTTTACATTTTAAATTGATTTTTTTTGTAATTTTGCTAACAAAATTATTATTATTTTTTTGTACATTTTGGAACTCGTCCTGCGACCCCCGCAAATGATCTGGGGGTCGCGACCCCTAGGTTGAGAACCATGGACATAGTGGACAGTAGCGTCTATGTGTGAGCCAAAAAATAGCCTGATCATATGCCAAAAACACTGTGAAAAACGCCCTGCTCACTCAAATGTAAAGTAACCATGTGAAATTATTGTGTTGTTATACCACATCATTCTACTATCAATATCTGCTACTAAATATGCAATAAATATACAATCCTACCATTGGATTTACACATAGAGATGTTCCTTTCAAAAATCAGTGGTCATTTATTGTCTTGGACAATCTGTTTGAAAAATACACACCAGTTTTGCACATTATTACACAATTTGGAACATCTGCACACAGTACACCATATGCCCGACCTTCAGCTCTGAAGTATTTCACATCATTCCGGTTTCAACGGTGTTAGCAAATTTTTCTTGGATGCTATGAACAATAATTTACAGCCCAGCATAACAGCATTTTTAATCTAGTCAATGTACTATGACTCAAACAGCTACAGAAAAACTCCTGTCAGCGAATGTGTTTTCGTCCTCAATATGAAAAAAGTACTGCTTGTAATATGCGGTTCTTCGCGCTGGCTACATATGTACGTTAGATTTTCCACTCGATCACTGTCTTGTCCAGGAGGTTATGTTAGATATGGATATTTTGGCATTTTGAGTGCATTTCACACACTGTAGTGTAAGCATTCATTTTTCAGTCATGTTTTAGGTTTGCTGTACCGAAGCTAGAACATTTGGCAGCATTTTCCTGTTGGTGGAATATTATTTTATGTTTATGTAATGTTATTGTACATAATATATGCTATATGCTTAGTATCTTCCTGGGCTATAAGCTACTTGTCACGTAAGGCATGAGCTACATGAATGTAAAATTTTTCTTGTCGTCATTATGAGTGGGAACTACAGAAAAATGCGATCCCAGGGCGATCCCTCTACATACTGTAGAGAACAGGAAAAAGTGATGTTTTATTGAGGCACAGAGTGAATGATTATGGTTAGAAAACTATGCAAAAGTGAGTTTTATGATCCAAAACAGTTGATTTGTAGTTAAATATCATTATTTTATGTTTTAGAGCTGTGCACAATTTAGCCATTTGGATAGATTTGGAGACACTAATGGACAACAGGGTACACTGCATATATTTTGCATGATAGATCTTTAGTAGTTCTGCATATCATCATCAGATTTTGCACACTTGTTGACAAGGAGTTTATGATCCTGGAAATGTATAGATTTACCTGTTTCACATTTGGAGCTCTCAGTATTTCATTTCAAACTAAATAATTATTTTTCCTTTTTTCTTGCATTTTTTCAAAGTTTATTTGAATTTGTGGCACTTTATTTTGACTTAAATTATGGAAAAAAATGAATCTAAGTTGGTATTGTACTTGTTTCATTTAAGCCATTTACTAAGCTTCTGTGATGCTCACACTTGGAGTTATAAAGCCTTAAACAGAGCACCCCATAAATAGGTGAGAATTGACCAGAAAACGTTCCAGTGTATGGATGGGCCCCACAGTCTGGTATCTGTTAAGGCTCCGTTCAAGTGTGTGGATGGGCCCCACAGTCTGGCATCTGTTAAGGCTCTGTTCAAGTGTGTGGATGGGCCCCATGGTCTGGTATCTGTTAAGGCTCTGTTCCAGTGTGTGGATGGGCCCCATGGTCTGGTATCTGTTAAGGCTCTGTTCCAGTGTGTGGATGGGCCCCATGGTCTGGTATCTGTTAAGGCTCTGTTCCAGTGTGTGGATGGGCCCCACAGTCTGGTATCTGTTAAGGCTCCGTTCAAGTGTGTGGGTGGGCCCCATGGTCTGGTATTTGTTAAAGCAAAATTGATCTTTGGTAGAAATTTTGGTTGTGTAGATACCTGGCTATGATATGAGTCCAAATGGTGGCGAAATATGTTCATTAGTTTCTCTTTGCTCTCCTGCGGTGATAATCCAGAATAGGGTATTTTTTTTTCTGTAATTAAAATTATTTATAAAAGTACTATTTTCTATGTTGTTAGCAAGCTACCAGAAAAGACTAGCAAAATGTCGGCAGGGCGGTTTGTTTACTACCAGGAATGCTTGCTTCTGTGGAAATTTGGACCAATGAGTGGTTTCTGATGCGTCCCGTGCATAACAATGTTTATGGTGCATGAACATAAATTACCTACCGGATCTACGTTCCAAATAAAGTACGAAAAAGCCAGGAAAGGGCCATTTAATTTTTCCAAAAAAATTGGTAAGAGGACTAGTTATTGTTTGTATTGACAGAATCCGCTTTGCTCGTGTTCGTATACGCACTAGAAGTGTCATTTTGAAGCCAGAGACACAGTGCAGCAATATAGTGCAGTTTGCCTGATGTGATGCTCTGCCCCCTGCAGGTCAAGTTAAGAATTGTGAACTGGATGAAGGCGGGAACCTCTCGATCTCTCTTTGCTCTTTGAACTCGTGCTACATCGAGTTACATGGCGGGACAGAGAACTCCACTGCAGAGAGGGTGTGTGAGGTAGAGAACGGCACGGTGATCAATCCAGCCAAAGAATACCACCAGAGACTGTCTGTGTGGAACGGAAACCTGATACTGAGCGACCTCACAGCAAAGGATCATGGGAAGTACATTGTGCGGGAAAAAGGGGGAGGAAAAGCTGTTCTAACCCTCACTCTCAAAATCAGAGTCATACCTCCCAGAACCCACACCACAGCTACCAAAGTCTTACCTCAGGAAACAAATACCACAGGTAAGAGGTGTATTTGTAAGTAAAGACTACATTTTAAGGCTCGGAGAAACTGTACTCACGTCTAATGGAATGCGGTAATTGATTGTCTGTCTTGATCAGAAGCATTTTTTAACATAATTTGATAATGTCTTTCTGCTCATCTGTGGTATAGGGGTAGCCTCCCACTCAGAGGAGGTTACTCTAAGACAGGGGTCTTAAATCTTATCCAGTAAGGGCCGGTGTGGGTACAGGCTTTTGTTCCAACCGAGCAGCTACACACCTGATTCTACTAATCAAGGTGCTTAGCAAAGACACTAGTGATTGATTAGTGGAATCAGGTGTGTAACTGCTTGGTTGGAACAAAAGCCTGCACCCTCACCGGCCCTTTCTGGATAAGATTGAGGACCCCTGCTCTAAGACAACAGAGAACAACATTTTTTTTTCATGAATTATCACTACGACAGATCCTTTCTGGAGTGTAATTTTTCCATAATCTGTTTACATTTGTTTAAATTGTGTCTTCTTCACTTTGAATGACCACATTCTTTTTAAGAAAAACACAGGGCCAAGTTACATAATTTAGGAAACATTGGGTAACAATGCTAAATTTGGAATAGAGCTCGTTTAATTTGTGTGAGCCAAGATCATCAGTATTGTTAGTTGTAACTTGGCCTCATTTTGATATCAATACTTTTAATGGCAGGCTTAACTTTACTCATTTTATCATTGCCAGTGAGTAATTTGGCATTTGTGTACATTGAAAATGTTTTTTGTTGAGATACTATATTCAGCAAAAAATTTAAGGTAAAAGAGTATTAATGTGGGAGATTTCCTTCTCTGAATGAATAGTGTTCATCCCTGATGGGGCTTCCAATCTTCGAGAACGAAAAATAATGAGGTTATGAAATTCAGAATGGTTGAGAAGTATCGTGTATTAAACGTGAAAACATCTATCTTGTCCCTGTGTGTGATAAATGATTTACAGACTGAATGTTCTGTCATGAAATTATGAGTAAATTCAGTTTATATTATACCATTCGTCATTAATAGTCTATGAAAATGCATTGCAATGTGAGGATATACGTAAGCAGGTTTTCTGGCCACCATAAGTAATTTTAAAATGTCCCCCCAAATCGCACACTGCCTTTGGCCATCCTGAATGTATTAATGTGACATAAAACACCATGCCTGCACCTGCTGTATTTTAATTCTAATACTTTCTTTCTTTTTTTTCCAGTGGAGGCGCGGTTAATTTGGACAATAGTTGCAATATATTTCGTAATCGGATTGGTGATCATTTTATTATGTAAATTACTTGAAAGATTTGAACGGAAGAGGGAAGTACAACCAAGGAAGAATGAGTAGATCAGCAAGTCAGTTTAAATGAGATTCAGTCTCTCAAGTCTCCTGTGGACATTGAGGAGAGGGGGAGCTGTCCGCCTTCACCATCGAATGACCGTTGATTTGGTGGCATATCCACCACATGCCATGACTTCCTGATGTCTGTGACCCAACAACATCAAAAGACTCTTGCTATCTTATTTTCTGGTACTGTTACAAGCGATACTATAACGTCTCTGCATTTAAATGGATCTCTGGGAATTGGGGGGTGGGACTAGATTTAGCTGTGTCATGGAAAAGAAGGAGTGCCTTCGAATCTATCTGGGCGGCAGTGTAGTATAATGGTTAAGGAGCTGGACTTGTAACTGAAAGGTTGCAGGTTCGATTCCCAGGTAGGACACTGCCGTTGTACCCTTGAGCAAGGTACTTAACCTGAATTGCTTCAGTATATATCCAGCTGTATGAATGGATAAATGTAATAAGAAGTTGTGTAAGTCGCTCTGGATAAGAGCGTCTGCTAAATACCTATAATGTAATGTAATATAATCTCACATGCATGTTGAGAAGGAAAACACAGCAATAAATCATCCACATACTGGATAAGAGTGCTTCCCTCGGGTGGTATGAAACTCTCTAAGTTTGTACTCAGTTCTGCAGAAAACACAGCTGGAGATTCAATAAAGCCCTGTGGCATTACGGCCCAAGACCACCTTTTCTCTTTAAATGTAAACGCAAACCATTCCTGTGAATTGGGATGCACCGGTATACTGAAAAAAGCATTTGCTAAATCAACCACGGTAACCACATGCTACTGTTCGGCACATCTGACAAAATTTGGGGGGTTTGGTACAACCGGGGGGTTTGGTACAACCGGGGGGTTCGGTACAACCGGGGCTCGAGCATGCATGGCACTGTTTACTATCCTCAGATCTTGCACAAACCGCCAGGCTCCCGAATCTTTTCGAACCGACGAACTTGAAGTGTTACATGTCGGGCATGGTACTATTGCTCCGTTTTTCACAAGCTCTCTGTGCTGTTGCAATACCTAATTCTGCCTTTACTAAGGGGGTACGGGGCTTTATATGGACAATATGTACTTTTTGGGGTAATTATCAATGGCTTAGCGCCTTTCATGCAGCCAATATCATATCTGTTTGGCTCCTTTGGACCTCTGTTAGTATCCTCATCTTGCTTTGGGCACTTACCTAGCAAAGTGCTGCTGGTTAGACCTCTTTTAAACAGACACATGCTGCTAATTAGCATTCAAAATGAATAGGAATCACCTGTGTAGATGCTTTTGTACCCATACTGTTTCCCTCACTCTGCACCCTAGGTACTGCATACTCTCCTGCATACTCTCCTACTTCTCTCCTTTTCTTTCTCCTGCATACTTTTAAAAGAAACGGTTATGTATAGGCCCATTTTTTTCTTTGTATTCTTGTTCTTTGTTATATCTTGTTGTTTTTATTTTTTTGCACTGTAAAGTGTCCATGGGTTAGAGAAAGGTGCTATATAAATAAGATGTATGATTATAAGTTTATGAAATCTTGGCCAGGTATCCCTCAATCTCAAGGCACTTTCTGGTTAAGTAAAGGTTATATTTAAAAGAAGAAAATAAAGTCACTGTTTATGTGATCTGTCCGTCACTTGGCAGTTGTTTGAGAAAAGCACTTTTACTAAAGGAACATTAAAATCATTCCCTTATATTTCAACAGGGGAGTGAGACTATACTATTAAGGGTGGCAGTGTAGTCTAATTTCAGACTTTTTTTAGTTTGTAAAACATTAACTTCATGAGCTCACACAGGTGTAAATTGTGTTCTCAGGTGTGCTTCACAGATTTCAAAAGGTTTATATACTCATTTCACAATGATACTGTATTAAAACGCTGGTGCAGGACAAGACCAATAGATGAGTTTCTGTTTACATACAATGGAGAGGTGGCATGCAGCTTTGGGGAGAAACGACGGAAAGGACAGCAATTACACTTATGACCATCAATGCAGCTACATCTAAATCTATAGCTATATCTAATCTAAATAAAAGCTAAGCAAAAGCACTCTGGGTATTGCTACTGAAGTTATATGGACTGTGATGTTTTGCGCCCTGTCTGCTTGTGCATATTCTATGTGATGTCTCATAAAAAATGACTCAAAATCATTCTGTGTCAATGTATTTAAGCATTAAAATAATATGAAGACACATTGACTGTACAGAAGTGGCTTTATTTGTGTATATTTAAGCATTTTTTGTACAATGAAAATGCTCCAGTAAAGGAGTTTTGAGTGAGAAGCATAGACTACAGAAAAATTTTAATTCGCATGAAGCCCAAAGATAGCCAAAACCAGGGCGCTGCCATTACATTTTTTTGCAACCAACGCAAACGCATTGGAGCGAAAGGGTAGAGTCCGGGACTGCAGGACAATATGCCCACTGTTTTATGACACGCCCACGGTAAAAGCTCTCCCTGCCTTGTAATTAAAATAAGTAGTAACGGCCGATATCCCAGCCCAGCCCACCAGTTTTGATATTTTTATTTTCAGGTAAGAAACGTTACACCAAAACTCATAAGCATGTGAATGTTATGTCAATAACTCAGCTAAAATTCTGAAATGTCATAAAGTCGGGCCCTGGCATCCAGACCCAGGCTGGATCCTATGGTCTCTCGTACTCTCCCCCCCACGCCGGATGTAGCTGTCACCTATGGTCTCTCGTACTCTCTCCCCCCCCACGCCGGATGGAGCTGTCACCTATGGTCTCTCATACTCTTCCCCCCCCCCCACGCCGGATGGAGCTGTCACCTATGGTCTCTCGTACTCTCTCCCCCCCACGCCGGATGTAGCTGTCCAGACCCAGGCTGGATCCTATGGTCTCTCGTACTCTCTCCCCCCCACGCCGGATGTAGCTGTCCAGACCCAGGCTGGATCCTATGGTCTCTCGTACTCTCTCCCCCCCCCACGCCGGATGGAGCTGTCACCTATGGTCTCTCATACTCTCCCCCCCCCCCACGCCGGATGGAGCTGTCACCTATGGTCTCTCGTACTCTCTTCCCCCCCACGCCGGATGTAGCTGTCACCTACAATCCAGGTGCTTTTTGCTGTGGAAGAACACAATTAAATACTTCTCATTCTGATCATAAAGATATCTCAAAGATATTAAAAACATCATCCACACTCTAGACATAACAGTATGGTAGTGGCAATATGGTGCATGGTGTTATACTTGAAACATTTATAAGAGACATACACCTGAACACATGACTTAACTGACTTGACACAGAGTGAATTTTTTAATTTATTTAAAAAAGGTACTTTTGGCAAAGAGAGCACAATATGGTCGACTACAATATTAATATTAACAATATTATTGCAACGTTGTGACCGGGGGCCGGTTCTAGGCATAGGCAGGGAGGGGGTTCTCCTGGGAGAAAGCGCTCTGCTTATGGGCGCAGTGGTAATGGACTGAACATTGTGGATCCTGTGACTGTTGCATGGGTGAGGAAGAGGCTACACCCGTTGTGCACTGTATTCATCCCACTCAGACTAGAACCCCCTTTAATCACGCTGTACCCCTGGAAGAGCCCTATTACCACTAGGGACCCCTCCCGGGCCGTCACCCATGATGCAATTTTCTGGTTGGCTGGAACTGCATTCCAGCCCGATAACACACCTCCTCTCTACGGTTGCGAGCATTCTCCCAGAGCAGTGCTTTGTCAAAAAATGTTGTGGCTTTTAAATTTATTATTTAGTTATTTAAAAAATATATATATTTTCAATTTGTTGCTTTCGTATGGAGGTATTTTTGCAGCAAAAGTCTCACAAATCTGTAAATGGATTTGTGCGTCCACATCAAGTTCAGCATCAGCTACAGTACCAACCAGAATTGTTCACAAGACATTCCATCACCTGGAATTGAACTCCTATTTATCTCCTATTACCAGGATTCGAATTGTAAAACGTTAACAAGGTAAAACTATTCTCCAAACAGGATTTTGTTATCACCTCCTATCATTACTCTGCCCCCTCAGTTTTTTATAGGTGCAGGTCGCCCTTGTTCTGAAACAGTAGCGGAACAAATTACCTTTTACAGGCCACCACAGCTTAGTTACCTGTGTGTAATTTATCCCCAAACCAAAAATAAAACTTTAACAATTAGCCTATATTTCAGTAATAATGTGGCTGAATGTATAATAATAATACATGATTTGTCCTGTGCTAATATCAAGCAGAAGTGGAAACCATGGCATAAAAACTATGACTGAGAAGCAATAATGTCATTCATATGACCTGGCATAACACCACGTGACTACGCCACCTTGGGAATTACGCCCAAATAAATAGTTTATACGACTCAACGATTTATGATCAATCCCCACGTAGGCATGTTCAACTAAATGAACAAGCAGAGATGTGGATTCAATAATAAAAACATCCAGTTTATTTTTACAATCATAAAAACACAATAGAAAAACCCACAGGATTCCCACAAATACAAAATTAGCCGGTGGTAGGTCTTCCCCGCCACTAGGGGCACTACTGGGTGCGTGCAGGTATGGGTCCTGTGCAGGTATGGGATACATTTTCTCACAAATAAATGGCACTTAAAATACCAGGATGAACCCCTTATTTCAGGGTTTTGTTGAGGGAATTCAGGAGCACAATCGTCTGCAGAACGGTGCACTCATCCGACAATTTCAGTAAGTAACCCGGAAGTAAAAACGTAAAAAATAATAGCATATATGAATATCTATTGTACAAGATAGGTTCCTATTACAAAATACTTTTTATTTTTGTTAATTCTATCTTCAATCATAATGTACACTTTGCAACAATTGTCATATGTTTACTGATTGATATTCTCAATAAATAAAAAAAATATATATATATATTACGGACTACTTCCTCAATAGTTTGGAAAGAGTTTTGCGGGATTTCTTTCACACACTGCTTGCAAAGTGAGGGGACAGGGCACGTATGGACAGGGGTCTGAGTGGACAGGGGACAGTGGACAGGAGTCTCATTTGGTCACGGCCATACACACACACACTGTAAAATGGTGTGATACAGACACGGTGAATATTGCACAAAAGATTCTACTTCTACACAAACACGCACACACACACACACACACTATAATGGTCCGTAGTCCCGCCCACTTTGGTGACGAATGTGTGGTGCCACTTTTCGGAAAATATACAATGGGAGTCAATGGACTGAAAAATGTCTCTATATTCAGGCAGCTACACGTTCAAAACACCCAAGAGATGGGTTGTCACATTTTTAAATAATTTATAAACTTGGTCATTTGAAATTATGCCCAACAAATAAACGACAAATGCGTTATCATTAAAACAACTAAAACGACTACAACATCCGGGCTACTCGCTCACCACCACTGCTGGAGTGAAAGCCGTAAAGCTGACCAGTGTTATGCCCTCAGGTTTGGCGAATTAGCGCCCCCTAGCGCCCCCTGGGACTAATTACCATGCATTCATTTGACACCTAAAGGGGGATTTATTTTGTCACTAGTTTGACATGGACTTTGACCAGAACAGGAAGCAATCTTTCCTTTCGTTTATGCCTTCGACAGCATCGTCTGTAAGTATTTGTTTTGCACACACCATAGAACAATATTTGAACTGTATTTTTGTGAAATATATTTTATAAGCCTAATTTTGTATATTAGCCAATTGTAAGTTTAGCCTGTTTATTGTCTGTTGTCTGTGTATCACAGTGTTATTGAAGCTGCATTCAAAGTTTACGTACACACTATAGCGCTGTATGTATTCCTTCTGGCATTACCATAGCTAGCGGATTAGCCCTGGACTTGCTATACTGTCTGCTTACAGCATTCATTCATCCATAGTAGATGCATAATTGAATTGAATTGAATTGAATTGAAAGCCTTTATTGTCATTGTATAACAAGATACAACGAGATTGCGAAGAGCAACTCCTCAAAAGTGCACACATAACTACACACCACATAACATCAACATCAGACATATAACTACACACAATAGGTAAAGTACATAATTACACACCACATAACATCAGCATCAGCCATATAAATACACACAACAAATTATTAATTTATTATTTAAAAATATTGCACAGATGTGGGGTAAAGTGACAGCAGTGCGGTTTTAGACGGTGCAGTTTTTATCAGTGCAGTCGGTGCATGTTTGAGGTTAATATGGTTACAGCTTTGGGGAAGAAGCTGTCTCTGAGTCTATTTGTTTTTGACTGTATGGATCTGTAGCGCCTGCCAGAGGGCAACAGGTGGAAGAGGTGGAAACCGGGGTGAGTGATGTCCTTGATAATGTTCCTGGCTCTGCTGAGACAACGGGAGTTGTAGATGTCAGGCAGAGAGGGCAGAGGGCAGCCAATGATCTTCTGTGCTGTTTTTACCACCCTCTGCAGCCTCTTCTTGTCAGCCTCGGTGGAGCTAGAATGCCACACCGTGACGGCGTAGGTCAGCAGGCTCTCAATAGAGGACCGATAGAAGGTCACCAGCAGCTGTGTGTCCAGGTGTTCCTTCCTGAGCACTCTCAGGAAGTGTAACCGCTGCTGGGCCTTCTTGACCAGCGCTGAGGTGTTCTCCGACCAGGAGAGGTCCGCAGAGATGTGGACGCCGAGGAACTTGAAGGACTGTACTCTCTCTACACATTCACCGTTGATGTACAGGGGGGCGGGGGCGGCACTATTACGCCTAAAGTCCAGGATGACTTCCTTGGTTTTTGTGATGTTCAGTGTAAGGTTGTTCACCGAACACCACTCACCAAGCTTCTGGACCTCATCTCTATAGGCCGCCTCGTTTCCCCCTGTGATCAGCCCCACCACCGTCGTGTCGTCTGCGAACTTGACAATGATGTTCTCTGGGTGGGTGGGACTGCAGTCGAATGTGTAGAGGGAGTAGAGTAGTGGGCTCAGCACGCAGCCCTGAGGGGAGCCGATACTGAGAGTGCGGGTAGAGGAGAGGTGAGGGCCCATTTTCACACGCTGGGGACGGTTGGTCAGGAAGTCCTTTATCCAGGCACAGGTGGGTGGTGGGAGCCCCAAGTGGGATAGCTTGGGGATCAGAATGTCCGGGGTTATTGTGTTGAAGGCTGAGCTAAAATCCATGAAGAGCATTCTGACGTAGCTCCCCCGATGTTCCAGATGGCTCAGCGCAGAGTGGAGGGCTATGGAAATTGCGTCCTCGGTGGATCTGTTTGCCCGGTAGGCAAACTGGTGTGGGTCCAGGGTGGGAGGGAGGCAGGCTTTGATGTGTTGTAGGATCAGCTTCTCAAAGCACTTAGTGATGACTGGGGTAAGTGCTACAGGCCGGTAATCGTTGAGGCCAGCTGTAGATGATTTCTTTGGAATCGGGATGATTGTGGCAGATTTCAGGCAGGGCGGGATGATAGTTTGTTCCAGAGACAGGTTGAAAATGTCAGTGAAGACCTGTGAGAGCTGGTTGGCGCATGCCTTGAGCACCCTCCCAGGTACTCCATCTGGGCCCGCTGCCTTCCTGGGGTTCACTGACCAGAGCACGCGTCTCACATCCTGCACCTCTAATGTAAGTGGGGGGGAACTGGAGGCTGGAGGGGGCTGCAGTGGCGTGGCTGAGTGCTGTGTCTGAGTCTCAAAGCGGGCGAAGAAGCTGTTTAGCTCCTCTGCCAGCGCCGCACTTGAGTCACCGGATGTCACGTTACAACCTTTGTAGTTGGTGATACTCCGTATGCTCTGCCACACCTGCCGAGGGTTGTTGCTGGAGAGATGGTCCTCTATCTTCCTCTTGTAGTCCGCTTTGGCAGCCCAAATGCCTCTCCTCAGGTCGGCGCGGGCAACGCTGTACAGCGCTCTGTCGCCTGACCTGAAGGCTAAGTCGCGGGCACGTAGGAGCATGCGGACCTGGCTTGTCATCCAAGGTTTCTGGTTTGGGAATACCCGGATGCGTTTATCCACAGTGACGTTCCCAATGCAGTACTTGATGTAAAACAGTACAGTCTCTGTGAATATTGCCAGGTCTTTGTGGTAGAAAGCATCCCACTGGGTGTGTTCAAAGCAGTCCTGAAGTTGGGGGAGTGCATCTTCAGGCCAGGTGATAATGATCCTCTTTGTGGGCTTTGTTTGCCGACTAATGGGGGTGTATGCTGGGATGAGAAGCAAGGAGAGATGGTCTGACAGGCCCAGGTGGGGGAGGGGTGCAGCTCTGTATGCATGCTTAATGTTGGAGTACACATGATCCAGAGTGTTCTCCCCTCTAGTTGGACATCTGACATGTTGGTGGAATTTTGGGAGAACAGATTTCAAATTTGCCTTATTAAAATCCCCTGCATAGTAGCTATATGGGAGCTTATAATGTACCATTTGATTTTATTACGCATCTTTCTTATTGTATTCTTTGTTTATTTTCAGTTTCACTCTTATGCATACTGTATATGAGGGTGCCGCCTAATAAAGCACCAGGAGCTTGGAAGCTATATCCTAGCATTCTCTGAGATTCTGCCTCATCCTTTTTATTGGAAAACTTATAAAGAGATTGGGTCCAAAAGTTGAAATTCTTGTTACTTGTAAACCACGACAAGTTAGCGGGGTCGGCAGGATTGGATCCAGTAACCACGACACAAGTAACACAAAGCAAACTGCAATGTACCTTGAAGTCGGAAAGGAACTTACATACAGGAACTGGGAAGAACAAGAACCCCAAGAAGGTAAGGCATTTCCTTGTACCTAGTTACTGTTTATAGGCATTCCGAAATGTTTGATAGGTGCGTCAGCAAACCAGATACCCGAATGCATAAACCTAGTCTATTCGCTAGTTAGGGTGTTTTTAGTCATCAGTAAATAGTAACCTGTTACATTTAGCCTACATCTATTTATGTGTTAAAAGCCACGTTAAATTCTTTTCAATTCATATTGCCGAAATGTTGGATTTATTTTGCTTGCAGTGCTATAATAACATATTTAGCTCGCAGGCAGGCTACTAACTGGCAAGAATCTCATACATGATTAGACACGTACACAAGTGTAAAAATGCGTTAAAGTGCATGTCGTTTCAAAAAGATTTAAAACCAATTTTAGCCATTTGTCACCTGAATGCGAGATTTCACTGACCTTTCAACGTAAAAGGCACAATGCCTACATACCATAACGGTTTTGTCCACCACCCTTCTTCCGTCATCATTACAGAGAAGCCAAAATGCTCCCAATACATACGACTTAAATGATGCGGGAGTTCTTCCGCTCCTCCGCTAGCCATGACTGTGCGCTTTTTTTTATTTTTTATTCTTCGCTTTTTCAATATGCCCCGTTCACGTGAACGCACAACAGTTTTATTTATTTTTTAAATGACCAAATCACTGCAACTCTGCATCGAAATTTAGGGAATTATTACTTTAAAAAAGTAACAGCGGCAGTAAAACTGTATTTCATACGAAGATGGTTAAAACGTTGCAATTAATCCGCGGTTCACACATGCGTGCCGAACCGTGGGTGGGGGGGAGAGAGTTCCGTACGGATCACGAATCCACTACGGTCCGTTAAACCACTACTGTTGGCCTAATATGATAGCCCAGTAATACATTTTTTGTACTGCAGTCGCACTATAAATTTTAAATGTATGTTGTATTAATGCGAGAAATATGCTTTAATTAAGGGACAACTGCTGTAGTTTTGTTATATTTTATTGCTGCTGCTTTGCCTGTCCTTGCTTTAAAATTTTGACAGAAAAAAATGGATATTGGAATTTTTATTTATCTTTTTTATCAGCAGCAAAGTTCATTAAAATATGTATTTTTGAATGAAGTATTCATCTTTATTGCCTTCGTTGTTAGTTAGCACATGCCTAAAACAACCTCAAGCTAAATTTAAAAGCTGATGGCTAAATAAGAGCCATTGAGTAATTGTGCGATTCATAATCCGAATAGTTGATTATTCGTTTCAATAATCGATAGATTGATCAACTATCAAAATAGTCGTTAGTTGCAACCCTAGTGCAAAGTCATGGAAAGGATGGTGACGGAATAGACTGGTGCATTGCCTTGAGAATCAGCAGGTGTTGGTAGTGGATTTAGAAAGGGACGGTTTGCTTATTAAATTGTCCAAGATGGGGGTGGGAGGCAGGCTTTTAAGTTGGATTGAGAATTTTTTACTTAATCGGTCCATACAGGTCAAGGTGGGGTCTCAGCTATCAGCTACGGTGGGGATTGAAAATGGCACTCCCCTGGGCGGTGTGATAAACCCAGTTTTATTTAACATCATGATTAATGATATATTTCAGAAGATAGGGCCAGGGATTGGGCGTTCTTTATACGCTGATGATGGAGCAGTGTGGAAAAGGGGAATAAATGTGAGATTTGTGGGCAGAAAGATACGGATGAGGAGTGGGCGGAACAGTGGGGCTTTTGGATCTCCGGCTCTAAGACTCTGTATATCGTGTTTGGCTGTAAGAGGAAGAAGTGGGAGGGGGAATGACACTGTATGGGGACCTGCTGTTGGGCTTGCTGGGGTGTGATGTGGGGTTTCTCTGGGTCCCAGCGCATCTGTTAGTAGAAGGAAACGAGGTGGTGGATAGGGTGGCGAAAAAAAGGCAGTCTCTCAGGAGCTGGTAGGAATAAGTGTTCCGATGGGATGGGCAGAAATGAAAAAGCATGGCAGAGAGAGTGGGAGCAAGAGGGCAGGGGGCGACGCCTGTACTTAATACAGCCCAAGGTCCAGGAAAGAAGGGTCTCACTGGGGGGCAATAGGAAGGACCCGGATCAGGCTGGGCCACTGTGCTCTGGGGGCGGGACTTCGGGTGGTGGGGAAGCACTCGGATGCATTGTGTGCTGAGTGTAAGGAACTGGAGACAGTTACTCATGTCCTGATACATTGTATAAAGTTTGGGAGGGAAAGAAGCAAGTTATTTAGGGGATTGGCAGGGATTGTTGTGACCACTTTTTCATTAAAGACCATCCTGGGTCCTGCAGAACGGCAAAGTAAAGTATTTAATCTGGTCATGGCATTTTTATCCTCTACTGGACTCCATGCGAGGGTGTAATGTATTGTTTTTGGCAGGGTGAAAACCACTATGTCCAGTAGGTGGCAGCAATACGCTTTGCAGCGTTCATCCTGCCAAAAATCCGCGAGAAGAAGAAGTCTGTTTTTCCCTGGTTTTTCCTCATGGTGCACAGATTGTGTGCGATTTCAATAATATCTGACGCCATCCTTGTCTTTATACTTTTACTAACCGTCTCTCACATTAGAGGACGTGAGTAGCCTACATTAACACAGGGCTGCCAACTTTCAGATTTGTGCGAGAGTGAGAAATCAGATTTCCAATGCAAAAGTTTAGCGAAACTCATTCACTTTTCACTCATTCACATCCACGTTCACTGCAACATGAGCTTGAATCCGCAGATTGGACACTGACAAAAACGCTATACAATGCACACACTTTAAGTGTAGCTGGAATTTGTGAAAAGAATTGGGTTACGGGTACACAGCTTGAAACAAAAATAAAATGATTGGCCTTCAGTTCAAAACATTTAAAATAACAAATCAAATTGCTATTGCATTTTAACAAGGGAAAAAACGAATGAGCAACATCCCTAATTTAATAGTTAGGGATAGTTTAAAAAAATTTTTGGGGGGGGTATAAGTAACTTTTTAGAGAGCTTTCTGTTCTGATGCATTTCATGCTTGGGGTGCATTGTAATGCATAACAGTTTAATAATCATAAATTTGAGGTTGAAACATTTGTAGAAGCAGTATTACTCAAATTCACATGTGTGTCTTCAAATCTACACACACACACACACACAGTAGTATCAAGTCTTTGCCTCTTTCTGAAACCTTAATTCATCAACAAACAAAACAATTTATCCCTAGAGCAGAGGAGGGCAATGACGGCCGTATCCGTTTCTGGTTTTCATGCCAACGTCTGCAGTTAATTACTTAATTACTTAATTAGCTGTAACGTTAAGCTGACATTTTAGCTACACTTCTTAATAAGTGCATGAATGACAGCTGAATATTGTTTTTGTGTCTCTATATGAAACATTTTACTGGGATATAATCTACAAGTGAACCAGTGCTGGTGTATACAGCCAATTTGCTAATTTAGCCAGGGTAATTGGTGGAAACAAAAACCTGCATACGCACCGACCCTCCAGGACTGGAATTGCCCACCCCTGCCCGAGAGGATAGCCAGGGAGAGGATAGCCAGGGGAGAGGATAGCCAGGGAGAGGATAGCCAGGGGAGAGGATAGCCAAGGAGAGGATAGCCAGGGAGAGGATAGCCAAGGAGAGGATAGCCAAGGAGAGGATAGCCAAGGAGGGGATAGCCAAGGAGAGGATAGCCAGGGAGAGGATAGCCAGGGAGAGGATAGCCAAGGAGAGGATAGCCAAGGAGGGGATAGCCAAGGAGAGGATAGCCAGGGAGAGGATAGCCAGGGGAGATCTGCCACTGAAGATCAAGAGCAGAAACAGGGTTGATCATTGTAAATTTACTAAATAATTTTTTTTTGCCTAATTCACATGTATTGTTCACAATGTCATTGTAAACCATGCTAAATTAAAGTTAACTAGTTCTATATTTTTTTGCGGTTGATAGCTAAATGTGAATTTATATACTTATTTTATCATTGTTTAAAAAGCAGTATGTTAAGATTTTATAAGGTACTATAAAGTTTATATTTTGATAAACTCATCATTTTTCTCCCTAGAGGATATTGTGGACGATGCATCACCATCACCATCACGATCACCATCACCATCAGGTCCACCAGGGCCACCAGGGCCATCAGGTCCACCAGGGCCAGGTAAAGGTAAAGGTTTGTTTCTAAATTTGAAGTTTACAGTTCACATTTGCAGCTCATGAGTAGCTTCAAATAAAGCAATTTAATTTATTAGTTCATTTTTAAATTTAATTTTAATTTGTTGCTTTTGTATGAAGGTATTTTTGTAGCAAAAGTCTCACAAACCATGCTAATTTAAAGTTAACTAGTTCTATATTTTTTTGCGGTTGATAGCTAAATGTGAATTTATATACTTATTTTATCATTGTTTAAAAAGCAGTATGTTAAGATTTTATAAGGTACTATAAAGTTTATATTTTGATAAAGTCATAATTTTTCTCCCTAGAGGATGATGCATCACCATCACCACCAGGGCCACCAGGGCCATCAGGTCCACCAGGTCCACCAGGGCCAGGTAAAGGTAAAGGTAAAGGTTTGTTTCTAAATTTGAAGTTTACAGTTCACATTTGCAGCTCATGAGTAGCTTCAAATAAAGCAATTTAATTTATTAGTTAGTTCATTTTTATTTTTTATTTTAATTTGTTGCTTTTGTATGAAGGTATTTTTGTAGCAAAAGTCTCACAAATATGTAAATGGTTTCACAAATGGATGGTTGTAAATGGATTTGTGCGTCCACATCAAGTTCAGCATCAGCTACAGTAACAATCACAATTTTTCACAAGATATTCCATCACCTGGAATTTAACTCCTATTTATCTCCTATTACCAGGATCGTCTGTTAAAGCAGAAGAAGTAACAACGTTATAAATGGCTGTTGTAGAAACTAGACTACCGTCTCTCCCATTAGACCGTCTACCGCCCACCATCTGCACCAACATCAGCCCTAGATAGCTTTGGTAAGATTCTATGTGCATATACCGCTTCTGAACTTTTGATTTTAGGAGATATGAACTTGAATTGGCTCTCCGAGAGCTCTACTAGTTTAAAGCAATTATGCCTAGAACTCAATCTGACCCAACTCATTCTTCACCCAACAAGACTGAACAAGAAAAACCCGTCCAATTCTACTTTGATCGATATTATTTTAACAAATAGACCATGCAAATATCCCCACAGTGGGGTATTTGCTCAATGCATTAGTGACCATTGCCCTATTGCATGTGTCAGAGTTTCCAAGGCAAGCAAATCCAAGGGTCATATTATTAAGAAACGTAATTTTAAAGATTTTAAGGAACAAGGTTTTTTGCATGATCTCTTTTATTCTGACTTAGAGAAATTAAGGTTGATCCCAGACCCAGAATTAGCTGCTAACCATTTTTCTCACATTTTTAACTTCCTCACTGAGAAGCATGCACCATATAAAAGATTCAGAGTAAAAAACCGCTCTAGTCCATGGTTCTCTGATGACGTCACCAAAGCACTTCGACGCAGAGACTCTGCCTGGTCGAAAGCGAGGTCCTCGGGTAGTCCAGCTGACTGGTCGCAGTTCAGGAAGCTACGAAACAATTGTACCAGTACCATCAGGAAAGCCAAATCTGATTTTTATTTAAATTCCCTTAGAAATGCCCAAGGAAATTCAGCTAGTTTCTGTAAAACAATAAACTCCTTGAAGGCTAAGTCCACTTCTGTTCTCCCTCCTCAAATCTGTGTTGAGAACAACATTATCTCAGATAAAGCCGAGATGTGTGATGCTTTTAATGAACATTTTGTGGCATCTGGTCATCTCTTTGACAGGCTGTCTAACAATCTAAACTCCAATGGTCACATTCATAACTCAGTGAATGTGAACTTGGTGAACCCCTATCCTCCCTCTAGGGACAGATTTTCATTCAGTATGGTTAGCGATTACGAGGTTTTTAAGGCTTTCTCACAGCTGAACACTTCAAAGTCAAAAGGCGTAGACGACATCGAACCATTTCTTCTACGCCTTAGCGCACATCTAATCACTCCTGCACTTGCGCATATATTTAATTTAACATTTATCTCGGGTGAAATCCCCTCTGTTTGGAAGGCAGCCCAGGTGGTTCCTCTTTTTAAAGGGGGTGACCCGATTGATTTGAATAATTATCGACCCATCTCTAAATTATCTTGCTTAGCTAAAGTCCTTGAAAGCTTGGCAAATGAACAGCTGCGAGCTTATCTAGACACTTATAATATTCTTCAACCTCAACAATCTGGGTTCAGGCCAGGACACAGCACAGTAACAGCTACATCGTATGTCTTAAACAACATACTGAATGGTATTGACAGTCAACAACACTGTGCTGCTCTCTTTGTTGACCTCTCAAAGGCGTTCGACACAGTGGATCATGATATTTTGTTAATGAAACTATCCCATATTGGTCTTGATGACATTTCTGTAAACTGGTTTTCAAACTACCTATCCGGAAGAAAGCAAACAGTAGTGGCAAATGGTCATAAATCTAACTCTCTCATAGTTAGCAAAGGTGTTCCACAGGGATCCATTTTAGGCCCTGTACTGTTTACTTTATATATAAATTGCATTCTACCCTCCTCTGCTCTGTATAACGTCCATTATTATGCAGACGATACAATTATATATTGTTTCGGAGACACTCCCGCCCAGGCTGTTGCAAGTCTGCAAACTGGTTTTGACTCTTTTCAACAGGCACTTATTGACCTCAAACTTGTCTTGAACTCTGACAAAACTAAATCAATGCTATTCTCACGGTCCCGTAATATAGAAAACGGTCTCTGTATTTGCACTCAGCAAGGTGCACAAATTGAGACCGTTAGTTCATATAAATATCTCGGCATTTGGCTGGACACAAAACTGTCCTTCCAGACCCATGTGGAACATCTCACAAAGAAACTGAGGAGAAAGATTGGTTTTCTTTATAGAAATAAGTCCTGTCTTGCACCCTGTGTTAGAAAGTTCATTGTTCAGTCACTGATATTGTCTGTTTTTGATTATGGTGATATTGTTTATATGCACGCTGCACCCACCATCCTGAAGCCGCTTGATGCGGTGTATCATAGCGCCCTGCGCTTTATAACGGGTGATGGGTTTCTTACTCACAGATGTATTTTATACGAGAAGGTGGGCTGGCCCTCTCTGACAGCCCGAAGGGAGCAACATTGTCTTTTATTCATTTATAAAGCCCTGATTGGGAAACTCCCCCTGTACATGTCCTCACTCATTAGTGAAGTGAACACTAATTATCAAACCCGATCACATTCACATATCAGATTGTCTGTTCCACGAGCAAGGACTGTACTAGGAAAGAGTGCATTTTCTTATTATGCTGCTGATAAATGGAATTCGTTGCAGAACATTCTGAAATTGAATCAGCTGATTCCCCTGGAATCCTTCAGAGTACTTCTTGAGAGTACTCTGCATAATGAATGCTCTTGTTTTACCTGATTTGTTTTTACCTTCTTGTTTTTCTATTTTGTTTATTTTTATCTGTCTGTTTTCTATATAGTGTACTGTGTATTTTAGACTTCTTGAATTCTGAAATGAATCAGCTTATTCCCCTGGAATCCTTCAGAATACTTATTGGGAGTACTCTGCATAATGAATGCTCTTGTTTTACCTGATTTGTTTTTACCTTCTTGTTTTTATATTTTGTTTATTTCTATCTGTCTGTAATCTTAAATGTTTTCTTGTAACTATTGTAAATGTTTTCACTGTAACAGGGCTTCCTTGAAAATGAGAGCTTGCTCTCAAGGGCTCTTCCCTGTATAAATAAAGGAAGGAATTAGAGGGCGTGAGTAGCCTCCATTAAAGGGTATCAAAGCACTAAAACCACTTATTTTAGATGAGAGCTGAAGCTGATTTGGGTTTTGTCCGGTCGCAGAGCATGCCTCCATAAACGTGGTGGGGTTTGGCAAAGTTTTTACCGTAATTACTCGAAATTCACACATGCGCTTTTCAACTACGGGGGGGTCAGTCCGTCAGTTACCCACATTCAGTCATGTAGGCTGTATTGTGTTTTTTGTTTTTATGTATGTTATATGTTATGTTTTTTTCCTGTAAAGCACTCTGTGACGTCTATGCTCTTGAAAGGTGCTATATAAATAAAAGTTACTTATTTACTTACTTACTTACCAGACGAACTTCAGGGAAAGAGCCGTGATGTCAGTTCGGCAGCCTGGCATAAAAGTAGACATTGCATAGAGGGTTGCATCACGTGAGTTTTGCATAGAGAACAAACCAACACAGAAATGAGAGCTACTTCATTTCAGTTTTATTTGTATAGCACAGTGGCATAGCCAGGAATAGATTTTGGGGTGGGCCTCAGCAAATATTTTGTATAGCAGTCGCAGCAACAAGTCAGTCTAGTTGTAAACTGTGGATGAGCGCTGGAGTCCTCACTCACAGGTATTAATAAAGGAGCCTGTAGTACATAGAGCTGCGTCTCCCTTATAGCGCTGAAGTACTCACTCACAGGTATTAATAAAGGAGCCTGTAGTACATAGAGCTGCGTCTCCCTTATAGCGCTGGAGTCCTCTCTCACAGGTATTAATAAAGGAGCCTGTAGTACATAGAGCTGCGTCTCCCTTATAGCGCTGGAGTCCTCGCTCACAGGTATTAATAAAGGAGCCTGTAGTACATAGAGCTGCGTCTCCCTTATAGCGCTGGAGTCCTCTCTCACAGGTATTAATAAAGGAGCCTGTAGTACATAGAGCTGCGTCTCCCTTATAGCGCTGGAGTCCCTCTCTCACAGGTATTAATAAAGGAGCCTGTAGTACATAGAGCTGCGTCTCCCTTATAGCGCTGGAGTCCTCTCTCACAGGTATTAATAAAGGAGCCTGTAGTACATAGAGCTGCGTCTCCCTTATAGCGCTGGAGTCCTCTCTCACAGGTATTAATAAAGGAGCCTGTAGTACATAGAGCTGCGTCTCCCTTATAGCGCTGGAGTCCTCTCTCACAGGTATTAATAAAGGAGCCTGTAGTACATAGAGCTGCGTCTCTCTTATAGCGCTGGAGTCCTCGCTCACAGGTATTAATAAAGGAGCCCGTAGTACATAGAGCTGCGTCTCCCTTATAGCGCTGGAGTCCTCTCTCACAGGTATTAATAAAGGAGCCCGTAGTACATAGAGCTGCGTCTCCCTTATAGCGCTGGAGTCCTCGCTCACAGGTATTAATAAAGGAGCCCGTAGTACATAGAGCTGCATCTCCCTTATAGCGCTGGAGTCCTCTCTCACAGGTATTAATAAAGGAGCCTGTAGTACATAGAGCTGCATCTCCCTTATAGCGCTGGAGTCCTCTCTCACAGGTATTAATAAAGGAGCCCGTAGTACATAGAGCTGCATCTCCCTTATAGCGCTGGAGTCCTCACTCACAGGTATTCATAAAGGAGCCTGTAGTACATAGAGCTGCGTCTCCCTTATAGCGCTGGAGTCCTCGCTCACAGGTATTAATAAAGGAGCCTGTAGTACATAGAGCTGCGTCTCCCTTATAGCGCTGGAGTCCTCGCTCACAGGTATTAATAAAGGAGCCTGTAGTACATAGAGCTGCGTCTCCCTTATAGCACTGGAGTCCTCACTCACAGGTATTCGTAAAGGAGCCTGTAGTACATAGAGCTGCGTCTCCCTTATAGCGCTGGAGTCCTCGCTCACAGGTATTAATAAAGGAGCCCGTAGTACATAGAGCTGCGTCTCCCTTATAGCGCTGGAGTCCTCTCACAGGTATTCATAAAGGAGCCTGTAGTACATAGAGCTGCGTCTCCCTTATAGCGCTGGAGTCCTCTCTCACAGGTATTAATAAAGGAGCCCGTAGTACATAGAGCTGCGTCTCCCTTATAGCGCTGGAGTCCTCTCTCACAGGTATTAATAAAGGAGCCTGTAGTACATAGAGCTGCGTCTCCCTTATAGCGCTGGAGTCCTCGCTCACAGGTATTAATAAAGGAGCCTGTAGTACATAGAGCTGCGTCTCCCTTATAGCGCTGGAGTCCTCACTCACAGGTATTAATAAAGGAGCCTGTAGTACATAGAGCTGCGTCTCCCTTATAGCGCTGGAGTCCTCTCTCACAGGTATTAATAAAGGAGCTTGTAGTACATAGTACTGCGTCTCCCTTATAGCGCTGGAGTCCTCTCACAGGTATTAATAAAGGAGCCCGTAGTACATAGAGCTTCGTCTCTCTTATAGCGCTGGAGTCCTCTCTCACAGGTATTAATAAAGGAGCCTGTAGTACATAGAGCTGCGTCTCCCTTATAGCGCTGGAGTCCTCTCTCACAGGTATTAATAAAGGAGCCTGTAGTACATAGAGCTGCGTCTCCCTTATAGCGCTGGAGTCCTCTCTCACAGATATTCATAAAGGAGCCTGTAGTACATAGAGCTGCGTCTCTCTTAGAGCGCTGGAGTCCTCACTCACAGGTATTAATAAAGGAGCCTGTAGTACATAGAGCTGCGTCTCCCTTATAGCGCTGGAGTCCTCGCTCACAGGTATTAATAAAGGAGCCTGTAGTACATAGAGCTGCGTCTCCCTTATAGCGCTGGAGTCCTCGCTCACAGGTAGTAATAAAGGAGCCTGTAGTACATAGAGCTGCGTCTCCCTTATAGCGCTGGAGTCCTCGCTCACAGGTATTAATAAAGGAGCCTGTAGTACATAGAGCTGCGTCTCCCTTATAGCGCTGGAGTCCTCGCTCACAGGTAGTAATAAAGGAGCCTGTAGTACATAGAGCTGCGTCTCCCTTATAGCGCTGGAGTCCTCTCTCACAGATATTCATAAAGGAGCCTGTAGTACATAGAGCTGCGTCTCCCTTATAGCGCTGGAGTCCTCACTCACAGGTATTAATAAAGGAGCCTGTAGTACATAGAGCTGCGTCTCCCTTATAGCGCTGGAGTCCTCACTCACAGGTATTAATAAAGGAGCCCGTAGTACATAGAGCTGCGTCTCCCTTATAGCGCTGGAGTCCTCTCTCACAGGTATTAATAAAGGAGCCTGTAGTACATAGAGCTGCGTCTCTCTTAGAGCGCTGGAGTCCTCACTCACAGGTATTAATAAAGGAGCCTGTAGTACATAGAGCTGCGTCTCCCTTATAGCGCTGGAGTCCTCACTCACAGATATTCATAAAGGAGCCTGTAGTACATAGAGCTGCGTCTCCCTTATAGCGCTGGAGTCCTCGCTCACAGGTATTAATAAAGGAGCCTGTAGTACATAGAGCTGCGTCTCCCTTATAGCGCTGGAGTCCTCTCTCACAGGTATTAATAAAGGAGCCTGTAGTACATAGAGCTGCGTCTCCCTTATAGCGCTGGAGTCCTCACTCACAGATATTAATAAAGGAGCCTGTAGTACATAGAGCTGCGTCTCCCTTATAGCGCTGGAGTCCTCTCTCACAGATATTCATAAAGGAGCCTGTAGTACATAGAGCTGCGTCTCTCTTAGAGCGCTGGAGTCCTCACTCACAGGTATTAATAAAGGAGCCTGTAGTACATAGAGCTGCGTCTCCCTTATAGCGCTGGAGTCCTCTCTCACAGGTATTAATAAAGGAGCCTGTAGTACATAGAGCAGCGTCTCCCTTATAGCGCTGGAGTCCTCTCTCAGAGATATTAATAAAGGAGCCTGTAGTACATAGAGCTGCGTCTCCCTTATAGCGCTGGAGTCCTCACTCACAGGTATTAATAAAGGAGCCTGTAGTACATAGAGCTGCGTCTCCCTTATAGCGCTGGAGTCCTCTCTCACAGATATTCATAAAGGAGCCTGTAGTACATAGAGCTGCGTCTCTCTTAGAGCGCTGGAGTCCTCACTCACAGGTATTAATAAAGGAGCCTGTAGTACATAGAGCTGCGTCTCCCTTATAGCGCTGGAGTCCTCACTCACAGGTATTAATAAAGGAGCCTGTAGTACATAGAGCTGCGTCTCCCTTATAGCGCTGGAGTCCTCTCTCACAGGTATTAATAAAGGAGCCTGTAGTACATAGAGCTGCGTCTCCCTTATAGCGCTGGAGTCCTCTCTCACAGATATTCATAAAGGAGCCTGTAGTACATAGAGCTGCGTCTCTCTTAGAGCGCTGGAGTCCTCACTCACAGGTATTAATAAAGGAGCCTGTAGTACATAGAGCTGCGTCTCCCTTATAGCGCTGGAGTCCTCTCTCACAGGTATTAATAAAGGAGCCCGTAGTACATAGAGCTGCGTCTCTCTTATAGCGCTGGAGTCCTCTCTCACAGGTATTAATAAAGGAGCCCGTAGTACATAGAGCTGCGTCTCTCTTATAGCGCTGGAGTCCTCTCTCACAGGTATTAATAAAGGAGCCCGTAGTACATAGAGCTGCGTCTCCCTTATAGCGCTGGAGTCCCTGCTCACAGGTATTAATAAAGGAGCCCGTAGTACATAGAGCTGCGTCTCCCTTATAGCGCTGGAGTCCTCGCTCACAGGTATTAATAAAGGAGCCTGTAGTACATAGAGCTGCGTCTCCCTTATAGCGCTGGAGTCCTCACTCACAGGTATTAATAAAGGAGCCTGTAGTACATAGAGCTGCGTCTCCCTTATAGCGCTGGAGTCCTCACTCACAGGTATTAATAAAGGAGCCTGTAGTACGTAGAGCTGCGTCTCCCTTATAGCGCTGGAGTCCTCTCTCACAGGTATTAATAAAGGAGCCCGTAGTACATAGAGCTGCGTCTCCCTTATAGCGCTGGAGTCCTCTCTCACAGGTATTAATAAAGGAGCCTGTAGTACATAGAGCTGCGTCTCCCTTATCGCGCTGGAGTCCTCACTCACAGGTATTAATAAAGGAGCCCGTAGTACATAGAGCTGCGTCTCCCTTATAGCGCTGGAGTCCTCACTCACAGGTATTAATAAAGGAGCCCGTAGTACATAGAGCTGCGTCTCCCTTATAGCGCTGGAGTCCTCTCTCACAGGTATTAATAAAGGAGCCTGTAGTACATAGAGCTGCGTCTCCCTTATCGCGCTGGAGTCCTCACTCACAGGTATTAATAAAGGAGCCTGTAGTACATAGAGCTGCGTCTCCCTTATAGCGCTGGAGTCCTCACTCACAGGTATTAATAAAGGAGCCTGTAGTACGTAGAGCTGCGTCTCCCTTATTGTGACGTTCTCTATGAGATTAGACTGAAAACATGATCTTATGTATCTGCGTTATGATGTAAATGTAAATTCAGTATTTAATTTATTTCTCTAGGAGGAAGAGTATGGAAAATCATTGGCATAACAGCTGCAACAGTAACTGGAGCTGGTTTGTATCACCCAAGGATAAATTTGGGACATACAGTATGTTTACATTTAGGAAAGAGAATTAAGGGTCGTACATACACAAACACACACAAAAAAAAAACATACACGCACAAATTATGTTTTACATGTATCCATTTTCCTGACAAGACCAGGAATTTTTTGACACAAGTTTGTAGTCACAGATAAATCCTGTAAGCACCTGGGTCACTGTAGTCTAAATAACATGACTCACCACAAGTCTCCGTTTTACCGAAATGCACACACACCTGGATGTCCCAGTTTTACTGAAACACACACATACACCTGGATGTCCCAGTTTTACTGAAACGCACACATACACCTGGATGTACCCGTTTTACTGAAACACACACATACACCTGGATGTCCCAGTTTTACTGAAACGCACACATACACCTGGATGTACCCGTTTTACTGAAACACACACATACACCTGGATGTCCCTGTTTTACTGAAACACACATACACCTGGATGTACCAGTTTTACTGAAACACACACACACCTGGATGTCCCAGTTTTACTGAAACACACACACACACCTGGATGTACCAGTTTTACTGAAACACACACACACACCTGGATGTCCCAGTTTTACTGAAACACACACACACACCTGGATGTTCCAGTTTTACTGAAACACACACATACACCTGGATGTTCCAGTTTTGCTGAAACACACACACACCTGGATGTTCCAGTTTTACTGAAACACACACACACACCTGGATGTTCCAGTTTTACTGAAACACACACACACCTGGATGTTCCAGTTTTACTGAAACACACACACCTGGATGTTCCAGTTTTAGTGAAACACACACACACACCTGGATGTTCCAGTTTTACTGAAACACACACACACACCTGGATGTTCCAGTTTTACTGAAACACACACACACACCTGGATGTTCCAGTTTTACTGAAACACACACACACCTGGATGTTCCAGTTTTACTGAAACACACACACACCTGGATGTTCCAGTTTTAGTGAAACACACACACACACCTGGATGTTCCAGTTTTACTGAAACACACACACACACCTGGTTGTTCCAGTTTTACTGAAACACACACACACACCTGGATGTTCCAGTTTTACTGAAACACACACATACACCTGGTTGTTCCAGTTTTACTGAAACACACACATACACCTGGATGTTCCAGTTTTACTGAAACACACACACACACCTGGATGTCCCAGTTTTACTGAAACACACACACACACCTGGATGTTCCAGTTTTACTGAAACACACACACACCGGGATGTTCCAGTTTTACTGAAACACACACACACCTGGATGTACCAGTTTTACTGAAACACACACACACCTGGATGTTCCAGTTTTACTAAAACACACACACACACCTGGATGTTCCAGTTTTACTGAAACACACACACACCTGGATGTTCCAGTTTTACTGAAACACACACACACCTGGATGTTCCAGTTTTACTGAAACACACACACACACCTGGATGTTCCAGTTTTACTGAAACACACACACACCTGGATGTTCCAGTTTTACTGAAACACACACACACACCTGGATGTTCCAGTTTTACTGAAACACACACACACCTGGATGTTCCAGTTTTACTGAAACACACACATACACCTGGATGTTCCAGTTTTACTGAAACACACACACACACCTGGATGTTCCAGTTTTACTGAAACACACATACACCTGGATGTTCCAGTTTTACTGAAACACACACATACACCTGGATGTTCCAGTTTTACTGAAACACACACACACCTGGATGTTCCAGTTTTACTGAAACACACACACACCTGGATGTTCCAGTTTTACTGAAACACACACACACACCTGGATGTTCCAGTTTTACTGAAACACACACACACACACCTGGATGTTCCAGTTTTACTGAAACACACACATACACCTGGATGTTCCAGTTTTACTGAAACACACACACACCTGGATGTTCCAGTTTTACTGAAACACACACATACACCTGGATGTCCCAGTTTTACTGAAACACACACATATACCTGGATGTTCCAGTTTTACTGAAACACACACATACACCTGGATGTCCCAGTTTTACTGAAACACACACACACCTGGATGTTCCAGTTTTACTAAAACACACACACACACCTGGATGTTCCAGTTTTACTGAAACACACATACACCTGGATGTACCAGTTTTACTGAAACACACACACACACCTGGATGTTCCAGTTTTACTGAAACACACACACACCTGGATGTTCCAGTTTTACTGAAACACACACACACACACCTGGATGTTCCAGTTTTACTGAAACACACACACACACCTGGATGTTCCAGCTTTACTGAAACACACACATACACCTGGATGTCCCAGTTTTACTGAAACACACATATACCTGGATGTTCCAGTTTTACTGAAACACACACATACACCTGGATGTCCCAGTTTTACTGAAACACACACACACCTGGATGTTCCAGTTTTACTAAAACACACACACACACACACCTGGATGTTCCAGTTTTACTGAAACACACATACACCTGGATGTACCCGTTTTACTGAAACACACACACACCGGGATGTTCCAGTTTTACTGAAACACACACACACCTGGATGTACCAGTTTTACTGAAACACACACACACCTGGATGTTCCAGTTTTACTAAAACACACACACACACCTGGATGTTCCAGTTTTACTGAAACACACACACACCTGGATGTTCCAGTTTTACTGAAACACACACACACCTGGATGTTCCAGTTTTACTGAAACACACACACACACCTGGATGTTCCAGTTTTACTGAAACACACACACACCTGGATGTTCCAGTTTTACTGAAACACACACACACACCTGGATGTTCCAGTTTTACTGAAACACACACACACCTGGATGTTCCAGTTTTACTGAAACACACACATACACCTGGATGTTCCAGTTTTACTGAAACACACACACACACCTGGATGTTCCAGTTTTACTGAAACACACATACACCTGGATGTTCCAGTTTTACTGAAACACACACATACACCTGGATGTTCCAGTTTTACTGAAACACACACACACCTGGATGTTCCAGTTTTACTGAAACACACACACACCTGGATGTTCCAGTTTTACTGAAACACACACACACACCTGGATGTTCCAGTTTTACTGAAACACACACACACACACCTGGATGTTCCAGTTTTACTGAAACACACACATACACCTGGATGTTCCAGTTTTACTGAAACACACACACACCTGGATGTTCCAGTTTTACTGAAACACACACATACACCTGGATGTCCCAGTTTTACTGAAACACACACATATACCTGGATGTTCCAGTTTTACTGAAACACACACATACACCTGGATGTCCCAGTTTTACTGAAACACACACACACCTGGATGTTCCAGTTTTACTAAAACACACACACACACCTGGATGTTCCAGTTTTACTGAAACACACATACACCTGGATGTACCAGTTTTACTGAAACACACACACACACCTGGATGTTCCAGTTTTACTGAAACACACACACACCTGGATGTTCCAGTTTTACTGAAACACACACACACACACCTGGATGTTCCAGTTTTACTGAAACACACACACACACCTGGATGTTCCAGCTTTACTGAAACACACACATACACCTGGATGTCCCAGTTTTACTGAAACACACATATACCTGGATGTTCCAGTTTTACTGAAACACACACATACACCTGGATGTCCCAGTTTTACTGAAACACACACACACCTGGATGTTCCAGTTTTACTAAAACACACACACACACACCTGGATGTTCCAGTTTTACTGAAACACACATACACCTGGATGTACCCGTTTTACTGAAACACACATATACCTGGATATTCCAGTTTTACTGAAACACTCACACACCTGGATGTGCCTTTGTGCCGTGTGCAGGAACGGTGCTGTTTGGAGTTCCAGCGGTTATTGGAGCGTTGGGTTTCAAAGCCGCCGGCATCGCAGCCGGATCCGTCGCTTCCGGAATGATGTCATCAGCAGCGGTAGCCAATGGGGGAGCAGTGGCTGCGGGTTCTTTGGTGGCCGGCCTGCAATCAGTCGGTACGGAAGGAAGATAATTCTGCTCTCTTAGGAGGGTTCCTCTCTGATCCACATGCTCTTTGTGTACAAGTGTCTTTTGTGTTCAGCTTGGATTCAGACAAGATTTGTCTTGAATTTTGACTTAAAAGTAAATTTATTTTTTCAGTGCTAACACTTTTTTTTTTTTTTTTAAAGAGAATTGGTTTATAAACTCGCCAAACTGTGGAAAAAAACGTCAGACATGCATTTAATTGTGAGTCAAAATTCAGGAGAAATATTGATAGAATCAAAGCCTCTGCTTCAGACGTTAAACAGCTTTTATAGTTTCACCTCCACTAGGTGGTGCTATTGCACCAGTCTCTGGCTCTCAATCGCTTTTGCACATGTGCGTCCTGTTTCTTTAAAGCCTACTCTGCAAAAGGTCATGAAAACATAAAACATAACTAAAGAAACGTCCATTTTGAATTCTGATTCTCATTTTTACATGGATCACTCAGAATAAATTTGACCAATTAAGTCACATGATTAGACATGATTTGGCCCAATGGTGATTTCTTGTTATGTATCCAAGACCCTATAAATATACCAGGCTGGGGCCCCATGGTCTGGTATCTGTTAAGGCTCTGTTCCAGTGTGTGGATGGGCCCCATGGTCTGGTATCTGTTAAGGAACTGTCTGTAATAGGCTTATTGTCTGCGCTTTCCGGAATCAACAACATGGGTTGAAGCAAGGAAGCCAGTAAATAAAAAATCGGGCATTCCAAATTGGGAAAAACAAAAATAGGAATAGAATAGCATAGAATACAATAGAATAACTTATTTTTCTGTTAGGGAACTTATTTTTTCACCAGCCACCAGCAACAACAAAAAAGACTGACAGTGGGGCAGACCCACAACACACAAACAAACATATTGTAAGACTGAAATTGAGATCTCAGTGCACCTGGACACACAACAATCGGGGGTGGAAGTCTGTGTATTCTAGGATGTAATAAACCAGAACTTCAATGTCGTAAACGTCTGCTGGACCATCAGGCGTGACGTTTATGACGGTCAAAGAATGTCTCCAGACGTCATGAGCTTGGACTGTCGTAACAACAAGCACACAAACAGGGCCATAGTGCCCCCATATGGCGTTATCAGGGCAGGTCAATTCCCTGTCCTTTAACATATTTTCACCCACAACACAACATGGTATAGATTGCTTTTGTCCTCAAAAGCTTAAAAACATACAGATGTGATTGATACTTTTGCTACATTGTACAGTCTACACTGGAACTAGTCTGGGCACTGGAACATACATTATACACTCTTTCCAGAGAGATAATCATGTATTGTTCCGTTTTTGAGTGTTACATTAGTAAATACATCAAGTTAATGTACCTACATTAACAGGGACAACTAGGGTGTAAATGTAATATTCTCAACAGGAATTCTGGGACATTTGTGGCATTAATATCAATCACATTTGAAAAACTATATAGAGATGGAGTCTCATGGCAACACAAACTTAGACCTACTGATGTTTGATATCATTTTGATGGTCTCGGTGTGAGTGGTGCAATGGTCTACATGTCCTAAATGTGCAACATGAATTGAATGTATATTTCATAACACAGGCGTAAGCTGCCGTTGTGAAATTGTCCTTAGAAAAAACCATTCTGTGAAACCCCATAGAAGGGGGGCTGAAAGGGCTGACCAGTTTATGGTTTTACGACCGTCTGCAGCCAGATCAAGCGCAGAGTTTGAGCATTTAAGCAAAGGAGACAAACTAATCTGGGAAGATTGTAACCAGTCTTTCCGCACATCGTACTTCAGGTCACTGTGTGTAGCGATTGCCAGGTATGACTATGTATTTTCTTCTGTACTATATTTGAATTTGGAATGTTCAATCTGTAACTGTATATTGATAATTTAAGTAAGTAACCTACCTGGTAATAAATTAGTTAAACTTGATTTGTGTGGTTTCTCTAAACATTGACGTAATATCTCTGTGCACAGGTAATGGGTTGATTAATTTCCTCAGTCATGGTTATCCCCTCAGCTGGTCTAGGGAGGTTGACTATTTAAGCTTAATGTATCACGGAGTATTGCACCTGTAGAACTATGTCTTAAAGTAGATCACCTCCGCCTGGTGGTTATACATGTTGAGAACGGTGGTTGCCAATATTCCTTTAGTCGGTCCCTGAGTCTTAACCATAGAGTATACCGCACAAAGTGACTTCTTCCGCAACCTCTGAGATAACCGCAGATATCTAGTCAGCTGTGAGTCGTACGCATTAAGGGCCCAATGTAAATCGCGGTGTTAACAGACACATCCAGCTCAGAGAACCGTCTTTAAAGTATGAGAGTCCTTTAACAAATCAAGTGGAAATTGTATATACTAAATTATAATATTAAATGGAGTCAGATAAACGAGTACAGAATCAGCGTTGGTGGCTGATGATTTACTGTAATATACAGAGGCTGTTCTTTGGATAAACTGGGGTCAAGGTAGACCAGACTAAAAGCGGAAGGTAACGTGGTACGAGTACCTTTGATTTGTGGTCCCTATTAGCTAATCCCGTTAATCTAAAGAGCAGTCTAACCCGGTTGCAAGAATATTAATATTACTTTATTAACTTTCATAAGTTTTTCCTTTTCCCACAGCAATAGCGGAATACATCACGCTTAAACCTTCGCTCCGAGCTATTCCCTCATTGGTCTAGCCGCGCGGAGTTTTACAATTTGGTTTGTAACATGATCTTAGTTGATGTTTCCAGATTTTACAATTTGGAGAACTCGAAATGATTTGTGTTGCTAATTCCCAGATTTACAATATCAAATAAAGACATTCAATAGAATAATTGCATTACTCAAACTAATTCAAGTGAATTAAAGTGGAATACAGCCAAACGTCATGATTAAAAATAGCCCCCGCTGTCCCGAGATGTCCAGTGTCATCAAGCAGCCCAACACACAAACTCCACCTCCACGACTTTCCGCGATCTCAGGCTTCCCAGTTGCCGCCTCGCTCCTCCCCCGCATTATCTTCTCTTTACCTTCCCTGGTCGCCTTTTGAAGATTGCCTGCAGTCCTGAATCAGTCCCGACATCTTCAACTCCGGTGAAGAGCGATGGTAAACTTTGTGGCTGCAGATCCAACAGACATTCCCGAGCATAATTTGCAAATGCATCTCCGTAGTGACGACCACAAACAAAATGATCCCGACTAGACAATTCGTCAATATTATCAAAACGAGCAGCAGGAGTGCCCTAAAAAATCTCCAGCCCGCTTCCCCGTCTCACTACAGACACACAGCGCATGAAAAAAAACAAAAGACAAGCCGGACACAACAAAACACATTCAAATTAACACGAACACAAAAGATAGCTGGACTACATGTCGCCATTACAGCGCCATGTGACGTAAAGCATAAAATTCTTTATCCAAAAATATGTCTCAATTTTCCAAAGCTGAACCCTTAATGTGATTCATCAATAACACTCATCCAGTGACATCATAGCACTGCATGCTGTTATCATTTTAACCCTTTGAAGAGTAGGTTCTTTGGAATGTTTTTTTTTTTTCTTCACAATTCTAAGTCAGTGTTCTAGAATTCAGTTGCTTTAATTTACTACTAGAAGTGGTTGTGACATCAGCATTAGAATGTTCAGTTAAAGTGATGGACAAGGGACTCAAATTTAAAATAACCACAACATATCACAGAGGGATGTATCTCGCTCTCTCTTGGACCGAAGAGAGCACAATCTAGGGCTTCCTCGAGTCGAGTGCCTCATACGTGAAAAACCAGGAGAAGTTTTGGGGAAACTCCTTTTTCACAGGAAATAACAGAATATTTAGCAATGTGTCAATTCACACAGGATTGCAAGCTGGGGTTGTTTTTACAGGGTATTTAACAGTGGGTAAAATCTTTACTGGCACGGGAGCAAGCAGTCTGTAAAAGTTACAGACATGGCAGATTTGGACAGGACTAAACAGAGATCCACATGTAGTAATTAATGTTACATTACCTCGCCTCCCCCCGTAAAACTTATCCAGTCCGAATAGGGCTTAAGTAACTCGGTGGATCATGGTTCTCTTTTTTACTGCAACCAGCCACAGAACAATACCACAAAACCATTTCTAAGGCATGGTTTATTTGGCAAAATCTTAGCTCACTATTCTTTTCATTATATTATCTGACGAGTGAGTGATGCTAATGTTAGTAGCTAGCACCACGGAGGGATGGATAAAAATGTGGGGAAAGAGATTTGGAGAGGGATAAAGTTGGTATAGGGATATGGAGAGCGGGAAACACTTTCGCTAACTATGCCAATTCAGTGGATCCAGTGCCATTTAAGAAATGTGTCCGGATAAAAACGTCCAAGTTTTAAATGACAGCTTAAATCACAAACTGTGACAGGGACGATTAAGTGAAACTCCTTTCATTTTTTCCATAGAGAAATTTCCGGGAATCTATATTTGGGCAATGGTTTTTGCTCTGCGTCAGATTTGGACGGAGTCTGGTTTCGGAGACTTATCGACTATTTCTTGAAATCGGATTTATAGAATGAGCTGAAACATTCCTGCATTAGCCTGTGTGGTACAAGGATATAGACCATATATCGTATGTTCCAAATTTATTTTTTAAAGTAATGGATTTATGATTGTAGTTCGACTTGTAGTCCGCTTTAACTGCAACACACGGGTGGTTCTCGACCAATAAGATATCATCATCTCCTCTGTCTGCTCTGTGGCAGATGGGAGACTAAAGACCAGCTACCGTTAGCTTGCTAAGTTGAGAAGCCCGTCCAACAAGGACAGAAACTACGCTACGGTTAACCACATAAAACAATTATAGCTTTTAGTCCTTCAAGCTAACTAGCTAACGTTAGAAAAAAGTGTTTAAAAACGGAGCTGTGTGCTACTGCTGGCTAACTTTATATGACAACGTTTGGAGACAACGCTGCTCGTCCAGAGGGAATTATGGGACGTCGAATTTTTAAACAGTGCCAGCGGTGGTATATTCACAAAAAAATACTAAAATGTAAAATATACTCAAAGCAGAAAAACGTTTTTTTGCAAGTTTTTTCGTAGTCTGCGAACGGGAGTTATACTGAACAATCCGGGAAATTGACGGTAAGACATAATCACTAGAAATTGTTTAAAAGTAAGTTTTAGTTAATGTCTACGCTCTAAATGAATGGGGAATTAACTTCCGAAACCAGCGTGACGTAGTCACTTGAGTACTCTATTGGTTGTGGGTTACAGCTGGAACGCTTTTCGAATTGATTCCTCGTGCTTTTTTGGTGCTCAATCGCTGCCACGTGGCGCTGTAATGGCGACAGGTAGTCCAGCTGTCTCTCTTTTTTATGTTTGAATGTGTTTTGTTGTGTCTTTTGTTTGTTCATGCGCTGGTGTCTCTGTTCGCTCCTGCAGCTCTTTTTTATAAGTATTACCAAATTGTCCAGTTTTGTTTATGGTCATCACCGTGGATACGCATTTATAACATGTACTCCGGAATGTCCGTTGGATCTGCGGCGACAGGGTTTTTTTCACCAGAGATTGAGCGGCTTGGTATCGGGACAGATTGGGGACTGCGGGCAAACCTTGAAAGGCCATCAGGGAAAAGAGAGAGAGGATGACGGGTCAAGGAGTGAGGCGATGACTGGGGAGGCTGAGTGGATTCGGTGCCCTGTCTCGACTGGACGGAGACTGCGCGTGCATGGAGGAGAGTCACGGAGGCGGAGTTTGTGTGTGTAGGCGAGGCTTGGAGTGGAGCAGCTGTGATCCGGGAGACGCATTGCTCTGGTCGACTCGGGGCAGCTTTGTCCCTGCGGCTGTTGGACTGCTTGGTGACACTGGACATCTCAAGACAGCAGAGGCAGATGAGGAGCTGTTCTTGCTTTTGATGCTCGATTGCTCACACTTAATTAGTTTGATTGATTCAATGATTCTATTGAATGTATTTGATATATTTGTTTGTGTGTTGTTGGTACAACACTATCTATGTATTTTGTTATTGTTGTTGGTGACTACAAATTAATTTTCCTAACAGGAAAATAAAAGTTATTCTATTCTAATATCCATAAATAGCGTAGTCAAAGCCTTTTCATTTTATGTTCCTCAGAGAATTATTTTTCAAAGTAATGTCCATTAATAGGAAATAATAAGTAGTGTTTTAGTGATTTATTTTGCCCTTTTCTTGTGTGGTCTCTGGATGTATTTAATTTATTTGGATTCCCCATGTTTGAATCTGTATCTGGGAAACGTTTGGTACACATCGGATGTTGGAAACAATATTGACAGAATTGTATCTGAAATCCTACCCGGTAAACATGGCAAATTTGGATGCCATCAATTAGCATTTTACTCAAAGATGTAATAATATTCTTATAAAATAAAGTTCCTGGGATGCTTATCTAACCTGTTTCTACCTATTCCTACCAGTATTATAAGGTGAGATGTATGGTGTCATCCTGTGACAAATGGTAAAATATGACTGCCGTTTACATATTCATCCGTTATGTGACCAGGTTGGTCTCAATGAGATATAAAGTATTTTAAAAGGCTAAAATGCTCATTACAGACAATGATAAAGTGATAAAAATGTAGGTCTGTAGATTTTTTTCTTCAGAATTCTAAGTCAGTGTTCTAGAATTCAGTTGCTTTGAATTACTAGCAGTGATTGTTACATCAGCATTAGAATGTTCAGTTAAGAACATTCCAATATTTGTGATCTCACACCTTAAAGGGTTAAAGCAACAAGAGATCAGCACAGCCTGACAGCGCCACAGTGTGGGAAGAAAACGGGGAAAAGTGGAGAAAACCGTAAAAAGACCTGACGGAGGATGTGTGTGTTTTTCACAGGGACATTTTGTGTGTGTTTTTCACAGGGACATTTTGTGTGTGTTTTTCACAGGGGCAGTAGGGCTCTCTGGCACAGCTACTGCGGTGGTGTCCAGTGTCGGGGTGGCTGCCGGGGCGGCTGGCAGTTGGGCTGTTGCAGCCATTAAATCCCGCTTCTTCTGACGCGCGCTCAGCTGAAGGCATCTCTGCGATGGTCTCGCCAGGCCGGCTTGCCCTTTGAACCTTTGAACTTAAAAACATTAAAAACTTAAATCAATTGTTTGTGTACACTGATTAATTACAGCACTATGATTGTGGTTTACTGCTGTATATACCTTAAGTATATTTTTGCCAAATCCATCTACACTTATGTCACACATACCCTGAGGAAACTGAGGTAAACCCAGTTACATAGTACAGATAGATTCAGGGTAAACCCAGGTACATAGTACAGGTAGATTCAGGGTAAACCCAGTTACATAGTACAGGTAGATTCAGGGTAAACCCAGTTACATAGTACAGGTAGATTCAGGGTAAACCCAGTTACATAGTACAGGTAGATTCAGGGTAAACCCAGTTACATAGTACAGGTAGATTCAGGGTAAACCCAGTTACATAGTACAGGTAGATTCAGGGTAAACCCAGTTACATAGTACAGGTAGATTCAGGGTAAACCCAGTTACATAGTACAGGTAGATTCAGTTGGAATCTAGCGACTTGTGACAAACGCAGGTGCGGGTGTTCGAACCCTCCAGCATGCATTTCACACCATACTTACACAAACACATACACTTACACAAACATACACTTACACAAACACATACACTTACACAAACATACACTTACACAAACACCTACACATACACAAACATACACTTACACAAACACCTACAATACACAAGCACATACACTTACACGTACACAAACACCAACACAAACACATACCCGTACGCAAACACCTACACATACACAAACACACATACACATACACAAACACATACATGTACACAAACACGTACACAAACACAACCCCATACACTTACACAAACACCTACACATACACAAACACGTACACAAACAGATACATAAATACATACATAACTTTTTGACAAAACAAGATTTAGGAGTCACCTCTAAAAAGTGGTTCAAGGATAATCAACACCCAGTGAGGGTGGCCAGTTTCATAGAACCAATTGTACTCACCCTCTCCTTGATTCTCATTGATCCAATTCAGAGGTTATTTACAAATCCCATCATCGTCGCCAAACTGTTAGGCCCCAGCTTCTGTTTTTGTAATCCAAGTCAGGACAAAGCAGGAACTCACCACCACAACAAACACTACTAGAGAAAGTAAGGATTAAGGATCGCCCGGGCTGATGGGGTCAGCACATTGACCAAAAATTATTTTGTTAAGATCATGGGAAATAACATATTGGAGAGCGGGCAAATCCTCGTCTGATTTTAGTGTCGAGGCATCCCCCCTCAGAGTAGTCAATGTGTACGGCCCGGTCAGTGGGGCAGAGAGGGTCTCCTTATTCCAGAAACTAAGATCCATCATACATTGCACAATGCCGGTTGTCGCACCCAATCTGCCCTGGTGGATTTCGGAGCTGACTCCAATTTTCTCGATGTTGACATCGTCTCCCATGGAACCCTCACAGCACCTACATCTTGGACGGCAAACTCCTGGCCCGTGTCACAATCCACCATTCCCCTTCAGCTCGTCCTGTCTGGCAACCACCAGAGAACTGTCCAATTTCTCATCATCCAGTCCTCTCAGTCTTCCATGGTCCTCGGCCAACCCTGGCTCAAGCTTCACAATCCCCACCTCAACTGGAAAACGGCTCAAGTACTAAGCTGGAGCCCCAGATGTCACTCTGTCTGTCTCCGCTCTGCCTTGCCGTCTGGAGGCGCTAAGCCGCCCCCCTAGTGTCTCAAAACCCGACCTGTCTAATGTCCCATGTCAGTACCACAACCTGTCAGAGGTATTTAGCAAGTCCCTTGCCATGTCCTTGCCTCCCCACAGACCTTATGATTGCATCGGCCTGTTGCCTGGGGCCCCACTCTCTATAACCTGGCCGCCTCTATAACCTGTCCGTCCCTGAGAACCTCCATGGAAACATTAATTCACGATTTGCTGGCGGCTGGTATTATTCGACCCTCCTCGTCCCCAGTGGGGACAGGTTTCTTCTTTGTCTTCAAGAAGGATGGCTCCCTCCGTACCTGTATTGATTACCGTGGCTTAAATTGCACCACTGTCCCATAGCAAGTACCCTCTGCCTCTAATCAATTCTGCTTTTGAACACCTTCACGACACCACCATCTTTTCCAAACTGGATTTTCGGAATGCCTACCACCTAGTCCAGATCCGGGAGGGAGATAAGTGGAAGACGGCATTCAACACCCGTCTTGAGAACTTTGAATACCTGGTTGTCCCGTTCGGCCTCACTAACGCCCCAGCTGTATTCCAGGCCCTTATCAATGATGTTCGCCGCGACCTCAACTGGTCAGTGTTTGTTTATCTGGATGATATTTTGATTTTTTTCAAGAACCCCCAGGAACACATTAAGCATGTTAGTTATACGTCAAGGCAGAAAAGTATGTGTTCCACGTCCCGTCTGTGTCCTTCCTGGGGTTCGTTATCAAGGAGGGAAGGATCAAGACCGACCATGTGAAGATCCAGGCCATGACTGAGTAGCCCCACCCAGTCTCCCGTAAACACCTTCAGCAGTTTCTGAGCTTCTCAAATTTCTACAGGCGGTTTATCCGTGGCTATAGCTAAGTCGCTACACCCCTCACTAACCTCACTTCCATCTTTGTTCTGTTTGTCTGGTCTGCTGAAGCTAACAAGGTTTTTCATGTTCTCAAAATCAGGTTTTCCACTGCACCCGTCCTGTGTCACCCTGACCTCGACCGCCAGTTCATCGTGGAGATGGACGCCTCCGACACCGGAGTGGGGGCTGTCCTGTCCCAGCATTCCAGCCTAAGGCGAACACAGTAAAGACATCATAGTGTGCACAGGCTAAGCTGGCAGTAACCCTCATGTACGTACGAAAGCTACCCCAACATGGAGAAAATACGGGAGAGCCTGTCCCCTCTGCAGCTCAGAGTAGCTAAGTATCATACCAGCCATACAGTGCTTCAGAAATGAGCTCTACACACATACACACAGAAACACACACATATACACACTCACATGTGCACACACACACACACACACAAGATAGACCAGAGCAGCTCTTCTACCGTGATGCTCTGTTTCGAAGTTGGTTCAATGAAACCATTGCTTTTAAATTTCTCAGTCATGCCAAGGGTGGCTGTGTCATTCCAAAATACACTTCTCCCACTGCTTGGACAGAGAAAATATAATGTGTGATGTACATGAGAATATGTGGCCTGATCAAGAGCAGATACCAAACTAATTTATTTTTGGTTTTACTTTTGCATTTTTTTAAATTTTCTCTTTGTTTTTATTTTACTCTCGACTACATTTTTGTAATTTGGAAAAATAAAAAATAACAATATTTGTGTTGGCCAGTACACTCAAACAATAATGAAGGCTAACTAATATAATGATAATAGTGTTTTTCATTTTTTACACCAGTGTGTAATTGGCATTTATAATTTGTATTCATTTGTTGACTAGTGTTTATTATTTGAAGGAAAAATGTCATTTTGGGATGAGAGTATGGTTTTGGAAATAGTGCTTGATTTCGACAAGAGATACATTAAGTTTTGCAGAAAGTGATGACCATGTGGGTTTTGTGTTTGCAATTTTGTGAAATTTGTTTTAATTTTAAAAAATGTGCCTAAAAAATGTAGAAAAACTGTAATCCATTTTTAAAAAATAGAAATTGGAACATGCGATATATGGTCTATATCCTTATACCACACAGGCTAATCCAGACCTTAATACCACACAGGCTAATCCAGACTTTAATACCACACAGGCTAATCCAGGCCTTAATACCACACAGGCTAATCCAGGCCTTAATACCACACAGGCTAATCCAGGCCTTAATACCACACAGGCTAATCCAGGCCTTAATACCACACAGGCTAATCCAGACCTTAATACCACACAGGCTAATCCAGACCTTAATACCACACAGGCTAATCCAGACCTTAATACCACACAGGCTAATCCAGGAACGTTCCGGCTCATTCTATAAATCAGGGCCCGTATTCACAAAACATCTTAAGGCTAAAAGTAGCTCCCAACTTGCTGATTTAGGAGAAACTCTTAGAAATAATGGGCGTGTCAGTCCTAATTTTAGGACTCCTACATTTTTGGTCTAAGAGTATTTCACAAAACGTTTTAGCGCTAAAACCAGCTCCTAAATTTGTGAAAAGTTAGGGGTAGTCAAGAGGACTCCTAAATCACTAAGACCAAATCACAAACAATCGTAATCGCATCAACATTTTAGAAGCATTTAATGATACTGAGCTTTTAAAAAGGTATCGCCTTAATCACCAGGGTATTATGATAATAGTAGAGCTAGCCAGGGATGTAGTCGCTTCACCAACAAACAGAAACAACCCAATAACACCGGAGATCAAGGTTCTGACAACTCTACACTAGGCCACAGGGAAAATGCAGCTATGCAGCGCAGACTAACTAGGTATATCTCAGTCATCTGTCAGTAGAGTATTACATCAAACAATAAATGCCCTCTCCAGATCCCACATCGTCCGACAATTCATACGGTTTCCTCTTGATGTTCGCCAACTACAAAGAAACAAAGCCCACTTCATGGCCATAGCTGGACTACCCGGTGTAGTTGGCGCTATAGATGGGACACATGTCCAAATTATTGCACCATCACAAGATGAGCACGCATTTGTCATCAGAAAAATAAATCATAGCATCAACACACAGGTGGTTTTTGATGCCAACTACAATATTCTTGACATTTTCGCCAAGTGGCCAGACGCAACACATGACTCCCGGATCCTACAGGAGACTGGCCTGAGGCTGCTGTTTGAGAGGCATCATGTCCCAGCTGGATGTCACTTGGTGGGGGACAGTGGCTATCACTGCAGGACGTGGCTCCTCACGCCTTACATCCACCCACAACCGCCTTACATCCACCCACAATCGGGACCTCAGCTCAATACAACAGTTAAGCTCACAAAATGTTTTCCTTTTTAAGTTATATTTGTCACACAAACACCTTAATTGTGAATAACCACATAGGACAGGGGTGTCAAACTCCAGTCCTGGAGGGCCACAGTGTCTACAGGTATTTGTGGTTTCCTTTCAATCAGCACCCAGTTAAAGCATTGAGAACACGGTGTGTGGACTTCTTAGCCAATCAGTGACTTAAATTAATCACTTGTGCTGAAACGCACCAAAAACCCAGCAGACACTGCGGCCCTCCAGGACCGGAGTTTGAGACCAATCACTGTGGGCATAGTAAGTAAGAAATAAAGGTGTGAAATATTTCACTCTATGTGTAATGAATCTATATAATATATGAGTTTCACTTTCTGACATGAGTGACAAAAAATATTGAACTTTTTCACGATATTCTAATTTTTTGAGCTGCACCTGTATATAATGTAGCCTAGCTGCAGACTCATACCATTATATAGGTTAAGGATATGTTCCAGAGGTGTGTAGTGTGTAGCAGTTACATAAATATGTAATGAATTGCATCTTACATCACAGTAAAACCAGAAATTATGATAGGATTACAAAACATTCAGCACCTGACTATCTCTGGAATTAGACCTTAATTTAGAGCAGGGCTGCCCAGCCCTGTTCCTGGGGATCTACCCTCCACTAGGTTTTCACTCCAACCCTAACAAAGCACACCTCATTCAGCAGCTAGAGATCTACCGTCCTGTAGTGTTTCACTCCAACCCTAACAAAGCACACCTCATTCAGCAGCTAGAGATCTACCGTCCTGTAGTGTTTCACTCCAACCCTAACTAAGCACACCTCATTCAGCAGCTAGAGATCTACTGTCCTGTAGGTTTTCACTCCAACCCTAACAAAGCACACCTCATTCAACAGCTAGAGATCTACCATCCTGTAGTGTTTCACTCCAACCCTAACAAAGCACACCTCATTCAGCAGCTAGAGATCTACCGTCCTGTAGTGTTTCACTCCAACCCTAACAAAGCACACCTCATTCAGCAGCTAGAGATCTACCGTCCTGTAGTGTTTCACTCCAACCCTAACAAAGCACACCTCATTCAGCAGCTAGAGATCTACCGTCCTGTAGTGTTTCACTCCAACCCTAACTAAGCACACCTCATTCAGCAGCTAGAGATCTACTGTCCTGTAGGTTTTCACTCCAACCCTAACAAAGCACACCTCATTTAACAGCTAGAGATCTACCGTCCTGTAGTGTTTCACTCCAACCCTAACAAAGCACACCTCATTCAACAGCTAGAGATCTACCATCCTGTAGTGTTTCACTCCAACCCTAACAAAGCACACCTCATTCAGCAGCTAGAGATCTACCGTCCTGTAGTGTTTCACTCCAACCCTAACAAAGCACACCTCATTCAGCAGCTAGAGATCTACTGTCCTGTAGTGTTTCACTCCAACCCTAACAAAGCATGCCTCATTCAGCAGCTAGAGATCTACCGTCCTGTAGTGTTTCACTCCAACCCTAACAAAGCACACCTCATTCAGCAGCTAGAGATCTACCGTCCTGTAGTGTTTCACTCCAACCCTAACAAAGCACACCTCATTCAACAGCTAGAGATCTACCGTCCTGTAGTGTTTCACTCCAACCCTAACAAAGCATGCCTCATTCAGCAGCTAGAGATCTACTGTCCTGTAGGTTTTCACTCCAACCCTAACAAAGCACACCTCATTTAGCAGCTAGAGATCTACCGTCCTGTAGGTTTTCACTCCAACCCTAACAAAGCACACCTCATTTAACAGATAGTCAAATTAGTTTGGAAATGAAAACCTACAGGAAAGAAGGTCTCCAGGAACAGGGTTGGGCAGCCCTGATTCAGAGGAACCCTCTCCATCCAGTGTACCTAATGGATGCACATTTAAAACATTCCATGAATAGCAAGACGGGTGAGAAATACCCATTTTTATCCCACTTCCTGCCCGCCCAACAGAGGAGACCGTCCATGGGGTTCCAGAGCATATAGGCTGCATCAAATCATTGAACTCCAGAGCTGGAGCAGGCTCTCTGATAACTTTTTAATTTTCCTGTACTTGCACAGCCTACAAGAATGATGTGGTTTTCACGCCAAGATAGCCTACATAATTTCCACATAATGTCCCGATGTTTTCCCATGGTCATCTGGTCGCCCTTGTATTTATTGTTTTAAAAAATGCGTATATTTCTTCAATTGGCTATATGCGCGCAACGCCCCCGCATTTGGATAAGCCAGCATTTTTGCTCCACTGCATAAGGTTACACTGCCAAAGTTTTAAGATGTTACAGCTCTAACTTTTTTATCTGGTAAACAAACTTCTAAACAACTGCTCAAGCAACCACACTAACGTCTATCCTAATTATGATATTCAGCTTACAGTTCGCAAGGAGATAACACAAAAGATTATCTATTCTAAACCGATTTTAATTTTGGTGTTTCTTGCGATTGTATTCACCTTGGTTTTCTGACGATTGCGTAATACAATTCCACGCCCTTTCATATCTGCACCACGTGTTGAGAAAATGCTAAATGTCTTGGAACATGTAGTGAGTTCTCTTTTCTCGGTTTCAGACGTAACATTTTGATCTGGTCGATTTTCTAGGCTGTCTGGGGTTATTTTTAAATTCGTGCATGGGAAGAAGGGAAGTGAAGTTCTGACGGGGGGTGGAATTTCGGCAAACTTGTTGCAGTAAGACCGGGCTATGATCGGCTATCCCTTCCCAGGTAAAGACATAAGGCGTCTACATTTCTAAAACTTCATGCTGTTCCACTGACTTAATATTATGACTGTATCTATATTTTAATCATGTACATATTAACATGCTATCATATTATCGTGCTCCGTTCACCGAACGTCAAATTTAAGAAGGCAATTTTCTTTCGTCACGGTTATTTTTCAGCTAGCTATATGAAGGTAAATTAAGGTCTTAAATACTGTATGCGTATGTAGGAAGACTTGAGCATATACATGTTTTGTGTTGTTGCAATTGTGATTCACACTTGTGGGTTACAGAGTTGTATCTGCAAAACAAAGATTTGCAACTTGTAACATACTGATTTGTCCCTGTAACTGTACAACTACGAATGTGTAGATTAAAACTTTGTGCTTTCAAAACATTCATATATGGTCAATCTAAATATTTTCAACGCCGAATTTCCTCGCACGAGTTACAAATCTACCATTTGTGCTCTCGTGCCTCTTTTCTGCGCGCTCGCCTCTCCCATCGACACGCTCAAATTGTGTCCCTGCCACCATCTGTGAGATATACTGCCTGGCCAAAAAAAAAAAGTCGCACTCTAATATTTCGTTGGACCGCCTTTAGCTTTGATTACGTCGCGCAGTCGTTGTGCCGTTGTTTTGACAACCTTATGCAACGTCACAACATTTATTTCCATCCAGAGTTGCATTATGTTTTGGGCGAGATCTTGCATCAACGACATTCAATACATTCAGGTACTCAGCTGACTTAATTTTATTGTTGCATAACGTTGCCGAGCCTAGACCTGACCAATTGAAGCAACCCCAGATCATAACACTGGCATTATGCATGACGGGTGCAACGGCGACTTTTTTTTTTTTGGCCAGGCAGTGTACGATACACCGTTCCTCTGGTCAGCAAAGACTGCAGGATTTTAAATTGGCACTGGCTGGCAGTGGCCCTGGTGTACAGGTGTGGACAGCACAGCAGCAAGTCAAGGGGAAGTACTGTCGATTTCAAGCAGAAGATGGAAAACTGGTGAAAGGATGAAAATCCGAAACCCTGGTTAAACACATTAGCATGCAAAAAAAAAAACCTTGCTCCTGATTTACATTACACATTACAGTCATTTAGCAGACGCTTTTATCCAAAGCGACATACAGTAAGTGCGTACAGAAAGGTCATCGAAGTAACTACAGAACAGATAAGAAAGCACATTCTTCCCATAAAGTAGCTGCTATCCCTAGTAATGAACACAGTGCAGTTCACAGTGAACTGGGTAAATCCGCTCTACAACAATTCTGTTCTAAATAGTATAAACTATTAGCTATTTAGACAAATTCCATCCACCAGTGGCTAATTAACCCTTAGACCGTAATTAAGATTGGGGGAAGGACATGAAACTGATTAAACGCATAAAAGTCTACATGCTCAAAGAGTTTGTTTGGCAAAGAAAGTGTACTCCCAATCCAACCAGAACTGGACTGTGCTGAATATTTGGAAATGAAAGCCGCAGAGTCCGGAGGAGCTGTGATGATGTAATGAGTAATTCCTTCCACGTGAGAAGTGGCCAATTACATAACATGGAATATAAATTGAAGGGTAAACTATTTTATATGTTAAACTGCCTCTAATAAATGAAAATATTAAAAATAATCTCATATAACGTGAATGGCATTAATAACCCTATTAAGCGTAAGAAGTTACTACAACAACTTAAAAAAGAAAAAGGAGATATAATCCTCTTACAGGAAACGCACCTAGTGAAACTAGAACACGAAAAGCTAAAAAAAATTACAAATGCTCAGGTATATCATTCATCATATAAGTCTTCAAGAAGAGGAGTTGCTATTTTGATAATGCCCCAAATAGCATTTAAGCTGGAAAGGTTGATAACAGACAAGGAAGGTAGATATGTAATGGTAGTAGGAAAGATCGATGAGGTAATGGTTTCATTCATGAATGTCTACAACCCCCCTGAAGAAGGTCCAGATTTAATTAAAAAAGTTGTTGAAATAATAGTTTCAGAAAGTCAAGGGATAACAATTGCTGCAGGTGACCTAAACCTAATCATGGACCCAAACATGGATGCACAAAGTGATAGACAACACAGTTCAGATCAAGCTGCTAAAATAATGAGAAGAGCAGCTAAGGAAATAGGTCTGATAGATGTGTGGCGAACTCTTCATCCAAAAGAAAGAGATTATACTTTTTTTTCAAAAACTTATTGTAAATATTCAAGACTAGACTATTTTTTTATGTTTAAGAATTATATATCAAGGGTGATAGAATGTAATATAAATATAATCACATTGTCTGATCATGCTTTGATAACAATGAAATTGAACCTAGATTTAGAGGGGGGCCAGACTCTCTGGAGATTAAATAATTCCCTGTTACAAATGTAAGATTTTAAGACCAAAATAAGATTAATTATTAAAAATTATCTAGAAATTAATGATACAGAGGAAGTTGACCCGGTTATATTGTGGGAGGGAGCAAAAGCTGTATTGAGAGGGGAAATTATTTCATTTGCTTCATATAAGAAGAGAGAGAGGGAAAAAAGAGTTAAGGAAATAGAACAATCAATAAGAATTTTGGAACTGGAACACAAGGCAAAAGGAAATAGTGCTGATTTACGTTCTTTGAATGAACTAAGGAAAGAATTTGATCGTTTACTAACCGAAAAGGTAGAGAAATCATTGATATTTACTAAACAAGAATACTTTGATAGTGGAGCAAAAGCAATGAAGAATTTGGCTTATAAATTGAAAAAACAACAGGTAAAATCAAACATAGTTACTATCAAAGACCAAACCAGGAATATAATCGTAAAAGGTAAACAAGAAATAGCGCAAGAATTTGCTAAATATTACAAACAACTGTATAATTTCGACAACAACTTGCTCCCTAAAAATAGAATTAAAGAATATCTATCTGGGTTAAAGCTACCGCAGATAACAGAAGCACAAAACACAAACCTGACTTTGCCAGTCACGTTAGATGAGATTAAGGTAGCAATTAGTGGTGTAACGGATCGTAGTTGATCCGTGATCCGTACGGATCGCCCCCCACGGTTCGGCACGCATGTGAACCGCGGATTAATTGCAAAATTTAACCATCATAGTGAATTACAGTTTTACTGCCGCTAGTACTTTTTAAAGTAATAATTCCCTAAATCTCGATGCAGAGTTACAGTGAAAAGACAGATGCGTGCTGTGTTTTACTCTGAAGCGCATTGGACCTATCGCTAAGCCCCGCCCCTCTTCGCAGGGGGAGACAGTTTGAGAGCCAGCTCACCCACTGTAATGTAATTTTCACGGATTTAACACATTAAATACTCGTTCATTTTTGGAACCAGAGCTACGAAATCTCTTCCAAATCCGTCAACAAGGCCTGCCGTATGCACTGTAAAAATGTGTGCATGACTATTTTTAAAAAAACGGAGTTTTATGATTACAATTTAGCTCTGGTCCATAGCGTTAGAAGGAGCGTCTCCTTAACGCTATGTTACTTTCCAGTCTGTGCTTCGCCTCGTCAAACAATATGTAATGGAGCCCGGGGTATTTAATTTTGTTATTCATATGGATAAGGCAAGGCTAGTGATGTTAACACCACTGTTCTAATTATTAATTATAACGTTATATATATGGCTAACTCGCCTTGTTGGTACAAGCCTGACCGTCTTGATCCAAGGCTATGGCTAATGTTAACCAAGCCAGACTCACCTAAAGTATAATATTAACGTCAACGTTTACACAGGCTATTTTTTCATTCACTACCATGTTTAAAGGAAGAAGGTATCATGCCTCATATTGCACTTTGATTTAACAATTGAGTATTGAATATTTTATATATTTTAAGATTTTACTTAAACATTGGACATCTTGAATGTTGTTTTCATTTAAGACCATGGGCAAAAGTTCATTGCTTTAAGTGTTTTACAGAATAAATGGAAAGCAAAGATATACTTGTCTCCCTTTTTTTTTTTTTGCTGATCCGAAAAATGATCCGATCCGTGACTCAAAACCGTGATACGATCCGAACCGTGAGTTTTGTGATCCGTTGCACCCCTAGTAGCAATAAATAAAATAAAAAAGGGTAAATGTCCAGGGAGCGATGGGTTTACAGGCGAATTTTACAAGGAATTCGAAAAAGAATTGCTACCAACTTTAGAAAGAACATTTAATTGGGCGTTAGATCACAGTCAATGGGCAAATACCTGGTGCAGCTCTATAATTACAGTCATACACAAAGAGGGCAAGGACCCCACTGACTGCGGATCTTATAGACCGATAACTTTATTGAATGTAGATCAAAAGCTGTTAAGCAGCATCCTAGCAGATAGACTGTCAAAGATTATCTCACGAATTATAGACCCAGACCAAACAGGCTTTATCCCAAATAGATATTTATTTGATAATGTAAGACGAACTTTGAATATAATAAATTACTCACAGAAAACAAATATTCAAACATTGATTCTTACTTTGGATGCTGAGAAAGCCTTTGATAGGGTGTCATGGCCTTTTATAATAGAAACCTGTATTAAGTTTGGCTTTCACGACACCTTTATCAAATGGCTTCAAGCAATGTATACAACATCAAGAGCACAGGTCAGGGCAAATGGGACCCTGTCAGAGAGCTTTGAGTTAAAACGGGGAACGAGACAAGGGGACCCACTATCTCCATTAATTTTTGCAATTTGTATTGAACCTCTGGCAGCATATATTCGAGCAACCAATGAAATTGAAGGGGTAAAAATAGCAGAGCAATGTCATAAATTGGCATTATATGCAGATGATGTGGTCTTATATGTTACAAATTTAGAAAAATCCTTACCAGCACTTATGCAAATAATTAATAACTACAGCTTAGTATCAGGATATAAATTAAATATGCAGAAATGTGAAGCAATGGTCTTAGGTGTCCCTGTCTGTAGAGACATGAAAAGGCAATATCTATGGCAATGGGATAATGATAGAGTTAAGTATCTGGGAATTGTAATACCAAAGAATTTTAAGCTATTATATCAATTGAATTATAACTGTCTGGAGGTACAAATTAGACAAGATCTGAATCGGTGGAGAACTGTATTACTATCACTGGGTGGAAGAATAGACGCAATAAGAATGAATGTACTGCCCCGTTTTCTGTTTCTATTCCAGACAATACCTCTGTTCATAAGTGCAAGTGCTTTCAAAAAATGGGATAAAATGATAAATAAATTTTTGTGGGATGATAAAAAACCAAGAGTTAAAATGAAGACACTTAAAATGGCTAAAGAGAAGGGAGGCCTTGCCCTCCCCAACCTAAAGCACTATTATTATGCAGCTCAAATGCAACCAATACGTATTTGGTTAAATGATAATTCTGAAGCAAATTGGAGGACAATAGAGCAACACATGTGTAGTGTCTCAATAAAAACGATGCCTTTCTGTACAGAGAAACAACGAAGGACACAAGTAGTTGACAGTACATTAATTAGAAACACTTTGGAGACTTGGAATAGAATTAAGAGAAATTGTGAAATGAGAGATGACCTAATCGTATTGAGAGAGATAAAGGAAGACCCAGAGTTTACTCCTAATAAACATGATATAACTTTTAATATATGGGCACAAAAGGGACTGATTATATTTGGACAATGCCTAAATGAAAATGGAATAAAATCATTTGAATCTTTAAGGCAACTCTATCATTTACCACAATCTCACTTCTTTCGATACCTACAATTGAGAAGTTATATCCAGAACAGTAAAATACAAAGGAAAACCATTAGTGACCTTCATCCACTTGTGCAATTTTTGGTAAAGAACTATAGTAAAATCAGAGTGCCACATCAAATCTCAACAATATACACTATTCTAGAAAACAACCAGAAGCAACAAGACACAAGGGCAAAACTAAAATGGGAAGAAGAACTTAATATACACATATCTGAGGACACTTGGAAGGAAATGAATCAGAATGTACACACAACCACAGCATCTCCCTATTGGAGAGAATACGCATGGAAAATACAATCACGGTACTTTCTAACACCAGTGCAACAAGCTAAATATAATTCTAAAATAAAACCAAATTGTTGGAGGGAATGCGGTGAAACATATGCCAACTTTGGTCATATTTTTTGGTTTTGCCCATCATTACAATTGTTTTGGAACAATATACAGAAGGAAATTAATATTATCTTAAACGGGGTTATTCATTTGAATGTAGACTTTGTGCTGTTAGGTAAAACAGTAGACAAAATAGGAAATAAAAATGATGAATATAAATATTTGTTAAGGATATTGCGTATAACGGCACTGAAACAGATAACAAGAAATTGGCTTCAAAAAGCATGCCCCCTGATAGATAAATGGAGAGATATGGTTCAACAAATATACCAGATGGAGTACTTAACTTATAAAATGAGGGGGAATCTGAAATTATTTGAAAAAAGATGGGCTATGTGGGCAAGTTACTATCACATAAAATAAAGTTACTGGATTATGGTGCTCCATATTAGAGCTGACAGTCATTTAGGGGAGCACTAAATATTTATTTATTATTATTATAATTTTTATATATATATATATTTTTTTTTTTTTCTTTAATTATTATTTTATTTATTTTCTTTTTATTTTCTTTATTTATTTTTTGTTTGTTTATCTTAGATTTATGCTTCTGAGATGGGTGGGATATTTTGATATAAGGAAAACCTTTGGATTTATGGAATATAGTAGGTAGTTATTTAAATACGAAATAAGATTAAATGTATTTTTATTTTTATTATTATTATTATTATTATTGTTATTTTTTTTAAATTTTTTAATTTTAATTTTTTCTATAAATTCAAAATTATGATAATACTGTAATAATTTAAGTATGTATAGTAAATATTGTTAATAACAATTACTATCATATTGATTGAATGTTATTATGATGTATCACTGGGTGACACACTTATTCACATTATCTATGTATGTTTAAAAAAAACAAAAAAACATTTTGTTATCACCACATATACTGTATAACATGGGTATGATGTATGAAATGATATGATAACAATAAAAAAAAAAAGTTTAAAAAAAAAAGAAAGAAAAAAAAAAAAAAAGAAGTGGCCAATTACAGCTCGGAGAGGATCAAGGTGCATTGGTGCTCGCTGTCTCCTTGTGATTTCCAGGGAGGTTGATTGACTCAAAATCGATGACGATATTTTTTCTCTTAGGCTCATACTGCCTGGAACACACACAAATAACAGTATACAAGAAAGTCATTTTTTGTTAAAATTATCTTTTTTCCAAGCAGCCCCCCATCTCTCCTCTCTCCTCACCATTTCCATCAAGTCCCTTTGCATTGGGTATGTTTTGAAGAGGGGGCTTCAGTTGTTATTAAATATGTAGCCTGTCACTTCAATTCTCCTCCAGCACAGAACAGCCAATCACAGGGAAGCGAGTTGGGGCGCGAGTTGGGGCGCGGGTGGGGGCAGGGCTGGATTCATTACATTACATTATAGGCATTTAGCAGACGCTCTTATCCAGAGCGACTTACACAGCATTTCTTTTGCATTTATACATAGTATCCATGAATACAGCTGGATATATACTGAAGCAATGCAGGTGAAGTACCTTGCTCAAGGGTACAACGGCAGTGTCCTACCCGGGAATCGAACCTGCAACCTTTCGGTTACAAACCCAGTTCCTTAACCATTATACCACACTGCCGCCCACAAGAAAGATGAGTTCCTAAAGATAACCTTCATATCATAACCGTGTCTGGTGTTGTACTGTGGCAGGTGGGTTCCTGTAGGGATAAAGGAAGTTGCTATGGTTGGGTGATGGAGGAACAGTCTCTGCTCACTCCTGTCAGACTCACAGCTACACAAAGTATCAACACTGTACTTCTATTCACAAAACATCAACAATTGTTATTTTTAATTAAAGAAATCATTGGGAAAAAGTTGTTTCAGCAGTTCTAACCGGGTTGAAGCAGAATAATTAATTCAGCTTTTATGTTTTTCTAAGTATAAAATATTTTAATCTATACAAACCAGGTATTTATTATGCATCAATGCAGCATGGCCAACAAATTCAACTGTTAGTGTGCTCTTCTCTCGAAGACAGAGATAAGGTGAAAGGCGGAGCGGAAGAGAGAAGCAACCAGGAGGGATCAAAAGAGGACACTTCCGAGAAAGAAGAGGGGAGAGGAGAGATGGGAAAGAGGAGAGAGATTGAGGTGGAGAGGGCTAGAGAAAACAAGAGGAGAGGAGAGAGGGATGTGAAAGCCGAGACGAGGGTAAGGGGGTCGCAAGTGGGGAGAGAGCATCAGACATGACGCGCGGTGGAAAAAGCGCACCGCAGACGAAGGGTTTCTTTGAAGCGAGATTCCTTGTTTGTTAGTGAGGTCAGACCTGTCTGGCCCTGACGGATGTAAATGAAGTCGTTTTTCCGTTTTTTTTTTTTGTTCCTCTGAAGAGTGCTGTGGAGACTCACTTGGGTTTGATCCCTGCTATGTCGAATAGCAGTCTGGAGGCCGTCATTTCTTTCTTGTCGTGATACTTGTCTGACAGATAAATCACATCCTTTATACCTGCGGAGAAAAGGAAAAAGACAGAGAAAAGTCAATTGCGGCTGCGGGGGTCCCACGCGGACACGCCCGTGGGGAGGAGTAAGGGGGGGGGGGGGGCGGCGTGTGCGGCCGCGGCCGCGACCCCGTGCCAAGGGCTTGGGACGCACGGGAGACCCACTGGAGCTGCCTGGAGGACGGACTGCGGTCACAAACCCCGGCCCTGGCCCCGCTCCTGTCCCACGTCTGATGGAGCGGTCGGGCCTGCCTAAAGCGGGGCTCCGCCCGTTTCACCCCGGAGGCACGTGCGGACCCGAGAACGGTCCCGCGGCTCCTTCGTGCGACGGCGTTCGGACGAATGCGCAACGAGGACAAACTAAAGCTTCGCCAGGGGAGAGGCAGACGGTTCCTAGGGTAACGAGTCAGAGAAATTCATCTCCCTTCCAGCAGCCCAGCCCAACAATGTCCCCAGAGCAACAATCAAACCCGCTAGTTCATTAAATCTGCGAACGTGTGCAGGTTTGCATATTGAAGCCACTCGCGATGAGGGATGACGGCGATGTTTCAAAATGTATACCCAATAAACAAACCATAAATAAAAATACACTGCTGCGCGTTGTCAATATTCAGAGTGCAGCGCGCACATATTCTCTATGCGTTTGAACCTGGCAGCGCTCCAGCCTCGCCGAGCAGGAGAGCATAAGAATACTGATGGCTCAGAGGGGGGTAGGGGAGGAGAGAGGGCCTGTATCCAACCATTCCCTCCCACAAACCCCCTCCACAAGCTGTCAGAACAAATACACAAGCCAAAGTCCACTTAAAGCGAAAAAAGTTTGTCTAACCTATTTTACGAAAACCGCGCTTCCGAGTTTGGCATCTCTGTACTTCAAATCACTTTTACCGGGAATATTTTTGGGTTGGTGGCAAGACTTCAGTCACGGTGTTTCCAATAAGACCGTATTTAGTTATAGCAAAGGACACGTAACCCGGATAAAGCAACCAACTACCTGATATATTGTATATATTGTCTAATTGTGGAAAGGGTTATATATCTGAGCTTTTGTCAGTACAGCCTCATACTGTTGTAGAGTTCTGCCGCTACTGAAGTGCAGCCAAGCCTTTCATAATTTCCCCTTAAGAGCCAAAACCTGAAAATGTGCCGCGTTTTTCAAGCCCAGAAATATTTCCTTTGGTAAAAGAGAACTTGTGAACAAAAAAGTGGCATTTTGTCATTATGTCCCTCTCATCGCTGCAACATCCATCGCCAGTGTGCAAGAGGCTCATGCTACCAGACGCATCTCCACAGCCTACAGTCCATTACACTGCACTACACTTAGCATTTAGCGCTATTATCCAGAGAGAATGTTTTGAAAATTGTGCTTGATTTCGACAAGAGATACATTAAGTTTTGCAGAAAGTGATGACCATGTGGGTTTTGTGTTTACAATTTTGTGAAATTTGTTTTAATTTAAAATTTAGAAAAACTAATCCATTTTTAAAAAAATAGAAATTGGAACATGCGATATATGGTCTATATCCTTATACTACACAGGCTAATCCAGACCTTAATACCACACAGGCTAATCCAGGCCTTAATACCACACAGGCTAATCCAGACCTTAATACCACCGAAAATGTTTCGGGCGACCAGGAGAGACGATACCGAGTAAACAGTGTCGCAAATGATTGCAGTGATCATTACACAAACTTACGTCAACAGCAGAGTGCGTGGAAGAGATTACAGATATGTCGCTGTCAAATGGATTTGAAGGCACTGTGTCAAATGAAACATAGGTAGAGGGGTATTGAACCCAGAATCATGGTTTGGAGTGTAAGGTTTGGTTTACTGGTGTCAGCAGGTGATTTCTCAGGCAGACACAGTGACTCGGCTCGCTTGAAGGAAGGAGAAGACCTTTTCAGGAAGGAATGGAAACGCAGCACGAGCTTGCAGATCAAAGTGGAATGGCTGGAGTGTGAGGGGCACAAGAAGCTGATAAGAAAGCTAATTGTGTGCCACTAGCCAGAGTTGGCCAAGATTCAGAACCAGGGCCGTGTCTGGGGGGGCACAGGGGGCCAAAGCCCCCTCAAATGCTCCGCCAGTCCCCCCAAAGCCAAATCCAGAAAAAAAATGTATCCGACATTATGAAGTCGGCACTCAGTAGACAATTTGAGCGACAGACGATTCGGCCAATCATAAAAATGCCACAACGAAATAATATATTTCTCTAATATCTGATTGGTTGGTTTGGCCATAGCCAATAAAATAAAAAAATAACAAAACTGTTATTGGAACAAAACAAAAAAAAGTTTAATTTTCTGCTGTCTTGTCTCTGCACTGAAAGTCCCCCGTTACAGAAGTGTACAATGTGACACACTGTGAAAGGCTCTAACTGATATTAAATGCACCCCAGCGAGGGAGGCAGAGCCCGTAGAAACAGGTCGGGGCGTGGCACAGCTGAGGATATCAGCTCCCACCTCCTGAGAAGACTTCCTGAACAGAAACCAGGGGGTGGGAGGGGGGTATCGGCAGGACCAGACAGGTTTAATGCACATCACTTTGGGAATCACGCAGTCCTTTTGCTGGGGAAAACACAAAGCCTGTAAAACCTGATGAAAAACTACCAGGAATAGTGGAAACCGAAACTCCATCCACAACTGTGGGTGAGTGTGAGAGAGTGACGATAGACGATGAGCGAGACCATGGTGCCTAAAAATGCTATGAGGAGTGGGGGGGAATCCAAAGGTCCCCTTCTCCTCCTCTCTTGATACTAGGGGCGCAGGTGGCATGTCAAGGCATGCCCAGGACAACAATTGAAGGTACCGTTGAGCCAAGTAAACCGAGCAGCAACACCATTACCATTGCAGGGGGATTGAGGTACAATGAAAGGGGACTGGGAAAAAAGCCTCTAAATTAGGTGGGGGAGCGAGGGATTCGGGAAGACAACCAAGGCATAATTAAACAACATTAGAATGCAATCAGCATTTTTTCACGTGCCCGTCATTCCGGAACCTTAGCCCATAATTTCACCAGATTCAGTCCCTCACATCCAACTAACAAAAACCTGGCACCAGCCACAGATGGGGTGCTGAGCTCAATGAGGCTTCGGAAAGCCAGGGAAAAGATTTACAGTTTCACTACACTAATTATTTCCCTGCCTTATGAAGCATAATTACTCACTAAATGATTGTGACAGGTTTGTGATTGTCAATCCCTTCAACTTGAAAGAAAATCCAATATATTTTTATTTATTATTTATTGTAAATTCTGAAACAAGCAGGGAGTACTTAAATAATCAACGCCAGGCCAATTGAGCTATGCTGAATGTGCTAAACAAAAACAGTTCAAATCAGTTTCAACCCTGGAGCTAGGATAGTAGCCTGGCAGGAGACGGCACATATTAGTGTTGCTGAGAGCAGATGATGCAGCTGATTTTCTGCGATTAATAACGAGGTAGCGCCCGATTAGCCATCTGTTGCAGAAGGAGGGAGGGACAGAGAGAAAGGGGGAGCTGAGGAGAGAAAGTGCAAGGTAGAAAAGAAAAATAAAAGTGAGTGTGAGAGAGATAATCTCAGCCAACCTGGTTTCAGGAGGATCTCATCATAAAATAAAATAAGAATTCAAATATGACAACTCATTGGGCTTGAGGTCTGAACGTGTTGGATGGGAGGTCTGTCCAAACGTGTGTCTATGCGTGGGCCGGCCTGGGGGTGAGTGCAGGGAGACGACAGCACCACAGCGCCCCCTAAAGCCCGCTGCCCTCCCTGCCAAGGCATCCATCCAACCAAAGGGGCCTGCGCTGGCACAAAAGCTGAAGAGCTCACATAAAGTAAACAAGGGTGACATATTTTTAAAAAAATAAACAAACAAAAATCCTCTATGTCAGCACAAACGCAAAATTGGCGAACTCAAAGTCTGCCGTTTCTTAGCGCTGCCGCCCCGCGGTCAGATTGGCGTGGCGCAGCTGCCGTCTGTGGCTTTAAAAACGACAACGAACAAAAAAAACCTGTTCTGAGCATGCCGTGCCGTGCCGCGTTTCCTGGAAAAGACATCAAGAGAAATTAATCATTTAGAATGCACCCGAGAGTTCCTCTTGTTCCTCGCGTCTTAGGAGGAACGTAGATGAAAATGGGGGGGGGCAGTTAGGCAGGCGCTTACACCCCTCTCCCGGTGCCGAGGAGTTCACCGCAGTCAAAGAGATGACAGATCTTTGGCTGATTTGAGATTGATGCGTTTGGGCGTTTCTCCTCTTGAAGCGTGAGGAGGTCGTAGGAGGTGCAGTTTGGGGGATCAGGAAAAATAGCCGAAGGTGTTGAAGAAAGAGCCGCGTCGCGCTTCTTAATGAGGCAACAACCCCCACCCCGCCATCCGAGGGGGAGACGTCAACCTCGTTTCACTACGTGCCCCCCCGAGGGGCACCGCCTCTGCTCCAACAGCAGGGGATCCTGGGACCAAACAAAGTATTTAAATGAATATATTTTTAAGAAGTCTCGAGTATGTTCTGGGTAGCTTGAGTAGAGCGTACAAACTGCAGCGATGTGGGGGGAAAAGTTTGGGTGTTGACTGAACAGTCACTTGTGGGCCTGTGCATAAGTTACTTTACTGGATATTTTTCACCCTCCAGTGGTAAATCACCTCAACTGCAGGAGCCGCTCAGTAAATCAGCGATGCAGCCGTGGAGTCGGCGGGTGAGAAAGAGGTAATATCATTTCCAGGGCTCTGCCTCCTCTGCTGTCAGGGCCTGCCCTTGCACTCTTTTTTTTTTTTTTTTAACCCCCCAAGGGCCTGGATTTGCCCTTCATTTCTCACTCACGGTGACAGTTCTGCACATTCCTCGACCTGCTGGGAACAATCACCTACAACAGAAATCAGAAATTCTTTCACACATCCGGTAACGCCCCAAATTCCCTTAAATGAACCCACTGCTACATTTCTGTCCTTTAAGACTCTGGAGGACACAGATGTACTCGAACTTGTATCACACCAGCGTGCAACCACCTGCCCACTGGACCCCATCCCTTCAGCAGTCCTCCAATCTATATCCGGTGAGGTCCTTCCATATCTGTCCTCCATTATTAACACCTCCTTAACCTCTGGCTATGTTCCTGCTGTTTTCAAAACTGCCCGTGTTACCCCTCTCCTTAAGAAGCCTAGCTTGGACCCCTCTGATGTCAGAAATTATCGTCCTGTGTCTCTCCTGCCCTTCTTGTCAAAAGCTGTTGAATGCGCTGCCCTTAACCAACTGTCTGTTTTTCTCCACCAGAACAACCTGCTCGACCCTCATCAGTCTGGCTTCAGAACCGGCCACTCAACTGAAACCGCACTCCTGGCTGTGACCGAGGCACTCGCCACTGCTAGAGCGTCCTCCCTCTCCTCTGTCCTGATTCTCCTTGACCTGTCTGCAGCATTTGATACGGTCAACCACAAACTCCTGATCTCCACACTGGCTGAGATGGGCATCTCTGGAACTGCTCTCTCTTGGTTTACTTCTTATCTCACAGATAGATCCTACCAAGTCTCCTGGAAGGGCTCTATCTCTGCACCTCATCCTCTTTCTACAGGGGTCCCGCAGGGATCTGTACTGGGTCCTCTGCTGTTCTCCATTTACACTAAGTCTCTTGGTTTGGTCATTAATTCACATGGCTTCTCCTACCATTGTTATGCTGATGACACTCAACTCTACCTCTCTTTCCCTCCCTCTACCCCACAGATTAAAGAGAGGATATCTGCTTGCCTGGCTGACATCTCTGAGTGGATGTCTAGCCATCACCTGAAGCTCAACCTCGACAAGACTGAGCTGCTCTTCATGCCACACAAGACATCCCCGCTTTTAGACCTGTCCACCACCGTCGACGGAACTATGGTGACCGCCTCCCGCTCTGCAAGAAACCTGGGGGTGGTCCTGGACGACCAGCTGGACTTCAGAGAGCACATCAGGGCGACGACACGGTCCTGCAGGTTCCTCCTGTACAACATTAGGAGGATTCGGCCGTACCTGACCACCTACTCTGCCCAGCTCCTTGTCCAGACCATGGTCACCTCACGCCTGGACTACTGCAACTCCCTTTTCGCAAGCCTGCCAACCTGCGCCATTCTGCCCCTTCAACTGGTCCAGAACGCGGCCGCTCGGCTTGTGTTCAACCTCCCGAAGTTCACACACGTCACCCCCCTGCTGAGGTCACTCCACTGGCTTCCAGTCATGGCCAGGATCAGGTTCAAAGTTCTGACCCTGGCCTACACTGCAGCCAAAAGGTCAGGCCCCTCCTACCTACAGGACTTGATCCAGCACTACACTCCTGCTCGACCACTTCGCTCTGCTGGTGCAGGGCGACTTGCACTTCCCTCCCTCCGTGTCAACGGCACTCGCTCGTCCCGACTGCGGAGCTTCTCCACTCTAGCTCCCCAGTGGTGGAATGAACTCCCCACTCCGTTGCGCTCTGCTGAAACGCTGTCTGTTTTCCGTCGTGGTCTGAAAACACACTTTTTCAGACTCCACCTTGATTAGCCAAATATATATAGTATGTTCTTGCTTTTATTTTCTATTTGGTTTTGCTATTTCATAGCTTAGAATGTATAGCCGACTGTATTCTGTATTCTGTTGACGACTAGCGATAGCTCCTATGTTGTGAGAAAGTTGTGCTTCGTTGGATTTGCTTTGTAGATTGTGTCCAAGACCTTCAATATGCACTAATTGTACGTCGCTTTGGATAAAAGCGTCTGCCAAATAAATGTAATGTAATGTAATGTACAACGGATAACCTCGTTCCCAGTTTTATCTCCGTCTCACGAGGAGATAAAGCCTGGAAAAGAACTACTGCCGAAAGTGTCTATCGGGTAGGATTTCCGGTGTATGTACTTACCCTGGAAGCGGTCTCCGAACGGAAGGTATTTCGACCAATCACGACACGGCGTTCATGAAAATGTATCCCCCCCAGAAACAACCTCGTTATCACCGTCTCGTCCAGCCTAATTAATATCCATCTCATGATACCCGAAAAATGGAACGTTTGATTTTTGTCAAAAATTTCCACTGATAATGTTTCTTGAACAAACGTTCAGCGTTCGCTTCTTCTTCGTTGGAGATTTAATAGAATGCTTCTTTCTTTGTTTCGCTGGGGAATGCAAACAGATCTGCGCCGCTTTACCAAAACTTCCTGTAGCCCTGTACTTCCTGTAGCCCTGTACTTCCTGTAGCCCTGTACTTCCTGTAGCCCTGTACTTTCTGTAGCCCTGTACTTCCTATAGCCCTGTACTTCCCGTACTTCGTTTAGACACTTTAGGAGATATATGTTGTCCAGCCTATACAACGGAAAGAGTCAACAAATAACTGGCACACAAAATAAAATAAAAAACAGGTGAGGAGGGGAGATCCTTATCCCATCGGAGGGCTGCACTTCACACACGGCACATGCAGAGAGAGGAGTCGCTGTTGCGCAAGGCCAGGGGACCCCGGCTGATTGGTTTGGCCAATAAAATATGGAGACTCAGCGAGAGAGAGGTCAGTTTCTTTGATCGATCTATCAAACATCGCCCCCTCCTGGGTGATGCATTGGCAGCGACGCCAGTCGGCACTGGCACGCTCGCTACAAGACTGCGGACCGCGAGGCACATCAACATCAACCGAGCACTACCGCTTTAGTTGCGTGTGCCAACCAGTAGGCCACCGATAGATGCATCACGGTGCCAATTAGTCAAATCAGGGGGCTGAGCGTCCAGATGGACCCAAGGACATCTCGGACAACAGCTACGAAGGGCCAAGCTTGGGCTACCTCGATTCAGCTCCTCAAAAATACCAGCGTGTGTCACGCTTCAAGAGAACCTGGCATTATTCATCTCTGTCTGAACCATCAGGGCGAGGGTGAGGGTGAGGGCGAGAGAGGGGGCGAGAGAGAGACCCACCTGCCTGGATGATGAGCTTGGCGCACTCGTTGCAGGGGAACAGGGCCACGTACATGGTGCACCCCTTCACGTCTGCGGAGTTCTTGTTGATGATGGCGTTCAGCTCAGCGTGACACACTGCAAGGGGGGCAAAAAAAAAGTTTGTAGCGTCCACATTTCTAACATACAAATATACACGCCGACACACGTGCACCGTGTCCACGCTAAAACACGGACACACTCGCATACAAGCACGTATGCCCACGCAAATGCGTGTGTACGCCCTCTCACACAAAAGCACTTTACAAACAAAGCTTCAAGCCCGAACAGATGTATCCTCTTCCCGACAGCACTGGCTACAAAAGGGGAGGTAATTGTTCAGCTGAAGCGCTAATTATCTGAAATGAATGACCCTATCAACGTTGATAAATTACCATATTTTGACTGAAAGCCAACAACCACCACATCGCCATCAGTGTTGGCAGAGCTCGAATTATACACTACAAACACACACAAAAAAAATAACCCTGCTCAGTGTTGAGGGAGAGCAGGAGGACAAGCATAATGTGTGTAAAAACAAGAAGGCATCAATCATTCACACTGACAAAGGCGTAACGGGAGGACTCTTCTCAAGCCTGGCTGACAACATAAAAATTACACCGTCAAAACATTGGAACAGACTATCAACTTGGTGGCAGCTAACTCAGAGAAACAGGGAACAACAGAACCCTGGGTAACAATTAAGTGAGCAATGGCCTTTTTCCCCAAAGTACACCAACGGAGATGGAACAAACTGCGTACAGAGGAGCACAATCCCGTTTCGCAAACTCCAGCTGTAGCACTATCCCATAAGGCATATAGGCCTGCTCAACGAGATGTACAAGCACCAAGAGCACAGCGAGACAATGGCCGCTTACAAGGTGATCCATCAACGCGCCATCAGGCAAGCAAACGCTGCCCCTAACATTTGTTTTCGGATTTATTTATTTATTAATTTATTTAATTTTAACACTGCAATTTATATCAACCTCAAACTAAGGCACATATGAAAAATCCTCACTGGGTTTACAGTAAAGAACATTTCTCTGCAAAGGTGCCCCAGAACACTTGACAGGTGGCACCGTGTTCCATCATTGCTCATCCCAAACAACAATAACCAAGACACAGATGGTCCAGCGGTGACACTTACTGGTATGTGCGTTTACAATCGACTTGATATAGAACTGCAGGGAACGTTAAGATCCAGCGGTTCAGAGAGGGCGACGTGAACAAATTATTTTCTACCATCAGTAGAGTTGCACGAGCTGAGAGAAGTGTGTGTGTGAATAAGCAGCCCCCACATCCTAAAACTGAGCGGATGTTGGCCCCCACACATGGACTGCTTTGTGACATCACACATCAACTGCCATGTTTGCTCCACGAGCCTACGAGCTAGCGAATGGTCTGCAGTCACCACAATTCCAGGGCACACAATTCAACAAGATATTTAGAAGATGGGTTTTGGACTTTCTTCAAAGACACAGCTATTCTTTCCTGAAGTAAGGTGTAATTGGGCCAGTGGAGCTGCAAGGTCTTCCATCAGATCCTCTACAGTACACCACTAGTCTCTTTGTAAATTCTGACCTTAATCTGCAAAGAAACACGCAGGACGGAGAAAACCAAATATATTGGTCTTTTCTGAGATGGTCAGGCGCATATTATTACACTAACACAGCAACTCACCAACAGTTTCTAACACAAGAATCTAGCTGGTCTGAAACTGCCTGCAATAAAAAGAGAGAATGCCTCCCATCTGTGAAAACATCTCCTCGCTTTAAAAAGGTGAATAAAAATGGACTGAAGTCCTTTAAACCATTCTAATTTATTCTTTAAAAAAATAATTCCTCCCAAGTAATAAGAGTTGGAGATGAGCCAGTTCATTTACTCCTGACAGCTGGCTATGTGCAGTTTCTGTCTGCAAAGCTTCTTTTGCCAGCATAATGTGTAGAAGGGACATCTTTCAGCTACGGGTAGCCCTCCAAACTGCTTTCAATTACTTTTGAGATGCCCATCTTTTTTAATTTTTTTTATATTCAACCCCAAACAGCACAGCTCCTTAGAGACAGAAAATAAAAACACGAGGAGACTACATTACATTACATTATAGGCATTTAGCAGACGCTCTTATCCAGAGCGACTTACACAACTTCTTACATTTATCCATTCCTATACATCTGGATACACACTGAAGCAATTCAGGTTAAGTACCTTGCTCAAGGGTACAACCGCAGTGTCCTACCTGGGAATCGAACCTGCAACCTTTCGGTTACAAGTCCAGTTCCTTAACCATTATACTACACTGCCGCCCCGACTAGAAGGTTTACCTTTTATATTTTCAACCCCAGGCAACGAACTTTCCCCACTTCACAATCTTGCATCAATGTTACAAACACGGAGGCCGTTTCCAGTCCTGGAATGCGGAGAGTGTGTGCCTGTGGGGAATTCGGCCAGGGTGCATGTCTGACAGGCGAGTACCTTTACTTTACCAAGATAGAACATTTTCCAACGGGCAGGAACAGCTCAACAGTAGAAGTTACACCAGATGTTAAATAGGCTGCGCAGTGGAATATGTAAGTGTGCATGGTGTCTGTGAGGAGAACAGGTCTATATCAGAGCTCTTGGTGTCTACATAGAGCAGTAGTCTATATCAGAGCTCTTGGTGTCTGGGTGGAGCAGCGGACTATATCTGAGCTCTTGGTGTCTCCATACAGCAGTAGTCTATATCAGAGCTCTTGGTGTCTGGGTGGAGCAGTGGTCTATATCTGAGCTCTTAGTGTCTCCATACAGCAGTAGTCTATATCAGAGCTCTTGGTGTCTGGGTGGAGCAGCGGACTATATCTGAGCTCTTAGTGTCTCCATACAGCAGTAGTCTATATCAGAGCTCTTGGTGTCTGGTGGAGCAGTGGTCTATATCTGAGCTCTTGGTGTCTCCATACAGCAGTAGTCTATATCAGAGCTCTTGGTGTCTGGGTGGAGCAGTGGTCTATATCTGAGCTCTTAGTGTCTCCATACAGCAGTAGTCTATATCAGAGCTCTTGGTGTCTGGTGGAGCAGTGGTCTATATCAGAGCTCTTGGTGTCTCCATACAGCAGTAGTCTATATCAGAGGTATTGGTGTCTGGTGGAGCAGTGGTCTATATCAGAGCTCTTGGTGTCTCCATAGAGCAGTGGTCTATATCAGAGCTCTTAGTGTCTGGGTGGAGAAGTAGTCTATATCAGAGCTCTTGCTGTCCACATTGAGTAGTGGTCTATATCAGAGGTCTTAGTGCCTGGCTGGAGCAGTGGTAATGTGTTGGTACTGTATGTTGCTCCACTTATGGTTTAGTCAGGTGTGTTCCGCTAACAGGCCCAGACAGATGGGCTGTGAGGTGCCCTCTGTTCCCCCTCTTGTTGCCCTCACTCCTTCCTGCTGACGCCCAGCAGGGCCCTGCTAATTAGAGCGGTCATGGGCAAGGTAGGGGCAAGAGAACAAGCAGCACCTGGCCCCTTCCCAGTTCCTGCCCCCATCCCTGACCAAGCAACATACTTGCTGTAACAGCTAGGGTCACTAAATATCTAAAACTACATTTTTTTTAAAAAGAGGGGAGGAAAGAGGATAGCCAGCCCCCCGAACCCCCTCAATTCCCCCCCATTTAATTCAAACCAGCTCATAAACGCACATTTTGACTTATAAAGCACCGGCAGATCCTGGCGTTCCGACATGCTGGCATCACGGGAAGGCTGGCTTACCGCCAGCACCAGGGGCAAGGCTGCTGACTCCGACAAATTGCGTATCATTAACTCTCCCGGACGCGGATGGAGCAATTACATTTACATTTCTTTGGTGTTTAGATGTGTTACGGTAAAAACAAATGATCATGCATTAGGCATTAGGAGAACACGGGGCAAGGTGGTTCAATTGTTCCCCGAATGCAAATATCAGCACATCAGCTCCAGTAGTGGCAAATCAATTTTTTCCCTCCTTCGTCCAGCCTTTTCCTTTTTTTAAACTGTACACAAAGAATATTTAAACCACACTACTACTTTTAAATACAATACTCAAATAAATACTCTATTACATTATTAAACTGTTACAGGAGGGGAAGAAAGATTAAAATAGTCTTTAAGCATTACGTTTTTAATAATGATTTTTGCAATCATGAAGCGGGGGAAGATTCAGTTGTTGTTTTTTCTCCTCTTAAATGAAAAAACACTTACAAGAGTAAGAGGCAAAAGTACCCATTTGGAAGACTGTTTCCATAGAAACCTGCAAATGATTGATAGTCTGGACAGGGGCACAAAGAGGGGGATGGACTACGGGTATGTTCCAATCACCTTATGGATGTACTACACAAGACAACAACATCACCTGCATAGAACCACCTGGTTGGAAGTGTATGTGTGTGTGTGTGTGTGTGGGGGGGGGGGTGTGTGGGGGGTGTGTGGATGACCCTCAGGACAACATCAGTCTGAATGACACTTTCCACATTGAAGACCACAATGTAAAAAAGTCTAGTATTGGGTGTTAATCTGAACAAAGTCTTTCTTGCCAGATTCATACCGTGTATGATTGTGGATGTATGTACATAAAGTTATCAATACGTATAGTACGCATTATCAAATAAAATGAACTTTAAAATAAATATCCAGCGTGAGGGGAAAGTTTTCTTGCTGTATTGTCTCCAACTGTAGCAATTCCCTGGGATGGGATTTAAGCAAACAAGTGAGACTGAGCAACTGAGCAAGTTCAAGCTCCTAATCAAAGAAACGTGTGAAAAAGCAAAAGGCACATCTGAGGTACCGGTCGATCGGCAGTCTGGGGAGCGGCCGCAGGCCAGCCTTTTACCGCGCGCGCGGTGCAGACAGGCCAAAGCAAGGGACTGCTTATAGAAATAGAAAAGTGCTCCTCCCCACGTCTGTAGCCGGTTACTGCTCTTCTCCTTCAGTTTTACAGGAGGTTGACCAACGCTAAGGTGCAACAGCCGGTTATTTTGGCAACGACTGAAATAAAAGTAATGATTAAATAACCGTTCGTAATTTTTACCGAGATTCATATAGTTTTGGGTTGTACATTCTGTGATTGCACATTAAGAGGGTAATAAATAACCGAATAGCTTGGTGGGTCGTCAGTCATGCTTATGGGTTTGTCCTGCACGGGGAGCTGCCACTTTCCGATAATTTCACAGTCGGTGCCGGCGAGCTCTAAAACATGGAAGTCTGTATATCACCGCAACTCTTTCGGCCCCTATATTTTGGACAGGGAGCGCGTGGGAAGGTAGACTCACCATAGGGGTACTTGTTGTCCAGCCAATTAGGCAATGACCGCGCCCAAGGCAGCCGGTCGTCGTCGCTGTCATTGGGCATCCCGTTGTAACCTATCCCCACTATCTTGTTTTCCTGGTTCACAATGCAGGCTCCCACCTTAAACGGAAAAAGAAAAGGCATTTCACTCTCAGAAGAGTACACAGGGCGATACAGAGAGGCCGTGCAGCTGGCCGACTAGCTTTCTCCAAAATAAAAAAAACAATCAGACGGACCGGTCGAGGCAGTTTCAAACAATCAGCACTTCCGTAATCAGTGAGTAATTCAAAAAGAAGAAAAAAAGGGGGAATGTGACACTTCAAACATTCACCAAGAGGAATGACAGCCAGTGTGAGCGCTGCCTTTTACACAGCAGGCATTCCTTTCAGGCCCGTGTGGGGGGGGGGACAGAATCTCAAATTGTTTAAAACACGACAAAAATCCTTCAGAGCTTACAGGTCCGCACAACTTCAGCAAGTGGCACTGCAACAGACTGCACGATGTTTGACTGCAGATATTACCGCTAAACGACTGCACCACATCCGTGAAACACGGCGGCTTCCCGGCTCACCAGCATCCCTTACCACAACTTTAGGGATTTCGCCAACATATTTGGCAACTGAAACGGAACTGTTGGTACACAAGCACACTGGGGGCAATATGCTGGCGGCATGGCAACATGGCACCATGGCAACAGGAACAGCAACCACAAGGCTGTAGATATGAATTCCAGTGCTGCTGTCAAACCTTTTTAAAAAAGTGATCACGTCAGTCACTGCGTATGACTCAACGCAATGTAAACATGGTGCAGGGGGTTGTTTGACAACAAAAACAGACTTTATATGACTCCAAGAATATTTGCAACAAAAAAAAAATATATATATATTTTATAAACAAAATATCCTCACCGTAATATAAAACATGAAGTAAATCTGCACTTGCAGGCACTCGTCACATCATCCATGACATCTATGTAACATGAGATAAATCGCATTTGAAAGCCCCTTTGTGGAGGCAAAGAAAAAAGAAAATGGACGCAGTGCCAGTCAAGGTCAGGCCAAGGCTATAAGATGCAATGCAACACTTTCCCTCACCTGCTTCAGCATCAGAAGAGCGCAGAGGCTTTAATGCCCACGCCCAGAGGTGATATATGATATATGCAACATACATCTTCAAGCAGTTCAGACTCGCTTCAGCACCAATACAATCAGCACAACCACAGATATGGAAAAGTGGGTGGAGGGGGGGGGGGCTTCTATGAAAAATAATCCATCTTTTATTCCCCTAGCCCCAGGAATGCGATGAAGATGCGGGGGCTTGGAGATTTAGGTCTTGCAACGAAACGGCGACCTGGAGTCTCGGCTCGGCGTAGTGCACAGTATAAACAAACGTGTCTGAGAGCAAAACACGAAAAGAGGCACCGGCTTCCTTTATTCATACAGAAATAGTCTTCTTATCGCTCGGTAGTTGGATCACTCGGACTTGAAAACTTTTGCTCTCACCCCACCCCCAGATTTACCGACACCCCAAACAACGATTCTGGCACCGCTTTAATGAAACAACAATAAAGGCTGTCAGTGTCAGCAGAGGAATTCTACCCTTCTTATAGAGCCCCACTCCCTCCCCAATAGCTCCTCTATCAGGTATACTGAGGCTGGGTGCCTGGAGAAGAGCATGCTGGGAAGGGGGTCGGATAAGAAGTGTGCGAGACACCCCGCTGTGCCCCTCTGGCTCAGACCTACCCCCTCTCCTGGATTTGGGCTTATCAAAGAGGAGCAGCTCCAGCTCTCATAACCCCCCCATTCACTTTCCAGACACGCGAGCGCAAACACAAACACACGGTCCAACTTGCGTAAACACGAACACTCCAACAAACAGACGTAGACCGAGAAGCACGCCCTCAAGCACGCGCGCACATTCATCTCTACGCCCGCGCCATTTCCCTTCTTCATTTCTTCATAACAGGAAGTGCTTATTTTATTCTTCTCCTTTATCTTCCGCGTGTTTGCCAAGCCTTGGTCAGAGTAGGTAGCTTGTGGAAGGCTCACCCTTTTTGTCTTTTCCTAGAAGACATCCAGCACTGTGGGGTTTAGGGTACCGTACGTGGACGAACATGCTTGCGTTCAAAGAAATGTCCGCAACATGCACAGGGCAAAGGGGACGGGAGCGTCACTGAAGGCTCTAATTAAAAGGGGGCGTCACTGGCTTTTCGTCATCGTTTTGACAGCTCGCGGTTTGACATGAGGTGACACATTCAGACGCGCCAAACCGTAAAACATCAGCACTCAAGACCTTTGTTTTCGAATGAACACGAGCATCCTTGGCCAAGGAGAAAAGCGAGCTGCACGTCAACTGCAAAGACTTATGCGCTATGTGTAACCTCAAAAACCCCGAACGCTTCCCCGTGCAGGTCAAAACATTGGAAGATGAAACTGAAAAGCACCAAGCGAGATCCAGGCTTCCGAGTGGAATTAAAAGTGAAACCAGTCAACAATGATTCACAACAAGTGTAGAAAAGCTCTCGGTCCGATACCAACATTGGATGTTAGAACCAACTGGGGTCTGTCATATTCCCACAGTTCCTGCTAAGCTTCTCGCTAACCCGTTGAAACAGGTTCTAATGATTCCTGCATCAGGCACCCACCAACGACAGACAGAGACACTCAACGGCCTCCAATATTATTCAAAAGGGCTTCCGACACAATCATATCAGCAAAGTTAATATTTAACGACAGGACAACAGGGAGCAACGTAGGCACGGGCTATGCATGGGGTGGGAGGAAGGTGTAGTCAGCATTGATCTGGGCGGAGGGGAGGTGGGGGCGAGTAGGGCGGGGATGCGTTACGTTACCTGTGAGTTTGGATCCTTGCTCCTTTGCGCTGACAGGAAGGCAACAGCCATGAAATATTCAGGCACCTCCAGGTAGTCCTGCCTCTTCCTGCCAGGACCCTCGCTCTCAGCCCTGGAAGAAGGGACAGGGGAAACAAGAACGAGACTGTGAGTGGAGGCATGGCTAGGGCAGGGCCGTTTAGCTTTAGGTAAAGCTAAACACATTCTCCCGACACATTTTCCTATTGAACTCTATGGAAAACTAAGTCAGGAGAAGAAACCCTTCAAGTTATCCATCTCTATCTACTGTATTTCTGGCAGCAGAGTGATGGTTTATGGCTTGTTTGATACATCAGACCCTTGATGACTTAGAGCCATTTAGCCATGTGTTCCATACTGTTCCAGTGTAATTTACAGCTAAATCTCATCCCACCTCCCAATTCCCATAGAGATTAATTCAAATGCAGAGACGTTATAGTATCACTTGTAAGAGTACCAGAAAATACGATATCAAGAGTCTTTTGATGTAGTTGGGTCACAGACATCAGAAAGTCATGGCATGCAAAGGATATACAAACAAAAAAAATAATTATTATTTTATTCTATATATATATATATATATATGCAGGGGTGCCAATAATTGTGGCACACATGGTTTTGTTAAAAATAATTATTTCTTGAGACATTTTTTTCTCATAATAAATTTACTTCAATTAAAGGTTGGATTTCTCTAATTTTTTCAGTGCGAGATTAAGCAAATTCTCAAACGGTGAAATTTCAATACCAATGACGTCCCCCTCCCACTGGTGAAACAAAATTGACTGGGTGATAACGACAACGAGAAATTATACATTTCAGCCAATTTACCCGTTTCTTTAAACATATCCACAGTTGATCATTCACGATTATTGCGCGCTACAACTTGTAGTAGTAAAAGAGAATTGGAAGTCAGACGTCAAACTTTTTACCGTAATTACTTGAAATTTACACAGTGCTTTCAACATCGGGGGGTCAGGCAGCCAGCCAGCCGGTCAGTTACCCACATGCAAACGTTTAGGTCCAGACGAAAAAAAAAAGAGAACATGGACACCCTTTGGCGCAGTCTGTTGGACGGAAAAGGGTGAACCCGAATATAAAAATCCCCCCATGTGGCCTGGGGATAATTCCCCTCTCTATCTAATATCTGTAACCCTCACTGCTTTCCCCATCTGGAGAAAGTAAAAAAAATACATACGGTGGACAGTCAAGTGAATGCGAGTGTGAATGTGTGGGTCGGGTAAGTTCCTCTTGATGTGGACAAAATTTTATGTTTATTGCTTATGAAATCCATTTGATTATTTTTATTAAATGAAATGATTGAAGTATTTCAGGGGACACAATGTGCCGTCATGCACAATGGGACAGGTCCTAAATTTAAATTTGAGAATTTAAATTTGAGGAATGAAGAAAAAGATAATTACAAAGAAAAATTCAGATACGGACACTTGCTAAATCAAAACGTAACTCATTTGCATCATTATTAGCGCCCAAAGAGTACTCTCTGTGGGGCTAGAGTTAAAGGCCGCCCCGTGACATGGCTTGCTATGCGGGGTCAGTTCAGTTTCAAGTTATTAAAAAAACAACCAACTGTCATAATGAGTCAGAGCAGGTGAGCACAGATATGAAGAACTTGTCTTAGACTGAAAACTATAAAACCACGGAGCTCAAAAGAATCCTTTCATTCTCAGATTCAGATGATGAGAGAAAAAAGGCAGCAGTCAAGATTCTGACCTTGTGATGCGTTTTTTTTTTATTGATGTGGGATGAGGACAGGGTGATGATGAAAAATAGAAGAAAAAAGGATTGGATCCAGCTAAGAGTGAGTTTTTAAATAAATTAAAAATTTGCAGCGGAAATCTTTTAAGGGAAGGCGCATTTAAAATTGCTTTTGTTGCCAGTGTAACGAGGTTCCACCCTGCAATGCATAAAATCCCAATGTTCCAAATGCCAAACAATGCATGAATTGTCATTACAGCGGATTCTGGTTAAACAAGTTGTGACATGACAACTGTTACGGACATGACCCTAAGATAGCGTTTGTGCGGGTTGTTCTCTCTCTCTCTCTCTCTCTCTCTCTCTCTCTCTCTCTCTCTCTCTCTATTATTATTATTATTATTATTATTATTATCTGTTAATAAAGCTTTGGTATTATTTTTACACCCGTTTGTCGGAGCATTATCATTGCGCAGCGGTGCATACAGACACGGCATATTACGTTTTCCCCATTCTACCCCTAGACGAGTCATATCACCCAGGGGAATCGTAACATGAGTGGGGTCCCGTCCGGGATTTAATTCTTACACGTTCGTGTCTGTATGTGTTGTTGTGCTTTGATTAGTGTTTAGTTGCGTGTGGTTGGCCGTAGTGAATAGCGTATGCACTGTATTGATTATGGCTGCTTCTTTGGTACAATTGTTTATAGAGGCCCCGTCGGTCGATTTATTGGACCAGTGTCGCAAGGTGGACCTGTTTGGTATTGCGGATCACTACGAAATCTCTGTATCGCGGAGCTTGGTGAAAGCAGAGCTAAAGCAGGTAGTGTTGGCCGGTTTAGTTGAACAGCAGGTGCTTGGTGAGGTTGTTGCTGAGCCAGCTAGTTCTAGTCCGCATTTTTCTCCATCCTCACGGATGGGCGACCAGGTGATGGGGGAGCCTGATGCTGATGCAGATGTGTCTGATATGGAGGATAAACCGCCAGCCACCTTGCCACGTTATGAGCCACTATCGTCTTTGTTTACGCCCTCTCACACGCCATCTCGTTCGGTAACAGGTGCTGATCTGCGTCTTAAAGTACGCCTGGCCCGCCTGCAAATAGAGGCGCAGAGCAAACAGGCTGAGGCTGAGAGGGAGTGTAATCTCCGATTGGAGATTAGAAAAATTGAACTTGAGGCCGACGTTCAGATTCGGCGACTTGAGAAGGAGGAGAAAATAGCCTTGGCTCAAGCACAGCGGTCGTCGGATGACGTGTCCTCCGCTTCTGTATTACCTACGTCATCGGCTTCTCAGATAGACAGGTTTGATGTTCGCAAGAACATTTCGTTAGTTCCCCCATTTAGAGAGACAGAGGTTGACTCGTATTTCAGTGTTTTTGAGCGTATTGCCTCAACCCTAAAGTGGCCGAAGGAGATGTGGCTGCTACTGTTGCAGTGCAAACTGTTCGGTTAAGCCAGCGTTTCTCAAATGGTGGGGCGCAGTGGTATTACAGGGGGGGCGCAGGGGGAAATGCAGAATTGTTTTTTCATACTTGACGCGTGTATTTACGTGGCTATTTAACGGGGAATTACTTTTGCGATATAACAGATAAGCGCATACGCGGACTCACACCCGCGGTACATACGTAAAAGTAATGAAGTTTGTATAATAAAAAATTAATCGAGAAATAAAGTTTAAAAATCCAAATAATAAGACGATTAAAACCTCCCCCCCCCCCGTCAACAATTACAATCGAGGTCCGCGAAAATAATTGATAGCACCCCCCCCGTCAACAATTACAATCGAGGTCCGCGAAAATTATTGATAGCACCCCCCCCGTCAACAATTATAAATGAGGGGGGGGATGAACACTTTTCTTCCTCCAATGGGGGGCGTGACAGAAAATATTTGAGAAACACTGGGTTAAGCTCAGGAGGTTGTGTCTGCTTTGTCGCTTGAGGATAGTCTGAAATACGAATGCGTTAAAAACGCTGTGATGCGTGCGTATGAGCTGGTGCCGGAAGCCTATAGACAGAAGTTCAGGCATTACAAGAAGTCAATAAATAAAACATACGTTGAGTTTGCTCGAGAGAAAGAGACTCTCTTTGACAGGTGGTGCTCAGCAACTAAGGTGACTGATCATGATTCCCTTCGCGAGTTAATCTTGGTGGAGGAGTTTAAGAACAGTCTTCCAGAACGTTTGGTAATCTATCTTAATGAGCAAAAAGTGATGTCTTTATCTCTGGCCGCGGTGCTTGCGGACGAGTTTGTTTTGACTCACAAAACGGTGTTTTCCACATCTCGAAATGAGATTAGAAGTGTAGAGAGTCATCCTAATTCCCAACAAAATCGGAGTTCAGTGGTGAATCGAAACTCGAAGGAGAAGGAGGTGCGTGAGTGTTATTATTGCCACAGAGTAGGACACGTTATTGCTGACTGTCTCACGTTGAAAAATAAAAAAACAGCGCCTCCGAGTCTGACCACCAAAAGTGTTGGCTTAACTAAGAGAGTTGGGCCTACAAAGAATTTAGTGAAGAACAGTTCTGATTCCAGCGGTGTTACTGTCCCTCCTGATCCCACCTATCAGCCGTTCATATTTCAGGGATTTGTTTCATTTACCGGTGACCCAAAGGATCAGAAACCGATTAAAATATTACGAGACACGGGTGCTGCGCAGTCCCTGGTTCTCAGGGATGTGTTACCCTGGTCTGAGCAGTCGTACTGTGGTTGGAATGTAATACTGCAGGGCGTTGACATGGGTTGTGCGCCTGTTCCCTTACACCAAGTTCACTTGGTATCTGATTTGGTTAGTGGACGTTTTAAAGTAGGTGTGCAGCCGCAGCTCCCCGTTCAGGGGGTGTCTATGTTGTTGGGAAATGACATAGCGGGAGGAAAAGTGTTGCCTGTTGTTGAAGTATTGGATACTCCTGACGCACACTGTAGTACTGACGATGAGGTTTTCCCTGCGTGTGTGGTGACGCGTGCTCAGTCGCGTCGATGGCATGACATCATTGGCTTGGCTGACACGGTGCTCGCCCCGCTGTTCTCCAGTGAGAATGTTCACGTTTCTCCTCCTGTGACTCTTATGTGTCCCGACACTGAGAGCGTCGTGCACCAGGAAGTACCTGATACTGGTGAGATGATGCTACCAGTTACCCATGCAAAGCTCATAGTTGCACAAACTGAGGATGTTACCCTAGCGAACTGTTTTGCCACAGCTAATAGTCCAGGAGACGCAAAAACTAAAAAGGTAGCTTACTTTCTTGAGAATGGTCTCTTAATGCGGAAGTGGAATCCCCGTTCTGGTACCGAGTGGAGCACTGTATTTCAGATTGTGGTTCCTAAAGTATTTCGTAACCAAGTGTTGTCACTGGCCCATGATGTCCCGTGGTCTGGGCATTTAGGGGTCACTAAAACGTATGATCGCGTACTCCATCATTTCTTTTAGCCTGGTATGAAATCAGATGTAGCACAGTACTGCCGTACTTGTCATGCCTGCCAAATAACCGGCAAACCAAACCAGGTCATTCAGCCGGCGCCTCTCCACCCCATCCCTGTCATGGGAGAGCCGTTCGAGCGAGTGATCGTTGATTGTGTTGGTCCGCTACCTAAAACAAAGTCCGGTAATCAGTATATATTAACAATCATGTGTACTGCTACTAGATACCCAGAGGCAATCCCCATGCGAAACATTACTGCTAAGGCTGTGATCAAAGTGTTAGTGAAATATTTCTCCACTTTTGGCCTTCCAAAAGTAGTCCAAACGGATCAGGGAACTAACTTTCTCTCGCAGTTGTTTGAGAGGGTGTTACAGTCTCTTGCCATCTCTCACAATATTTCCAGTGCCTATCATCCCGAAAGCCAGGGTGCTTTGGAAAGGTGGCACCAGACCCTAAAGTCCATGCTGCGTAAATACTGCATGGACACTGAGAAAGACTGGGATGAGGGTGTACCGTTAGTACTGTTTGCTATTCGTGAAACTGTACAAGAATCGCTTGGTTTCAGTCCTGCTGAATTAGTGTTCGGACACACAGTCCGTGGTCCCTTAAAAGTTCTGAAAGATCAGATAATGTTAGCTGACTCTGGTTCCAAGAGTGTGTTGGAATATGTCCGTCAGTTCAGGGAGCGATTGCATGAGGCATGCGCTTTAGCCAAAAGTTCGCTCTCTTCCGTACAAAGGAAAATGAAGCGTTGTTTTGATAAAAAGGCTGTTCATCGTGTCTTACAGCCGGGTGACCAAGTCTTGGTTCTGTTGCCCATTCCCGGATCCTCTCTCTCTGCCCGGTTTTCAGGTCCTTACTTAATAGAGAAAAAGTTAAGTGACACTGACTATGTGGTGCAGACTCCCGATAGAAAACGCGCGTCTCGAGTCTGTCACATTAACATGTTGAAACGCTATCATGTCAGAGATGTTCCACCTGTGCACTCCACCGATAAGATGGCAGGGCCCGCTATCTCTTCTGTGGCTGCTGCTGCGTTGGTACCTGGTTTTAACATAGTTAATGATGTTGATGAGGATGGTTTAGTGCTGCGTAATACGCCTCAGCAGTGCGCAAGGTTGTGCAACACCGAGATGCTGTTATCTCTCCCGTCTCACCTGGAGCATTTAAATGATGAACAAACCGCTGATATTATTGTTTTGGTTCACGATTTTCCTTGTTTATTTTGTGATGTCCCCAGTCGCACTACTGTTCTCGAGCATGACGTGGATGTTGGCGGTGCTGCCCCAATTAAGCAGCATGCGTACCGTGTCAACATGGCAAAAAGGTTAGTCATGAAAAAAGAGGTTGCCTATTTACTGGAGAATAACCTGGCGATGCCCAGTTCCAGTCCGTGGAGTTCTCCCTGTATTTTGATCCCTAAGCCTGATGGTACGGTCAGGTTCTGTACTGATTATAGGAAAGTGAATGCTGTCACGGTGCCAGACTCTTTTCCTTTGCCCCGAATAGATGACTGCATTGACACTATTGGTTCGGCAAAATTTGTCAGTAAGCTAGACTTGCTTAAAGGCTATTGGTCCTATTGGCTATTGGTCCTTGTGCCTCGGACATCTCTGTGTTTGTCACCCCTGACAGTTTCCTACAGTACTCCGTGATGGCATTCGGGATGCGTAATGCCCCTGCGACGTTCCAGCGTCTAGTAAACATAGTACTGGCCGAGGTTCCTAATTGTTCGGCTTACTTGGACGATTTGGTAGTTTATTCCGAAACATGGTCTGACCATCTACGTTCTTTAAGAACCGTGTTTGAGCGTCTAGCTAAGGCTTCATTGACCTTAAATCTCGCCAAGTGCGAGTTTGGGAAAGCTACGGTTACATATCTCGGTAAGCAGGTGGGGCGAGGTGAAGTCCGTACGCTTACTGCTAAAGTATCGGCTATTGCAGCTTATTCTCCGCCCACTACCCGACGTGAACTGCGTAGGTTTTTAGGTATGGCCGGATATTATCGTGGTTTCTGCAGAAACTTTTCCACTGTGGTTGCATCTCTGACTAGTTTGCTCAGTCCGTCTGTTCCGTTTGAGTGGTCAGCTGAGTGTCAAAGTGCGTTTGAAGGCGTCAAAGCGCTGCTTTGTAATTCTCCTGTTCTCGCTGCCCCAGATTTTAGCAAACCCTTTAAACTGGAGATGGACGCAAGTATGGTTGGTGCTGGTGCTGTCTTGTTGCAAGAAGATGCCAGGGGTATTGACCACCCGGTATGTTATTATTCTCACAAGTTTAACGACTGTCAATCGCGGTACTCCACCATAGAGCAGGAGACCCTTGCTTTGTTTCTTGCCCTACAGTTTTTTGAAGTTTATGTTGGTTCTAGCGTTCTCCCTGTTATAGTGTATACAGATCACAATCCCTTAGTTTTTTTGAATCGAATGTACAACCACAACCATCGCCTCATGCGGTGGGCCCTAATGGTACAGGGTTATAATTTAGAGATCAAGCATAAGAAGGGTTCTGAGAACGTGTTGGCCGACGCGCTTTCACGCGCCTAGATTATTATTTATTTTTTTGCAATGTTTGTTTAAAAGAAATTGTGGTTGTTGTTGTTTTTTTTGGTATCACAAACCCTATATGTTTGCTCTTTAGTGGTGGGAGTGTTATGGACATGACTCTAAGATAGCGTTTGTGCGGGTTGTTCTCTCTCTCTCTCTCTCTCTCAGGTATTCCCCTCCTGTTGTCGGCTAATGGTGTTCGTCTACATGTTGTCCGGTGTCCAATCAGAGGGGCGTGCGCATATATTTAAATATCCCGTTTCCTCTGTTAGAGAGGATTGATTTGAACGTGCGTGTGCTGTATTGTCGTGTGTGTGTGAGAACCAAAGTATCTTAGCCGTTGTTATTTTGTTGCCCAGAGAAAACTGTTTGTCCGTTATCTTCCCGATTTTGATTGGGCTCAGGGGAGGGCGAGGTATGTAAGTAAGATGCCCTAGGGCTTACACCTCGCATGATCATCACGCAGTTTGAATTTGTATAAATACACTAGGCTAGTTTCCCAGGCGGGTGCCGCCTCTTGTAATTATGGGCTTAGTTTAAGTGGGACAGACAGCTAGGTTATAGTAAGATAAATTGTGTATTCAGGTTAGGAAACTAGGTTAGGGCTTTAGAATTAGCTGGGGGTATTTTGTTTATTTCTATGCTTTGGTACCCGTTTGTTATGGCGTCCTCCCCTTTGTTTCCCTATGTGTTTTCTCATATTATTATTATTATTATTATTATTATTATTATTATTATTATTATCTGTTCATAAAGCTTTAGTATTTTTACCCTCGTTTGTCACAGCATTGTCATTGCCCAGCTTTGCATACAGACACGGCATATTACGTTTTCCCCATTCTACCCCTAGACGAGTCATATCACCAAGGGGAATCGTAACAACAACATACAAACATACACACAGCAACGAATGCTACAGTGCCAGTCCGTCTACAGAAGTCATTAAGACTACTTGCAAACTCAGTACCAAGCATAGCAATCTGCTGACCCAGAATGTAACTTGTTATTGATTTGTTCCTCAATGCGCACCCTCAGGAAATTCTGTAATATTATCATTACTGATTTTTACAGGCAGCGATAATATGCAGCAGCAGAACTCGTAAGACAGCTCGCGAATGCATGTCATCTGACCGTAATCTTTGATGACGAGCAAAATAAAACATAACCAGTTATTTCGTTTGTAAAACATTGTTATTGAACACCTCATGCTAACCTACCAAGCCACACTCAGTAACATTGTCCATGGTTAATCTCTGAACCAATTTAATAAGTAGGCTACACGCCTTTAAACTTGAAAGTTACCTATTTGGCAGTGATGTCTCTTCACTCGCTTCTGGGTTCATCTCGTAGTTTTTTGTTTGAATCTTATTCAGTACGTTTCCCCAAAACTACTTTAGGTAAATGCTCGCAGATTAAAGAAATAAGAAATTACGTGTGCTCTTCCCGAGCCAGCCACACTTGTAATCTCGCACGAGCACCTCACGCTTCTTTTTCCCCACGCCTGCCAACTAGTACCGCCCTTAGTGACGCAGCCTGCCCAGAGAATGGCTGCGTCCCAATACTCTTCACTCCCCACCTGCTTTCCTTCACTCCCCCACTACCACTCCTCTCCTACCAGAAAGTATGCGAAACTGCCTGAACATTTCGAGTACAAGTATTTGCATGTACAGTATACAATGTACCTGACATTGTGGTTTTCGTGTAAACATGAATTAATATGTAACCATTAATACGTAATTAAGATGTAACCAGCGACATTAGATTAAAACACAAAGATCCGTTTCCAGGGCACGGAGTAGAGGAGTGGTAGTGGAGGTAGGGAGGGTGCATTTTTCGACTATTGGGACGCACCCCCCTGATTGATACATTTATTAGTTCATATCATCACTGTTGCTCCAGTTCCACTGTGTAAAGCTCGTACAATGTTAAAATTGAGATATAATAAATGTTTGTGTGACTTTGCAGTATTCTTTTTTTTAAATTTTATTTTATTTATTTATTTAGGACTGTGCACATTAATGAACATCATTCACATGAGAGTATGCATTGTAACATCATAACATGATAGGGACGTAAATATGCCGGGTATAGCATGAGGCTAATTTCCACCCGTAGTCCTGACATAAAACAAGGGACGGACCTCGAAAACATTCATTCAGTACAACAATCACTGACATTGCTAACTTTACAACATCACTGACAACACAACATCACTAACAACACTAACACCATTAACATGACATGATAATACTGACATGATATTCATTCAGTACAATATCACTAACACTAACACTAGCATTACACTAACATCACTAACTTCATAATATCACTAACGGTACTACATCACTAACATCATTGACATGAGACAAGAGATGGGTCTCGAAGCATCAGTTCAATTTAATATGATATCACTAGGGGGAAATAGATAAGGGCAGTGACAATGTCTGGGCAACAGGGATGTATAAATGTGATGGGGGCATTGACAATACAATGGCAATAGGGATGTGCAGAACACAGGGACACTTAGGCCCCTAGGGACAGTCCAGGGGCCGCTAATGACTACATATTTGGCTGTCTAACAGCCATTTCTTGAGTTGGCCTCTGAAGGTGGACAGGGTGGTACTTTCCCTTAGGGGGACTGGAAGGCTGTTCCAGGTTTTACTTCCCTTGATGGACAAGACATTGGTACTAAAGACTGACTCTCTGGAGTAGACCTCACAGTCCCCTCTGGTATCTGACCTGGTGCCAAATCCAGTGTTCCTTTTCTCATGGATGAACTCCTTGACAGGAGGGGGGGCTAGTCTATGCAGGCATTTATATATAAAGCAGGCGCTTCTAAAGCGTCTGAGGTTTTCAAAACTTAGGAGTTGATGTTTTTCCAGAATTTTGCAGTGGTGGTGTGAGTGTGGTTTCCTGTCATATACCTTCATTGCTCTGTTATAGAGCTGTTCTATGGGTTTCATGACTGTGACACCAGTGAATGACCAGTTTAGTAGGCAGTAATTAATGTGGGAGAAGACCATACAGTGTAAGTATGTCTTTGCGGCATCTAGTGTTAGGGAGGGCCGGATTTGTTTGAAATTGGATAGGTTGAAGTTGATTGTGTTCCTCACTTTCTTGATGCGTTTCTTAAAGGTCAGGTTGGAGTCTAGGATGACCCTGAGGAATTTGAAGTGGGAGTCTAGTTCTAGTTCCTCTCTCCCTCCCTCCTTCCCCAGGAACACATTGGACCGCTCAATGTTTACTGGGCGCTTGCTAAAGAACATGCATACTGTCTTTTTTGTATTTAGTAGCAGACAGGTGCTATTTAGCCAGCATTGGACCTTGTCTAGTGCGCATGTGAGCCTAGGTGTAATCGACTCCATGTTTTTTCCCTGTATGTAGATGATTGCGTCATCAGCATACATCTGTACATTGAGTTCGGGGCACACATCTGGCAGGTCGTTGATGTATAAGGAGAATAGTAGGGGCCTAAGGATTGATCCCTGAGGGACACCTACTGGGTTGTCTAGGTAGGGGGACTTGGCGCCGTTGACCGTGACACATTGTTTTCGGTTTGATAGATAGGATCTGAACCACTCTATTGTAACAGCTGAGAAGTTGAAGTGAGTTAGTTTGGTTAGGAGGACATTATGATTGACGGTGTCGAAAGCCTTGCTAAGGTCTAGGAAGACAGCACCTACGTATTTGTCTTTATCTAGTGCTCTCTTTACCTTTTCAATGAGCAGACAGTTGGCTGACTCTGTGGAGTGGTGGGCACGGAAACCAAACTGCATTCGGTGGAGTGGGGTAGGGCCCTTGTCGAGATGTTTGATCAAGAGATTTGACACCAATTTCTCTGCAACCTTGGATATGACAGGGAGTATACTGATAGGTCTGTAATTGGTCACCAGTGCCTTGTTGCCAGATTTAAAGATGGGGGTCACCGTGGCCACCTTCCAGGATGATGGGACTTCCCTGGAGGTGTATTGATTGGTTCACTAGTAGGGTGATGGGTTTTATGAGTGCATCAGAGTATGTTTTGAGGAACTCTGTGTCAAGCTCGTAGGCGTCCTTGGCTTTGGAGCCTTTCATGGCCAGAATGATCTTTTTCACTTCGGGCTCTGTTATCTCCTCTAGCTCAAAGGAGTCCTGGGCGTCGGTTACTGGCTTTAGTAAGATATCGGAGGGGGCAAAGTGTTTGGTGATTTCTTGGACACTGTTTAAGAAGTGTTCGTTAAAGGTGCAGGCCAGCACTGTGGGGTCGTTAACTAATATGTCATCTACTTTTAGTTCTAGGGTGTCTTTTTCCTGATTGTGATGTTTGCCTAGAAGTTTGTTCAATGTTTGCCAGACTTTTTTACCATTCCCTTTTCCTGCTTCAATTATACTGATGAAGAAGTTCGCTTTAGCCTTTCTGAGGGTCTGTGTGACCTTGTTCCTAGCATGGGTGAATCTCTGTCTGTCGATGGACAGTCCAGATTTTAAGCTCTGTTTGAGGAGTGAATCCCTGTCTTTCATTTGACGTCTGCAGCTGTGATCTAGCCACGGGAGGTGGTTTGTTTTTTTGGCTTTTTGGCTCCCCTTCCTGGAGAAGGAGGCCATCGTCTCATTGATTTTGGCTGTGAAGAGGGTGCAGTTTTTCTCTATGGTATTTGAGGAGAGGATCTCCTGCCAGTCAAGCTTTTTGACTGCATCCTCAAAACTCTGTTGCATATTTTTTGGGATGTAGTTTGATGAGGTGGCGGGTTTTTTGGGTGTATTTGGGAAGCGAGTTTTATTGAGTTTCCTGGTGAAGCAGATGAAATTGTGGTCAGATAGACCGGTCAGCATATTGTGGGTCTTAGAGATTCTGTCGGGTTTGTTGGTGAAAACTAGGTCTGTTTTGGTTATTCTGGTTGGCTGTTTAATTATTTGTTCAAAACTGTGGGCATCCATAGTGTATTTGAGGTTTTTTCTTGTCTGTTTGCTGTCCCAATTTACATTGAAATCACCTAGGATTATTGTTTCCTTTTGTGGGTTGCAGGTTTTTAGGAGATGTTTTAACTGGTCATAAAACTCGACTTTGGCATCTGGTTTTCTATCGAGACATATCAGGGAAAATGACATTTCTTCTGAGAGAGTGATTTCCACACCAACACATTCTGTACCAACACCTTTAAAGTCAGTGGACCATTCCAGTACTTTACAAGTGATTGTGTCCCTGATGTACAATAGGACACCCCCACCTCCTTTCCCAGTCTTTCTGTCGTTCCTAAAAACATTGTAGCCTGGCATGGATACTAGGGCTTCAGGGGATGACTTGTTTAACCATGTTTCACTCAGACCTAGGCAGTGTAAGTTAGATTCAAGTAGGAGATGCTCTAACTGTTCGCGCTTATTACCAATACTTCGGATATTTAAATGTCCACAGAAGAGACCCTTTGGCTTGTACTGGGGGTCCCATACAGTTCTAGCTTGGTTTAGAGTTTCAAACAATTTAGTCTTGCGGTGCTTTTTCAGTACAGGGTTTCTAGGTGTTACCTCTAGCTCTCTCCTGTCAGTGGAGACATGGGGTAATCAGCTGCTGGGCCACCGGAGGGAGGGAGGGAAGACGGGTTGGTGGGAGTAGGTTGGCTGGACAGGTCGAAGAGGGGTGGGGGGGCGCGGGGGGGAAGGGGTAGCGAGGGTTGGAGGGGGAGGGGGAGAAAGGGGGAGTGGAGGGAGGGAGGGAGGGATGGGGGGAGGATGGGAGGGGGGGAGGGAAGAGGGAGGGAAGGGGATGAGACAGGACCAGGAGGGGGAGGGAGGGGAATGAGACAGGGCCAAGAGGAGGAGGGAGGGAGGGGGGTAAGGTAGGACCAGGGTTGGGGTGGATCCCAGCGATGAGTAACATGAGAAGTATGAGCATACGTTTGAGAAAGGCAAAGCAATGTCCATGTTTGCCTTTCACAGAGGGGGTTAGTGCATATAGTGCAGGGGAGACAAACAGCTGCTGCAGGAGCATGATGGAGCAGCAGGGAGCCATTGATTTCAGGTAGACAGGTAGCCCAACTATTCTGGTCAGCCAGAAGGACAAAAAGTCCCTGGAGAGAGGTAAGTAGTCTGATGTACCTGAGTGGGGAACAATAGCAGCCCCTGCTGGTGGGGGGTCGACGCCATTTGCATGGCAGTTGTCCTTTGTGTGCACAAGAATCAACAAGGCACACAGCAGAGTCCAAACTTGACGCATGATTGCAACAGTAGAAATTGCATAAAGAATAAACTGGAGGTAAAACTAAGATAAACAGAGAAAAGGGCTTTACAGTTCGTGAAGAGTAAATATATATATGTCTAAAAAATAATAAAATCGGGCGCTAGGGCCACCTATGATTTACCATGTGGGTCCTAACTCAGCTGGTGCCGGTGTTGTGCCGTAGAATGCACCCCTGCCGTGGATTGCACCCCCTGACGGGAGCGCGCACGCTTACGTCATTCTGTTTGAAAGGTTTCTGAATTCGCTTCGTTTCAATATCGTACCAAAATAATATGAAGGAGGTATTAATATTATTGTATTATAATGCTTTGTGAAGGGTATCCTTGTCTTAAAGATGGTAAGCAACCTTCGATTTTATACTCATTTCAATTTAGACTCAAAACACGGAACTGGCGAGGGGTATGTTAGACGCAAATCCATAGCTACTTTTCTTATGGTACGATCGCATTATGCTAAAATATAGCCCAGCTATAATTACAAAATTAGCTGGAATTTTACTGGGGTTAGCCTGTATGTAGCTACTCGTAGCTGGAGAAATAACAGCTTCCTTATCCAGCAGATCAGCTCGACTGAAAATTAAATGTGATCCACGGTTATCATATGCAAGTCATATAGCTAAACTATACTGGATACTTGGCAGGACCCCAACGATCACCGTCAAGTATTTCTTTAAATGTTTTCTTGCAGCTAAATGAATGCAAATAAAAATGTATCCCCGATATATCACTGACTATTGCATGCTTTGACACTCCAGACACACCGCGGTCACATATATTTTCCCCAAATGTATATCATATCATGCTGGAGTCAAGAGAGTGTTTTATTTCCTGGCACGGCTGTTTTTCTAATTGCCGTGAAATGCACCCCCTCTTAACTTTGGCTAAAAAGGTACTACATACATGAAACTCACAGTAGTAAATCATTTTGGCTCCATATGAATGCCCTAAAAAGCATTTGATGCTGGGGTCACCAGAAAAATAATTACAAGGGGGTGCAATTTCAGGCAGGGCTGGATTTCCGCTTGCCGTGAATTGCACCCCCTCCTAACTTTGGCTAGGAAGGTACTACATACATGAAACTCACAGAGGTAACTCATTTTCACTCCATATGAATGCCCTAAAAAGCATTTGATGCTGGGGTCACTACATAATTACAAGGGGGTAATATTCCGACAGCGCTGCATTTCTGCTTGCCGTGAAATGCACCCCCCCTCCTATCTTTGCATGAGTTTCACATCTATGAACCTCATGCAATTAAACATATTGTCCTCACCTGTACACTACAATAATTGTATGCTAAAGTCAACAGAAACATAATTACTGGCGGGTTGTAAATTTCCATTTGACGTAAAATGCACCGCTTCCTAACTTTTGAAAAGAAGGCCTCTCATCCATGACAGTCACACAGATGAAACATAGTGGCCCCACTTGTACACTGCAAAAAGCATTTTATGCTGAGGTCAACACTAACATTATTATCGGGGTGCAAATTCTTGCTGGGCTGCTTTTTCCCTTTCTTTGAAATGCACCCCCTCCGGACATTGGCTTGGAAACTGATTTCGTGGAATTTATTATTGCTGAACAAAGTAAAAAATAATAAACACATGTATTTAAAATTTCACTTGTGAGCAAATTAAATATACCTCATGAAAAAATATTATTTGGCATTTACATAGTTTGTGCTTTACGAAGAAAAAATATTTAAAAGTATTTAAATATTTTAAAGTGGAAATAGGACATTTTTACCATAATTAAATTGTAAACAATTTACATATACACACTTCATTGAGGTACAATTAACTGCACATGCATTGTGAATAATTTATTAAAATGTATTATTAAATAGATTTTTGTTGAATTCCAAATTATGGTAAAAATGTCCTATTTCCACTTTAAAATTAAAACTATGTAAATGCCAAATAATATTTTTTCATGAGGTATATTTAATTTGCTCACAAGTGAAATTTTAAATACATGTGTTTATTATTTTTTACTTTGTTCAGCAATAATAAATTCCACGAAATCAGTTTACAAGCCAATGTCCGGAGGGGGTGCATTTCAAAGAAAGGGAAAAAGCAGCCCAGCAAGAATTTGCACCCCGATAATAATGTTAGTGTTGACCTCAGCATAAAATGCTTTTTGCAGTGTACAAGTGGGGCCACTATGTTTCATCTGTGTGACTGTCATGGATGAGAGGCCTTCTTTTCAAAAGTTAGGAAGCGGTGCATTTTACGTCAAATGGAAATTTACAACCCGCCAGTAATTATGTTTCTGTTGACTTTAGCATACAATTATTGTAGTGTACAGGTGAGGACAATATGTTTAATTGCATGAGGTTCATAGATGTGAAACTCATGCAAAGATAGGAGGGGGGGGTGCATTTCACGGCAAGCAGAAATGCAGCGCTGTCGGAATATTACCCCCTTGTAATTATGTAGTGAACCCAACATCAAATGCTTTTTAGGGCATACATATGGAGCCAAAATGAGTTACCACTGTGAGTTTCATGTATGTAGTACCTTCATAGCCAAAGTTAGGAGGGGGTGCAATTCACGGCAAGCGGAAATCCAGCCCTGCCTGAAAATGCACCCCCTTGTAATTATTTTTCTGGTGATCCCAGCATCAAATGCTTTTTAGGGCATTCATATGGAGTGAAAATGAGTTACCACTGTGAGTTTCATGGATGTGAGACCTTCCTAGCCAAAGTTAGCAGGGGGTGCATTTCACGGCAAGCGGAAATCCAGCCCTGCCTGAAATTGCACCCCCTTGTAATTATTTTTCTGGTGACCCCAGCATCAAATGCTTTTTAGGGCATTCATATGGAGTGAAAATGAGTTACCTCTGTGAGTTTCATGTATGTAGTACCTTCATAGCCAAAGTTAGGAGGGGGTGCAATTCACGGCAAGCGGAAATCCAGCCCTGCCTGAAAATGCACCCCCTTGTAATTATTTTTCTGGTGACCCCAGCATCAAATGCTTTTAAGGGCATTCATATGGAGTGAAAATGAGTTACCACTGTGAGTTTCATGGATGTGAGACCTTCCTAGCCAAAGTTAGCAGGGGGTGCATTTCACGGCAAGCGGAAATCCAGCCCTGCCTGAAATTGCACCCCCTTGTAATTATTTTTCTGGTGACCCCAGCATCAAATGCTTTTTAGGGCATTCATATGGAGTCAAAATGAGTTACCACTGTGAGTTTCATGGATGTGAGACCTTCCTAGCCAAAGTTAGCAGGGGGTGCATTTCACGGCAAGCGGAAATCCAGCCCTGCCTGAAATTGCACCCCCTTGTAATTATTTTTCTGGTGACCCCAGCATCAAATGCTTTCTAGGGCATTCATATGGAGCCAAAATGAGTTACCACTGTGAGTTTCATGTATGTAGTACCTTTTTAGCCAAAGTTAGTAGGGGGTGCATTTCACGGCAAGCGGAAATCCAGCCCTGCCTGAAATTGCACCCCCTTGTAATTATTTTTCTGGTGACCCCAGCATCAAATGCTTTCTAGGGCATTCATATGGAGCCAAAATGAGTTACCACTGTGAGTTTCATGTATGTAGTACCTTTTTAGCCAAAGTTAGTAGGGGGTGCATTTCACGGCAAGCGGAAATCCAGCCCTGCCTGAAATTGCACCCCCTTGTAATTATTTTTCTGGTGACCCCAGCATCAAATGCTTTTTAGGACATTCATATGGAGTGAAAATGAGTTACCACTGTGAGTTTCATGGATGTGAGACCTTCATGGCCAAAGTTAGCAGGGGGTGCATTTCACGGCAAGTGGAAATCCAGCCCTGCCTGAAAATGCACCCCCTTCTAATTATTTTTCTGGTAACCCCAGCATCAAATGCTTTTTAGGGCATTCATATGGAGTGAAAATGAGTTACCACTGTGAGTTTCATGTATGTAGTACCTTCATAGCCAAAGTTAGGAGGGGGTGCATTTCACGGCAAGCGGAAATCCAGCCCTGCCTGAAAATGCACCCCCTTGTAATTATTTTTCTGGTGACCCCAGCATCAAATGCTTTTTAGGGCATTCATATGGAGTGAAAATGAGTTACCACTGTGAGTTTCATGGATGTGAGACCTTCCTAGCCAAAGTTAGGAGGGGGTGCATTTCACGGCAATTAGAAAAACAGCCGTGCCAGGAAATAAAACACTCTCTTGACTCCAGCATGATATGATATACATTTGGGGAAAATATATGTGACCGCGGTGTGTCTGGAGTGTCAAAGCATGCAATGGTCAGTGATATATCGGGGATACATTTTTATTTGCATTCATTTAGCTGCAAGAAAACATTTAAAGAAATACTTGACGGTGATCGTTGGGGTCCTGCCAAGTATCCAGTATAGTTTAGCTATATGACTTGCATATGATAACCGTGGATCACATTTAATTTTCGGTCGAGCTGATCTGCTGGATAAGGAAGCTGTTATTTCTCCAGCTACGAGTAGCTACATACAGGCTAACCCCAGTAAAATTCCAGCTAATTTTGTAATTATAGCTGGGCTATATTTTAGCATAATGCGATCGTACCATAAGAAAAGTAGCTATGGATTTGCGTCTAACATACCCCTCGCCAGTTCCGTGTTTTGAGTCTAAATTGAAATGAGTATAAAATCGAAGGTTGCTTACCATCTTTAAGACAAGGATACCCTTCACAAAGCATTATAATACAATAATATTAATACCTCCTTCATATTATTTTGGTACGATATTGAAACGAAGCGAATTCAGAAACCTTTCAAACAGAATGACGTAAGCGTGCGCGCTCCCGTCAGGGGGTGCAATCCACGGCAGGGGTGCATTCTACGGCACAACACCTGTTACATTAGTAAACACAGCCGAAGCTGCTGCTGTGTGTTGAACCGGGTGGTAGGACAGTCCGAAAGTATCTTGCAGTTTAAACTCACGAGGCTTTGGCTAATTATGGGGAGATCCGTGCGGTTGGTCGTGGGTAAATCCAGGTCGTAGTGCCAGACGAGGAGATGGAAGGACGTTAGCTTCGCTTGCCGTTTGGGGCTGTAGGCTAGCCGTAATATTTGGCTAGCTTGCACAGCTAACGTTAGCTGTCTCACAGCTGCGTCCAAGGTTGGCATAGGAATTCGTGTGGGAGCCTCGAAAAAGCGTTCACTTTAAGCTGCTAATAACGTCCAATTCAGGAACAGTGGGTCAGCAGTAAAAGTATAGTGATTAGAGGCAAATCACAGCATGAGACGACAAAACTAGACAAGACTCGACGATGACAACAGATAGCATATCCTACCCGGCGGCCAGTTTAGTTCAGCGCCGGGGTTCCTTTGTCCATAGCAGGTCCCAAAAAATGTCTTTCCACTGGTTTTTCCCTTTCACAACCAAGCGTCTGACCAACTTTCTTACTTTAGACTTTAAAATTGCTTTAAAATAAGTAAATTAATGTAAAAAATGTTTTTAGTTTAAGTAAAACAATTAAACAAATCAGCTGTTCAACAGTTAAAACTTTGTAAAAACAATAAAATGAATCAGCTGTAAAGTAAAGCAAGCAAAGCAAAGAAATCCGACCTCTCTCCTTGACCATCTTAATCACCTTGGTTAAGATCAGGATGGAATGACAGTCTGCACACCGCCAAAGCACTTACAGAGTGCACTGAGATCCCCCCTACCACAAGAAAAAGCCGTTATATATAAACGAACGTAGGCTAATTAGATAGCTACAGGGCGCCCTTTATCGGGCACGGCCGCGTTCGATCATATTTGAACTTCGTCGAAAGCCGATTTGCCAACGGGAAAAAAGAAAACCACTATTTTCCACCCACTTCAAACCAAATAAGGTATGTATCCGCTCAATTTCATGAATATTTGACCATAATTACACATTTTGTGAGCATTTCTATCACGACCCCCATCTGAAAAAAATGTCCGAAATCTGATTCTCGTTCCGCGCTGGTGTACTACGCCGCATAGTCATGTTTACTTCGGGGGATTTAATTAAATGAAATGTCGCTAAAACTTTAGCTAGATAGCTAGCGATGTTTCCAAGTGTTGAGAGAATGTCATATTACCCTGATATGAAGATACGATTATTATAGACAATCTGTACAACGAACATGAAGAGATGTTGTTCATGTTTTCTATCGGATTTTTCACCCATCTCGGATAATGTTTACAAGCACCTGCTGCGTTGAGCGATATGTCTGTTATTTCGCCCATTAACTCTGTTAAACCTTAAGCTACAAATCGTCATCGCTGTATATGTATACACCTTACTGGTATGACTGAGCTTGCATGCACAATAATGATACATTGCTCTTTTCTAATAGAGACAAGACATTAGCCTATTACCATCACATCATGCCCACTATGAACATGTGTGTCCCCCCCTATATATCAATAATCTTTATCAATAAAGACAATGCAGTATCTAAATCAGTTATATGTTATAGCCTGAGAAGAGGAAGCCGTGGAAGGAAGAGGACATGACAGCGGCCATGGAGAACTGTGAGAGGGGATGGCTGTCCGTAAGGCTGCGGGTTAGTTTGTGAATGAATACACGTCAGTAAACCATCACCAACAGCAGAAACAACGACAACCAAAGTCAATATTCTTTGTTAAACGATAAGCAAATAACAAGCATAAATGTTCATCAAAATATTGTTTTATTTCCTGTAATATTCAGATCCATCAGGTGCCGAGGCAAACCCTGCAGGATGGGGTAAGTGGCCGGGTTGTCCACGGGAGCCGTAGTGGGGGACCCACAATGCTGTCACCAGAGGATGAGAATTCTCTGGTACAGTATTGCCTCTACTGCGCGCCCCGTGGCTTTCCCTTGACCCGCCACATCCTGGCGGCATTTGTAACTGTGCTGCGTCGGAAGAGGCACCCGGGGGGGAATATCCCAAAACTGGAAAAGACGTGTTGGAGAAATTTCAGAGCCAGGTACACTGATGTCCTGAGCATGAAGCTTGTGCTACGCGGGAGGTGGTAGACCAGTTTTACACCCTGCTGGACGACCCTGGAGGCCCTGAGGTTGAAGGACAAACCCAGTCAAATCTACAACTGCGATGAGACTGGGTTTGCAATGGAGAGGGGTAGGGAGAAAGTTCTGTCACGTAGAGGCGCTAAACATGTCTGGTAAAAATATTCAAATCCCATACAAGTACTGCAAGGAAAAGAAGATTGCGGTGGCAGGCTTTAGGAACACGGGCATTTTCCCTTTCGATCCATCCGTAATGGATGAGTCACACTTGATGCCATCTGACGTGCAACCAGATCCTGGCACCAGCACCACCTCTCTAAGCTCCTCCACAACAACATCCACTCTGCCGGCAGCCGCACAGCCATCCACCAGCTCGACCACCAGTACAACCACCTGCACCTGCACCTGCAGCCTACACTGCCTGCCCTGTCAGACAACACCATAGGACCGGCCTCCTCTAATGCCACCAACCCCCCGGGCAAATCAACATCACAGCCACAACATCGCCTCCTGTCTCTTCCAACACCAACCCCCTCTCACATAACACGCGGCCCAACAACCGTAGAGGTAGTTAACATTATTTTCCCTTATAAATATAAGTGCAGTCCATTTACCATTTATACATAAACAAATTGTTGCCTATTCTTGTTTCATTACTTTGCCGCCTTGTTGTCTTGTTACTTTCTATTATTTGTATCAACATTTTATTAATTTTTTTTTAGTGCAACAAAGGCTGGTAAAACGACCCTACTCCGCGGTGTCCTCTACCCGTACTGTTCCACTTCCGCATCTACCTCCACCTCTGAAAAAGGACAAGGAAATGGCAGGCAATGGAGGAGGTGGAGGAAATGGCGGTGTATGGCGTCTGCGGCCTGAGAAACCCAGAAACATCAGGGGAGGTGGTGTCCTGGGTGCAGTGCAGCCACTGTGGCAGTGGTTCCACACTGTCTGTGTGCAGTGGGTGTTAGAAAACCTGAGGGAAAACGAGGACTATTTCTGCAGCTACTGCAGCTTAAAATACATTTTAAAAAACAATAAAAATATATATTTTTTATCAAATTCAAGTGCTCTGTGTTTGTGCTTTCAGATATACAGTATGTTTGATGATAAGATTATTGTTTACAATACAGGTATATTAATAATAAAGTAAAAATATATAAACCATTAATAGACTGATATGTGTATAGCACATTTACAATATTAGCACTCAGCTAGCCTGAACTAGCGAGCGCCAACATCAATGTGCCATTTTTTTTATATGTCCACTTGAGGGCGCGGTAGGTGAAGAAATAAATCCAATGAGATTGACAACTTTAGGACTGCCAGGTAAACAATCCAGTTAGCCAGCTATTTTGCCAACATATTGGTTATTCAAACAGTAGCTATCTTTCATGATGATTATAAAATATTAATTGATTTTTAAAACAACAAAAATCGTCAGCTTCTTTATGGATTACACCGCCGCCGATAAAGGGGCACCGGTCAGGCACCGGTTTTTTTTTGCAGCAACTTTCTCATCTAAAAGACGTTAAAACAAAACAAAAAAATACCGGTCATGTCAAAGGTTACATGTTTATTGGTTTTAAAGTTAGTTTATCGTTTTTGTGAAGAAATAAATCCACTAAGATTGAGCCAATAAATGATAATGGGTGCCCCTTTTTTGACAGTACTGTCATCTAAAACGCAAAACTCGGTCACGTCTACATGTTTATTGGCTTAAATGTTCGTTTATTGTTTTGTGAAGAAATAAATCTAATGAGATTGACAACTTTAGGACTGCCAGGTAAACAATCCAGTTAGCCAGCTATTTTGCCAAGATATTGGTTATTCAAACGGTATCTTTCTTGATGATTATAAACGATTCATTGATTTTTAAAACAACCAAAATCGTCAGCTTCTTTATGGATTAGAACAGCCGCCCGATAAAGGGCGCCGCTTTTTTTGCAGCAACTTTCTCTTCTAAAAGACGTTAAAACAAATAAAACTACCGGTCATGTCAAAGGTTACATGTTTATTGGTTTACAAGTTAATTTATTGTTTTTGTGAAGAAACAAGTCCAATAGGATTGAGTCAATAAATGATAATGGGTGCCCCCTTTTGGACAGTACTGTCCCATCTAAAAGACGTTAAAATAAAAAACTACCGGTCACTTCGACATGTTTATTAGTTTAAAAATTAGTTTATCGTTTTGTGAAAGAAAAAAAATCCAATGAGATTGACAACTTCCGGACTGCCAGGTAAACAATCCAATTAGCCAGCTATTTTGCCAAGATATTGGTTATTCAAACGGTATCTTTCTTGATGATTATAAACGATTCATTGATTTTTAAAACAACCAAATCGTGAGCTTCTTTATGGATTAGAACAGCCGCCCGATAAAGGGCGCCGCTTTTTTTGCAGCACTTGCTCATCTAAAAGACGTTAAAACATAAAAACTACCGGTCACATCTACATGTTTATTGGCTTAAAAGTTAGGTTATCGTTTTGTGAACCTAATAAATATAATATGTCCAATGGTATGTGCCCGAATAATATCAGTATCGTATGTTGAACACAAAAATTTCTGTTTTCCGCCCGATAATAGGCTCCGGTACGGCTACTCGGCCAAATTACCTAATTTACGAATTTGCAGTATATGTGTTGGTTGGTAAATTTGAGCTCATTATTTTTAAATAAATAATTTCAGTTTTTCAAATAGCCTACTTGGATGCGTTCAGGTTCAAATGAGCTAACTTCCAAATAATGTGTGGCTGATGCACCGATATAGATCGGTGGGCTGATGTGGCCAAGAAACCGAAAGAAATACCCTCCATAGCCACTACGCGGCAGTGAAGACATTATCTCCAATAGAGCTAAGTTGTATGCGTTAAAGTTTATGCTTTTAAAGAATATTTCTCATTATCAGTTGAAAATATGACATACATTGTTTAATTTATATCCACTACATCTGCAGAAATTCGACTTAAACTGATCCAAATCAATGCACAAGATAACGAGCTGAATAGGCTACTTATTTTTGTTAGTTGTTATAGTGAAATGAAGTATGAGACGGACATAAATAATTAATTCTTGAATTCAGTATTCTGGGTGTGGATTTCCATTATAGTCACTTATAATGAAGAGGATTCTCCAGCAGCTTTGCTTTTTGTAGTTCAGCGTGTTAGGTGTTTTTAGAGGGATGAATAAAGACTATTCTGATTCTAATTTATCCCTTTATTTGGCTGGCATGTTGTTTTTCACACTTCTTTCTGCAACATCTGGTGAACCTATATAGCAACAGATAGGCTATCTGCAGCATCAGCGTTGTTTGATCCTTGTTAACAAGCGCCTTGTTAACGATGCGTTGATACATTTACAAGCTTCAAACATTCCTTAATCCCAGAACACATTTATTTTTTGTCAGCCAGTTACAAATCTGCTCTGTGGATTCATAGTTTCTGCCATGCACTGGAGAGCCCGTCGCTCCACTGCGCAACAATGAGGTAAGTTTTTCACCTGTCCCGAAGACTTATAGCCTACAGGTTTTTTTTTGTTTTTTTTGGTGTGTGCTCATAAGTGATGTTACTGTTCTTGTGAATTGTCTTTCTCTAAGGTACATTCATGTGTGTAATTCCACCATTCAGATTTTATTGGTACATTTGCCATGTTTTTTGTTGTGCCAGCTAATGTAAGCAGAATAATATTCCAGTCCCCTACCACACCCCAGCTCCCCTGAGTATCCATTTTCATTAAAATCCCTCAAATTTTCTATGGGAATTGGGGGGTGGGACTAGATTAAGCTGTAAATTACACAGGAATAGTATGGAACACATGGTTGGCTAAATGGCTGTAAGTCAACGGGGGTCTTAGGGATCACACAAGCCTAAAACCATCACTCTGTTGCCAGATATGCAGTAGATATGGATGGATCACTTTAAGAGTTGTTTCTCCTGACTCATTTTTCTATTGAACTCGATGGGAAAATATATGATCCATCCATATCTACTGCATATCTGGCAGCAGAGTGATGGTTTGAGGCTCGTTTGATACTTCAGTAAGAGGAGCATAGTAAAAAAATAAAAGTGATAAATGAGCTAGTTAGGGCTAAAGTGCATAAAATGATAAAACAAAACAGTAGAGGCAATAAAAATCCTCCCTAGTTTGAAATCACCTGCAGCAAATCTGAAGCGTGATGTAACCGTCGGTCCCTACGTCAAACTTTTACCGCGTCTTTGTTTTTAAAACATAGATTTTGTACTTCTTGGGAGCGCTCAACTCAGCCTCCCTAGTTTGAAATCACCTGCAGCAAATCTGAAGCGTGATGTACCCGTCGGTCCCTACGTCAAACTTTTAAGTACACGTTTTGTTGTGGCCTCACCTGTGGTTCTTTTTACCCACAGTGAAGCAAAATCTGTTCAACAGAATCACAACAAACCCGAAAACATTTCAAAACATTAAGCAATACAAATAAAACATTTCAGTAAAATTCCTGTATGAATAGTGCTGAGTACTTTGGCGGCCGATACAATGTCACACTGAGTACTGACAGTTCTGTTTTGAGTACAATAGCAAGATATTCAAACGATGGAAATTTCCCCAAATCGATATCACTGCAAACAAACTGAGCGGAGATGATAGCTGCAGTCCCTCCTCCCCTCCACTCTGTCTAGTTGACTGATAGAATTTGAAATTTGGGGGACAGGTCTCAATCAGTGTTGCTACACCAGTAACGTTGTCTAGCCATGTCTCTACTAAAAATATACAATGTAGGTTATTTTTATTTATTAGCTCATTAATCAAAAATGATTCCGTTGCTGGGGTTTTGAAGGTAGGGTCTGTGGGTCTGTTGGTCTGTGGGAAGGGGATGGGTGTTATAGAGGCTAGCCTGCAGGGTGGGGGGGGGGGGGGGGGGGAGGGGGGGAGGGCAGGTCCGTTGCTGGGGTTTTGAAGGTAGGGTCTGTGGGTCTGTGGGTCTGTGGGAAGGGGATGGGTGTTATAGAGGTTCGCGCAAGGCAAGGTGTAGTTAGTAGTGGAGTCCCTCTCTCCACCATTTTCTCCATCGCCTGAGAATGGCAGGAACTGGAGGGGGGAAGGGGAGCTCGGAGGGGGAAAATGAGGTTGAGGAGGGGGAGAGTGGGAGGGGGGTGGTTGGAGCATCTTGCAGGGGGGGAACCTGGGGGCGAGTGGAGGTCTCTGCTGGTTGCTAGTGAGATGTAGTGTCCCCTGGAATGGCAGAGGCGGAGTCCGATGGAGTCCGATGGCCCTCCTTCGTGGGGTCCCCGTATGCCTCTGTGAGCTGCTGGTGAGGGGTAGGGTCCCCTGCACTAGCAGAGGGGGAGTCCGATGTTAGGATGGGAGAGGCCTCCTCCGCCTCCCCCGCGTCAAGGCCTTCGCTCTGTGGTGCTGAGCTGGCGCTCGATTGCGGGGAGGGGGAGGCTGCCTTTAGTCTGTTTTCGTTCAGTGTTTGCCTTGCGCTTATTTCTGGCTGTCCTTGTGCTGTCCTTGTGTTTGATAACAGTCGGGTGGTTAACGGCATGAAGTAGGTTAAAGGTGAACAGTGTCTCTCCGGCTCTGTTAAGCATTCAATTTCTGAAGAGATCTTTGTGCTCCCAGAACAAATTGAAGTTGTTCTAAAAGTTCACTTTATGATGGAAACACATAGTTGCTAGCCACGTACTAATCCCAAGTAGCCTGCTGAATTTGTTGACTCTCCATTCATTTGGAGGCAGAGGACCGCTGATGAACGCCTCAGCGTCCAGGGAGCTTAGCATCTCTAGTAATTTGACAAAGTCACGTTTCAATAGTTCTGATTGTTCTTTGATTATGTCGTTGGCTCCAATGTGCAGAATAATCTTATTCACAGATTGGTGGTCAGCCAGAATCTCTGTGATTTTTTCTGTTATGTTACAGACCATCTCATCAGGGAAGCAGTATATGTTAGTGTTATTAATGCCGATTTTGATATGCTTAACAGCAGAGTCACCAATGATTAATGTTGTTATTGGCGTTGTACCTTGTTGCTGTTGGGGCCTAGCTGGTGGGAGCATTGCAGCTTGTCGTGTCGTGTTTCTTGGGCGTCCTCCCCTCCTCTCCGTACGGCGCCGAGGGGAAACACACGGCGAAGTAGGTCGTAGCAGTTCGAATCTGTTTTCTAGCTGTAGTATCGGTGGTGGTTTGAGAGAGTTTGTATTGCTTTTAGTGTTGACTTTCGTGGGAGTCCACTGTAGCTCCATGTTAGCATCAGGGGCTAGCTGGCTCGTATTAATCCACTGGCTAGTAGTTAACGAGGGCCAGCCGGTAGCAGAGCTACTCTCAGGGCGATGAGAAGCACTCTCTGCAGCTTCGGTAGAAGGAAACGAGGTGGTGGATAGGGTGGCAAAAAAGGCAGTCTCTCAGGAGCTGGTAGGAATAAGTGTTCCGATGGGATGGGCAGAAATGAAAAGCATGGCAGCTTCAGTGGCAGAGAGAGTGGGAGCAAGAGGGCAGGGGGCGACACCTGTACTTAATACAGCCCAAGGTCCAGGAAAGAAGGGTCTCACTGGGGGGCAATAGGAAGGACCCGGCTCAGGCTGGGCCACTGTGCTCTGGGGGCGGGACTTCGGGTGGTGGGGAAGCACTCGGATGCATTGTGTGCTGAGTGTAACGAACTGGAGACAGTTACTCATGTGCTGATACATTGCATAAAGTTTGGGAGGGAAAGAAGCAAGTTATTTAGGGGATTGGCAGGGATTGTTGTGACCGCTTTTTCATTAAAGACCATCCTGGGTCCTGCAGAACGGCAAAGTAAAGTATTTAATCTAGTCATGGCATTTTTATCCTCTACTGGACTCCATGCGAGGGTGTAATGTATTGTTTTTGGCAGGGTGAAAACCACTATGTCCAGTAGGTGGCAGCAATACGCTTTGCAGCGTTCATCCTGCCAAAAATCCGCGAGAAGAAGAAGTCTGTTTTTCCCTGGTTTCTCCTCATGGTGCACAGATTGTGTGCGATTTCAATAATATCTGACGCCATCCTTGTCTTTATACTTTTACTAACCGTCTCTCACATTAGAGGACGTGAGTAGCCTCCATTAACACAGGGCTGCCAACTTTCAGATTTGTGCGAGAGTGAGAAATCAGATTTCCAATGCAAAAGTTTAGCGAATCTGCAGATTGGACACTGACAAAAACGCTATACAATGCACACACTTTAAGTGTAGCTGGAATTTGTGAAAAGAATTGGGTTACGGGTACACAGCTTGAAACAAAAATAAAATGATTGGCCTACAGTTCAAAACATTTAAAATAACAAATCAAATTGCTATTGCATTTTAACAAGGGAAAAAACTAATGAGCAACATCCCTAATTTAATAGTACAATATTTAAAAAATAAAACATTTTTTGGGGGGGGTATAAGTAACTTTTTAGAGAGCTTTCTGTTCTGATGCATTTCATGCTTGGGGTGCATTGTAATGCATAACAGTTTAATAATCATAAATTTGAGGTTGAAACATTTGTAGAAGCAGTATTACCCAAATTCACGTGTGTCTTCAAATCTACACACACACACACACACACACACACACACACACAGTAGTATCAAGTCTTTGCCTCTTTCTGAAACCTTAATTTATCAACAAACAAAACAATTTATCCCTAGAGCAGAGGAGGGCAATGAGGGCCGTATCCGTTTCTGGTTTTCATGCCAACGTCTGCAGTTAATTACTTAATTACTTAATTAGCTGTAACGTTAAGCTGACATTTTAGCTACACTTCTTAATAAGTGCATGAATGACAGTTGAATATTGTTTTTGTGTCTCTATATGAAACATTTTACTGGGATATAATCTACAAGTGAACCAGTGCTGGTGTATACAGCCAATTTTCTAATTTAGCCAGGGTAATTGGTGGAAACAAAAACCTGCATACGCACCGGCCCTCCAGGACTGGAATTGCCCACCCCTGCCTGAGAGGATAGCCAGGGAGAGGATAGCCAGGGAGAGGATAGCCAGGGAGAGTATAGCCAGGGGAGAGGATAGCCAGGGAGAGGATAGCCAGGGAGAGGATAGCCAGGGAGAGGATAGCCAGGGGAGATCTGCCACTGAAGATCAAGAGCAGAAACAGGGTTGATCATTGTAAATTTACTAAATAAAAAAATGTTGCCTAATTCACATGTATTGTTCACAATGTCATTGTAAACCATGCTAAATTAAAGTTAACTAGTTCTATATTTTTTTGCGGTTGATAGCTAAATGTGAATTTATATACTTATTTTATCATTGTTTAAAAAGCAGTATGTTAAGATTTTATAAGGTACTATAAAGTTTATATTTTGATAAACTCATCATTTTTCTCCCTAGAGGATATTGTGGACGATGCATCACCATCACCATCACGATCACCATCACCATCAGGTCCACCAGGGCCAGGTAAAGGTAAAGGTAAAGGTTTGTTTCTAAATTTGAAGTTTACAGTTCACATTTGCAGCTCATGAGTAGCTTCAAATAAAGCAATTTAATTTATTAGTTCATTTTTTTATTTAATTTTAATTTGTTGCTTTTGTATGAAGGTATTTTTGTAGCAAAAGTCTCACAAATATGTAAATGGTTTCATTGTAAACCATGCTAATTTAAAGTTAACTAGTTCTATATTTTTTTTGCGGTTGATAGCTAAATGTGAATTTATATACTTATTTTATCATTGTTTAAAAAGCAGTATGTTAAGATTTTATAAGGTACTATAAAGTTTATATTTTGATAAAGTCATAATTTTTCTCCCTAGAGGATATTGTGGATGATGCATCACCATCACCATCACCACCAGGGCCACCAGGGCCATCAGGTCCACCAGGGCCACCAGGGCCGCCAGGTAAAGGTAAAGGTTTGTTTCTAAATTTGAAGTTTACAGTTCACATTTGCAGCTCATGAGTAGATTCAAATAAAGCAATTAAATTTATTAGTTCATTTTTATTTTTTATTTTAATTTGTTGCTTTTGTATGAAGGTATTTTTGTAGCAAAAGTCTCACAAATATGTGAATGGTTTCACAAATGGATGGTTGTAAATGGATTTGTGCGTCCACATCAAGTTCAGCATCAGCTACAGTAACAATCACAATTTTTCACAAGATATTCCATCACCTGGAATTTAACTCCTATTTATCTCCTATTACTAGGATCGTCTGTTAAAGCAGAAGAAGTAACAGCGTTATAAATCGCTAGACTAGACTACCGTCTCTCCCATTAGAGGGCGTGAGTAGCCTCCATTAAAGGGTATTAAAGCACTAAAACCACTTATTTTAGATGAGAGCTGAAGCTGATTTGGGTTTTGTCCGGTCGCAGAGCATGCCTCCATAAACGTGGTGGGGTTTGGCAAAGTTTTTACCGTAATTACTCGAAATTCACACATGCGCTTTTCAACTACGGGGGGGTCAGTCCGTCAGTTACCCACATTCAGTCATATAGGCTATATTGTGTTTTTTGTTTTTATGTATGTTATATGTTATGTTTTTTTTCCTGTAAAGCACTCTGTGACGTCTATGCTCTTGAAAGGTGCTATATAAATAAAAGTTACTTATTTACTTACTTACTTACCAGACGAACTTCAGGGAAAGAGCCGTGATGTCAGTTCGGCGGCCTGGCATAAAAGTAGACATTGCATAGAGGGTTGCATCACGTGAGTTTTGCATAGAGAACAAACCAACACAGAAATGAGAGCTACTTCAATTCTATTTTATTTGTATGGCACAGTGGCTTAGCCAGGAATAGATTTTTGGGTGGGCCTCAGCAAATATTTTGTATAGCAGTAGCAGCAACAAGTCAGTCTAGTTAGTAAACTGTGGATGAGCGCTGGAGTCCTCGCTCACAGGTATTAATAAAGGAGCCCGTAGTACATAGAGCAGCGTCTCCCTTATAGCGCTGGAGTCCTCTCTCACAGGTATTAATAAAGGAGCCCGTAGTACATAGAGCTGCGTCTCCCTTATAGCGCTGGAGTCCTCTCTCACAGGTATTAATAAAGGAGTAGTACATAGAGCTGCGTCTTCCTTATAGCGCTGGAGTCCTCGCTCACAGGTATTAATAAAGGAGCCCATAGTACATAGAGCTGCGTCTCCCTTATAGCGCTGGAGTCCTCGCTCACAGGTATTAATAAAGGAGCCCATAGTACATAGATCTGCGTCTCCCTTATAGCGCTGGAGTCCTCTCTCACAGGTATTCATAAAGGAGCCCGTAGTACATAGAGCTGCGTCTCCCTTATAGCGCTGGAGTCCTCGCTCACAGGTATTAATAAAGGAGCCCGTAGTACATAGAGCTGCGTCTCCCTTATAGCGCTGGAGTCCTCACTCACAGGTATTAATAAAGGAGCCCGTAGTACATAGAGCTGCGTCTCCCTTATAGCGCTGGAGTCCTCTCTCACAGGTATTAATAAAGGAGCCCGTAGTACATAGAGCTGCGTCTCCCTTATAGCGCTGGAGTCCTCTCTCACAGGTATTAATAAAGGAGCCTGTAGTACATAGAGCTGCGTCTCCCTTATAGCGCTGGAGTCCTCTCTCACAGGTATTAATAAAGGAGCCTGTAGTACATAGAGCTGCGTCTCCCTTATAGCGCTGGAGTCCTCGCTCACAGGTATTAATAAAGGAGCCTGTAGTACATAGAGCTGCGTCTCCCTTATAGCGCTGGAGTCCTCTCTCACAGGTATTAATAAAGGAGCCTGTAGTACATAGAGCTGCGTCTCCCTTATAGCGCTGGAGTCCTATCTCACAGGTATTAATAAAGGAGCCTGTAGTACATAGAGCTGCGTCTCCCTTATAGCGCTGGAGTCCTCGCTCACAGGTATTAATAAAGGAGTAGTACATAGAGCTGCGTCTCCCTTATAGCGCTGGAGTCCTCTCTCACAGGTATTAATAAAGGAGCCTGTAGTACATAGAGCTGCGTCTCCCTTATAGCGCTGGAGTCCTCTCTCACAGGTATTAATAAAGGAGCCCGTAGTACATAGAGCTGCGTCTCCCTTATAGCGCTGGAGTCCTCTCTCACAGGTATTAATAAAGGAGCCTGTAGTACATAGAGCTGCGTCTCCCTTATAGCGTTGGAGTCCTCGCTCACAGGTAATAATAAAGGAGCCTGTAGTACATAGAGCTGCGTCTCCCTTATAGCGCTGGAGTCCTCTCTCACAGGTATTAATAAAGGAGCCTGTAGTACATAGAGCTGCGTTTCCCTTATAGCGCTGGAGTCCTCTCTCACAGGTATTAATAAAGGAGCCTGTAGTACATAGAGCTGCGTCTCCCTTATAGCGCTGGAGTCCTCTCTCACAGGTATTAATAAAGGAGCCTGTAGTACATAGAGCTGCGTCTCCCTTATAGCGCTGGAGTCCTCTCTCACAGGTATTAATAAAGGAGCCCGTAGTACATAGAGCTGCGTCTCTCTTATAGCGCTGGAGTCCTCGCTCACAGGTATTAATAAAGGAGCCTGTAGTACATAGAGCTGCGTCTCCCTTATAGTGCTGGAGTCCTCTCTCACAGGTATTAATAAAGGAGCCCGTAGTACATAGAGCTGCGTCTCTCTTATAGCGCTGGAGTCCTCTCTCACAGGTATTAATAAAGGAGCCCGTAGTACATAGAGCTGCGTCTCCCTTATAGCGCTGGAGTCCTCTCTCACAGGTATTAATAAAGGAGTAGTACATAGAGCTGCGTCTCCCTTATAGCGCTGGAGTCCTCACTCACAGGTATTAATAAAGGAGCCTGTAGTACATAGAGCTGCGTCTTCCTTATTGTGACGTTCTCTATGAGATTAGACTGAAAACATGATCTTATGTATCTGCGTTATGATGTGAATGTAAATTCAGTATTTAATTTCTTTCTCTAGGAGGAAGAGTATGGAAAAGCATTGGCATAGCAGCTGCAACAGTAGCGGGAGCTGGTTTGTATCACCCAAGGATAAATCTGGGACATACAGTATGTTTACATTTAGGAAAGAGAATTAAGGGTCGTACTTACACAAACACACACACACAAAAATATGCACACATACACACACAAATTATGTTTTACATGTATCCATTTTCCTGACAAGACCAGGAATTTCTTGACACAAGTGTGTAGTCACAGATAAATCCTGTAAGCACCTGGGTTACCGAAATGGTCTCCCTGTTTTACAGAAATGCACACATATACCTGGATGTCCCAGTTTTACTGAAACACACACATACACCTGGATGTCCCAGTTTTACTGAAACACACACACACCTGGATGTACCAGTTTTACTGAAACACACACACACCTGGATGTCCCAGCTTTACTGAAACACACACACACCTGGATGTCCCAGTTTTACTGAAACACACACATACACCTGGATGTCCCAGTTTTACTGAAACACACACACACCTGGATGTCCCAGCTTTACTGAAACACACACACACACCTGGATGTACCAGTTTTACTGAAACACACACATACACCCGGATGTACCAGTTTTACTGAAACACACATACACCTGGATGTACCAGTTTTACTGAAACACACACACACCTGGATGTACCAGTTTTACTGAAACACACACACACCTGGATGTCCCAGTTTTACTGAAACACACACACACACCTGGATGTACCAGTTTTACTGAAACACACACACACACCTGGATGTCCCAGTTTTACTGAAACACACACACACCTGGATGTCCCAGTTTTACTGAAACACACACACACACCTGGATGTTCCAGTTTTACTGAAACACACACACACACCTGGATGTTCCAGTTTTACTGAAACACACACACACCTGGATGTCCCAGTTTTACTGAAACACACACACACACCTGGATGTCCCAGTTTTACTGAAACACACACACACCTGGATGTCCCAGTTTTACTGAAACACACACACACACCTGGATGTTCCAGTTTTACTGAAACACACACACACACCTGGATGTTCCAGTTTTACTGAAACACACACACACCTGGATGTTCCAGTTTTACTGAAACACACACACACACCTGGATGTTCCATTTTTACTGAAACACACACACACCTGGATGTACCAGTTTTACTGAAACACACACACACACACCTGGATGTCCCAGTTTTACTGAAACACACACACACACCTGGATGTACCAGTTTTACTGAAACACACATACACCTGGGTGTCCCAGTTTTACTGAAACACACACATACACCTGGATGTACCAGTTTTACTGAAAAACACACACACCTGGATGTACCAGTTTTACTAAAACACACACACACACCTGGATGTTCCAGTTTTACTGAAACACACACACACACACACCTGTATGTACCAGTTTTACTGAAACACACACACACACCTGGATGTCCCAGTTTTACTAAAACACACACACACACCTGGATGTTCCAGTTTTACTGAAACACACACCCCTGTATGTTCCAGTTTTACTGAAACACACACACACACCTGGATGTTCCAGTTTTACTGAAACATACACACACACACACCTGGATGTACCAGTTTTACTGAAACACACACATACACCTGGATGTACCTTTGTGACCAGGTTTCTGGATGTCCCTTTGTGACCAGGTTTGGCTGTGGTTGCAGTTCCAGTGGCGGTTGCAGGTTTGGGTTTCACGGCCGGCGGTATCGCAGCCGGATCCATGGCTGCCTCAATGATGTCATCAGCAGCGATAGCCAATGGGGGCGCAGTGGCTGCAGGTTCTGCGGTGGCTATTCTACAGTCAATTGGTACGGAGGGAAGAAAATTCTGCTCTCTAAAGGGTTTTAGGGTTTCCGTAAACTTTTCTATTTTGCTTTTTTGTTATTTTCCTTTCTGATCCACGTGCCCTTTGTGCACAAGTAGCTTTTGTGTTCAGCTTGGATTCAGTAAACGCTCTGGATAAGAGCGTCTGCTAAATGTCTATAATGTAATGTAATGTAATGTAAACATTTGTCCTTCATTTTTACTTGAAAGTAAATTCATGCGTTACATTTTTTCAGTGCAAACACATTTTTTTTTCTAAGAGAATTGGTTTATAAACTCACCAAACTGGAAAAAACGTCACACATGCATTTAATTGTGAGTCAAAATTCTGGAGAAATATTGATAGAATCAAAGCCTCTGCTTCAGACGTTAAACAGCTTTTATAGTTTCACCTCCACTAGGTGGTGCTATTGCACCAGTCTCTGGCTCTCAGTAGCCTTTGTACATGTGGGTCCTGTTTCTTTAAAGCCTACTCTGAAAAAGGTAATGAAAACATAAAACAACTAAAGAAGATATAACTAAAGAAAGGTCCATTCTGAATTATCTGGATATTCACAGTTTTACATGGACCACTCAGGATAAATTTGACCAATTAAGTCACATGATTAGACACATTTGGCCCAATGGTGATTTCTTGTTATGTATCCAAGACCCTATAAATATACTGGGCTGGGCCCCATGGTCTGGTATCTGTTAAGGCACAGAATGATGGTGTAGTGTGAGGTGGTAAATAAAAGGTGGAAATTGTATAGAAAGATGGTAATATGGTATAGTGTGAGGTGGTAAATAAAAGGTGGAAATTGTATAGAAAGATGGTAATATGGTATAGTGTGAGGTGGTAAATAAAAGGTGGAAATGGTACAGAAAGATGGTAATATGGTATAGTGTGAGGTGGTAAATAAAAGGTGGAAATTGTATAGAAAGATGGTAATATGGTATAGTGTGAGGTGGTAAATAAAAGGTGGAAATGGTACAGAAAGATGGTAATATGGTATAGTGTGAGGTGGTAAATAAAAGGTGGAAATTGTATAGAAAGATGGTAATATGGTATAGTGCAGCGTTTCTCAAACAGTGGTATTACAGGGGGGGCGCAGGGGGAAATGCAGAATTGTTTTTCATACTTGACGCGTGTATTTACTTGGCTATTTAACGGGGAATTACTTTTACGATATAACAGACAAGCGCAGACGCGGACGCACACCCGCGATACGTTAAATTAACCGAGAAATAAAGTTTGTATTAAAAATAATAAGACGATTAACCCCCCCCCCCGTCAACAATTTCAATCGAGGCTAGAGGAAATTCTTGATAGCACCCCCCCCGTGAACAATTATAATCGAGTCCGCGAAAATCCTTGATAATAAAAAGGGCGGGGGGGGCATGAACACTTTTCTTCCTCCAAAGTGGGGCGTGACAGAAAAAGTTTGAGAACCACTGGTATAGTGTGAGGTGGTAAATAAAAGGTGGAAATGGTATGAAGTGGTAATGCGGTATAAAGGGATCCAAAGAAGAAGGTGAAGGTAGTCTAAAGTCTAAAGAACCTGGAAGTGATACAAAGAAGTAATGAATTGTGATGAAAGCACAGAAAGGTAATGGGTGCGTCAAGTAACTGAGCGGCTCAGCTCACTGTGAGCCGCTCAGAGTGTAGCTGAGCACTTTTGGATGTCGATCAGAGAGGAGCAATACGGAAGTACGTTGTTAGATATGGACCCAAGTACACGGACGATTATACACATCGCAATATAAAATAGCGATTTAATGGTTAAATCAACGTGTTAATTAAAGTAAATTTGACTGTCACACAATCATTTTGGTGCTACTTTGACCAATTTTCATTGAAAAATACAGCTTCAGTGTGTGTAGGCCTGTGTGTATGTGAGCGCGCTCTGCTAACGGAGCTGTCAGTCGGCTACTCAGGCGGTTGTTGACAGTTGCTCAGCGCTCACGTAGAGCGATTCAATAAGTCATTAAATTCTCACCGTGAGCGCTCAGTTACTCAAATCATCTGGGATAGTATTGTTGGGTCATAACAGTGTTGTAGAGGAAGGCATTGTGATGTCATAAGCAGTGTAATATGTTACAGCATCCACATTCTATTGCATCGGTTTTCAAAATGTGCCCATTGACCCATTAATTTTTTTGGAAATAAAAGGTCAATTACCTGAACAAGTGTATAAGATAAAGGGTAATAGCAACCTGGAGGGTGTACAAAGGTATAATATGAGGTTTTAATGGTGTGAATGGTGTAGGAGGAGATGGGTGACAAAAAAGTGGCAGAATAATAAGAAGTATGGAGAGTAACAGAAGGTGTGGTTTCACAACCACACCTAATTACACGGTAGTTCATCCGGCTTTGTTCATCCTCAAGCCTGGCAACTGTCCACTTTAATATTTTTGAATGATAATGCATAAAAATACCTTTGTTGAGTTCAACTTTGAATTAAAACTTGACTTAAAGGTGTGTATTTTAATGATGTTATTGTAGGCTAATATTTTACAACTCTGGGCTGAACGAGAAGCCATCTAATAACTTTGGTCCCACTTCATATTAATGCTTTTAATCAAAATGAACTTGCTGTGCACAGCGTAAGCATTGGCTAGTTGCACAAATGGTTGTAGAACGTAAGCAAAAAGTTTTTGTTGCGGCTAATCAGATAGTTGGCAGTTGGAATTTTCCAGTTGCTCCAGTGTGCGACTCCCAGTCAGAATAACAAACCTGAAGAAATCTGAGCAGAACTGTTCTGGAATTCTACCAGTTGAGTTGAGATGAGTATATTTCTTCAGTCGGGCTGTGTGTGTCGGGCTGTGTGTGTCTGGCTTTACACCTTAAAGGGTTAAAGCAACAGGAGATCAGCGCAGCCTGACAGCACCACAGTGTGAGAGGGACACGGAGAAAAGTGTAAAAAACTGAAGAAAAGGCCTGACTGAGGACGTTGTGTGTGTTTTTCACAGGGATGTGTGTGTGTTTTTCACAGGGACGTTGTGTGTGTTTTTCACAGGGACGTTGTGTGTGTTTTTCACAGGGACGTTGTGTGTGTTTTTCACAGGGACGTTGTGTGTGTTTTTCACAGGGACGTTGTGTGTGTTTTTCACAGGGATGTTGTGTGTTTTTCACAGGGACGTTGTGTGTGTTTTTCACAGGGATGTTGTGTGTTTTTCACAGGGACGTTGTGTGTGTTTTTCACAGGGACGTTGTGTGTTTTTCACAGGGACGTTGTGTGTGTTTTTCACAGGGATGTTGTGTGTTTTTCACAGGGACGTTGTGTGTGTTTTTCACAGGGATGTTGTGTGTGTTTTTCACAGGGATGTTGTGTGTTTTTCACAGGGATGTGTGTGTGTTTTTCACAGGGATGTGTGTGTGTTTTTCACAGGGATGTTGTGTGTTTTTCACAGGGATGTTGTGTGTTTTTCACAGGGACGTTGTGTGTGTTTTTCACAGGGATGTTGTGTGTTTTTCACAGGGACGTTGTGTGTGTTTTTCACAGGGATGTGTGTGTGTTTTTCACAGGGATGTTGTGTGTGTTTTTCACAGGGATGTGTGTGTGTTTTTCACAGGGATGTGTGTGTGTTTTTCACAGGGACGTTGTGTGTGTTTTTCACAGGGATGTGTGTGTGTTTTTCACAGGGATGTTGTGTGTGTTTTTCACAGGGATGTTGTGTGTTTTTCACAGGGACGTTGTGTGTGTTTTTCACAGGGATGTTGTGTGTGTTTTTCACAGGGATGTTGTGTGTTTTTCACAGGGATGTGTGTGTGTTTTTCACAGGGATGTGTGTGTGTTTTTCACAGGGATGTTGTGTGTTTTTCACAGGGATGTGTGTGTGTTTTTCACAGGGATGTGTGTGTGTTTTTCACAGGGATGTGTGTGTGTTTTTCACAGGGATGTTGTGTGTGTTTTTCACAGGGATGTTGTGTGTGTTTTTCACAGGGACGTTGTGTGTGTTTTTCACAGGGACGTTGTGTGTTTTTCACAGGGATGTGTGTGTGTTTTTCACAGGGATGTGTGTGTGTTTTTCACAGGGACGTTGTTTGTTTTTCACAGGGATGTTGTGTGTTTTTCACAGGGATGTTGTGTGTGTTTTTCACAGGGACGTTGTGTGTGTTTTTCACAGGGATGTGTGTGTGTTTTTCACAGGGATGTTGTGTGTGTTTTTCACAGGGATGTGTGTGTGTTTTTCACAGGGACGTGTGTTTTTCACAGGGACGTTGTGTGTTTTTCACAGGGATGTTGTGTGTTTTTCACAGGGACGTTGTTTGTGTTTTTCACAGGGACGTTGTGTGTGTTTTTCACAGGAATGTTGTGTGTTTTTCACGGGAATGTTGTGTGTTTTTCACAGGTGCAGTAGGGCTCTCTGCCACAGCTACTGCGGTGGTGTCCAGCGTCGGGGCGGCTGTCGGGGGAGCTGTCGGGGGGCTGCTGGGGCTGCTGGGGCGGCGGTCGAAGCCATTAAATCCTGATTCTTCTGACGCGCACTCAGCTGAAGGCATCTCTGCGATGGTCTCATCAGGCCAGCTTGCCCTTTGAACTTAAAAACATTAAAAACTTAAATCAATTGTTTGTGTACACTGATTAATTACAGCACTATGATTATGGCTTACTGCTGTATATTTTTGTCAAATCCATCTACACTTATGTCACACATACCCTGAGGTAACTGAGGTAAACCCAGTTACATAGTACAGGTAGATTCAGTGTAAACCCAGTTACATAGTACAGGTAGATTCAGGGTAAACCCAGGTACATAGTACAGGTAGATTCAGTGTAAACCCAGTTACATAGTACAGGTAGATTCAGGGTAAACCCAGGTACATAGTACAGGTAGATTCAGTGTAAACCCAGTTACATAGTACAGGTAGATTCAGGGTAAACCCAGGTACATAGTACAGGTAGATTCAGTGTAAACCCAGTTACATAGTACAGGTAGATTCAGGGTAAACCCAGTTACATAGTACAGGTAGATTCAGTTGGAATCTAGCGACTTGTGACAAACGCAGGTGCGGGTGTTCGAACCCTCTAGCATGCATTTCACACCATACTTACACAAACATACACAGACACATACACTTAAACATACACCTACACATACACATACACAGATCTGCGCAGATGTCACAACAATGGCCTTCATGCCCGGCGCCAAATCAGCCAATCGCAAATCAGCTTCCTGGAGAACCACAGTAATGCTCCATAGAGTGCCTCACTGCACTCCTCATCCCTAAGAGAACCACAGTAATGCTCCATAGAGTGCCTCACTGCACTCCTCATCCCTAAGAGAACCACAGTAATGCTCCATAGAGTGCCTCACTGCACTCCTCATCCCTAAGAGAACCACAGTAATGCTCCATAGAGTGCCTCACTGCACTCCTCATCCCTAAGAGAACCACAGTAATGCTCCATAGAGTGCCTCACTGCACTCCTCATCCCTAAGAGAACCACAGTAATGCTCCATAGAGTGCCTCGCTGCACTCCTCATCCCTAAGATAACCACAGTAATGCTCCATAGAGTGCCTCACTGCACTCCTCATCCCTAAGAGAACCACAGTAATGCTCCATAGAGTGCCTCACTGCACTCCTCATCCCTAAGAGAACCACAGTAATGCTCCATAGAGTGCCTCACTGCACTCCTCATCCCTAAGAGAACCACAGTAATGCTCCATAGAGTGCCTCACTGCACTCCTCATCCCTAAGAGAACCACAGTAATGCTCCATAGAGTGCCTCACTGCACTCCTCATCCCTAAGAGAACCACAGTAATGCTCCATAGAGTGCCTCACTGCACTCCTCATCCCTAAGAGAACCACAGTAATGCTCCATAGAGTGCCTCACTGCACTCCTCATCCCTAAGAGAACCACAGTAATGCTCCATAGAGTGCCTCGCTGCACTCCTCATCCCTAAGAGAACCACAGTAATGCTCCATAGAGTGCCTCGCTGCACTCCTCATCCCTAAGAGAACCACAGTAATGCTCCATAGAGTGCCTCACTGCGCTCCTCATCCCTAAGAGAACCACAGTAATGCTCCATAGAGTGCCTCGCTGCACTCCTCATCCCTAAGAGAACCACAGTAATGCTCCATAGAGTGCCTCACTGCACTCCTCGTCCCTAAGAGAACCACAGTAATGCTCCATAGAGTGCCTCACTGCACTCCTCAGCCCTAAGAGAACCACAGTAATGCTCCATAGAGTGCCTCACTGCGCTCCTCATCCCTAAGAGAACCACAGTAATGCTCCATAGAGTGCCTCACTGCGCTCCTCATCCCTAAGAGAACCACAGTAATGCTCCATAGAGTGCCTCGCTGCACTCCTCATCCCTAAGAGAACCACAGTAATGCTCCATAGAGTGCCTCACTGCACTCCTCATCCCTAAGAGAACCACAGTAATGCTCCATAGAGTGCCTCACTGCGCTCCTCATCCCTAAGAGAACCACAGTAATGCTCCATAGAGTACCTCACTGCACTCCTCATCCCTAAGAGAACCACAGTAATGCTCCATAGAGTGCCTCACTGCGCTCCTCATCCCTAAGAGAACCACAGTAATGCTCCATAGAGTGCCTCACTGCACTCCTCATCCCTAAGAGAACCACAGTAATGCTCCATAGAGTGCCTCACTGCGCTCCTCATCCCTAAGAGAACCACAGTAATGCTCCATAGAGTGCCTCACTGCGCTCCTCATCCCTAAGAGAACCACAGTAATGCTCCATAGAGTGCCTCGCTGCACTCCTCATCCCTAAGAGAACCACAGTAATGCTCCATAGAGTGCCTCACTGCACTCCTCATCCCTAAGAGAACCACAGTAATGCTCCATAGAGTGCCTCACTGCGCTCCTCATCCCTAAGAGAACCACAGTAATGCTCCATAGAGTGCCTCACTGCACTCCTCATCCCTAAGAGAACCACAGTAATGCTCCATAGAGTGCCTCACTGCGCTCCTCATCCCTAAGAGAACCACAGTAATGCTCCATAGAGTGCCTCACTGCACTCCTCATCCCTAAGAGAACCACAGTAATGCTCCATAGAGTGCCTCACTGCGCTCCTCATCCCTAAGAGAACCACAGTAATGCTCCATAGAGTGCCTCACTGCACTCCTCGTCCCTAAGAGAACCACAGTAATGCTCCATAGAGTGCCTCGCTGCACTCCTCATCCCTAAGAGAACCACAGTAATGCTCCATAGAGTGCCTCACTGCACTCCTCATCCCTAAGAGAACCACAGTAATGCTCCATAGAGTGCCTCACTGCACTCCTCAGCCCTAAGAGAACCACAGTAATGCTCCATAGAGTGCCTCACTGCACTCCTCATCCCTAAGAGAACCACAGTAATGCTCCATAGAGTGCCTCACTGCGCTCCTCATCCCTAAGAGAACCACAGTAATGCTCCATAGAGTACCTCACTGCACTCCTCATCCCTAAGAGAACCACAGTAATGCTCCATAGAGTGCCTCACTGCACTCCTCATCCCTAAGAGAACCACAGTAATGCTCCATAGAGTGCCTCACTGCACTCCTCATCCCTAAGAGAACCACAGTAATGCTCCATAGAGTGCCTCGCTGCACTCCTCATCCCTAAGAGAACCACAGTAATTCTCCATAGAGTGCCTCACTGCACTCCTCATCCCTAAGAGAACCACAGTAATGCTCCATAGAGTGCCTCTCTGCACTCCTCATCCCTAAGAGAACCACAGTAATGCTCCATAGAGTGCCTCACTGCACTCCTCATCCCTAAGAGAACCACAGTAATGCTCCATAGAGTGCCTCACTGCACTCCTCATCCCTAAGAGAACCACAGTAATGCTCCATAGAGTGCCTCACTGCACTCCTCATCCCTAAGAGAACCACAGTAATGCTCCATAGAGTGCCTCACTGCACTCCTCATCCCTAAGAGAACCACAGTAATTCTCCATAGAGTGCCTCACTGCACTCCTCATCCCTAAGAGAACCACAGTAATGCTCCATAGAGTGCCTCACTGCACTCCTCATCCCTAAGAGAACCACAGTAATGCTCCATAGAGTGCCTCACTGCACTCCTCATCCCTAAGAGAACCACAGTAATGCTCCATAGAGTGCCTCACTGCGCTCCTCATCCCTAAGAGAACCACAGTAATGCTCCATAGAGTGCCTCACTGCACTCCTCATCCCTAAGAGAACCACAGTAATGCTCCATAGAGTGCCTCACTGCGCTCCTCATCCCTAAGAGAACCACAGTAATTCTCCATAGAGTGCCTCACTGCACTCCTCATCCCTAAGAGAACCACAGTAATGCTCCATAGAGTGCCTCACTGCACTCCTCATCCCTAAGAGAACCACAGTAATGCTCCATAGAGTGCCTCACTGCGCTCCTCATCCCTAAGAGAACCACAGTAATTCTCCATAGAGTGCCTCACTGCACTCCTCATCCCTAAGAGAACCACAGTAATTCTCCATAGAGTGCCTCACTGCACTCCTCATCCCTAAGAGAACCACAGTAATGCTCCATAGAGTGCCTCACTGCACTCCTCATCCCTAAGAGAACCACAGTAATGCTCCATAGAGTGCCTCACTGCACTCCTCATCCCTAAGAGAACCACAGTAATGCTCCATAGAGTGCCTCACTGCACTCCTCATCCCTAAGAGAACCACAGTAATGCTCCATAGAGTGCCTCACTGCACTCCTCATCCCTAAGAGAACCACAGTAATGCTCCATAGAGTGCATCACTGCGCTCCTCATCCCTAAGAGAACCACAGTAATGCTCCATAGAGTGCCTCACTGCACTCCTCATCCCTAAGAGAACCACAGTAATGCTCCATAGAGTGCCTCACTGCACTCCTCATCCCTAAGAGAACCACAGTAATGCTCCATAGAGTGCCTCACTGCGCTCCTCATCCCTAAGAGAACCACAGTAATGCTCCATAGAGTGCCTCACTGCACTCCTCATCCCTAAGAGAACCACAGTAATGCTCCATAGAGTGCATCGCTGCACTTGTCAGTAAAACCCAATGCCCTAAGTGTGTTTCACCACACTCAAACGGCAATAACCCGGGAATGACACCCCTGTGCAGAGCTGGACTGGGATAAAAAAATCGGTCCTGGACTTGCCCAGACCAGCCCAACACAATCGGATGGACATGTCTCATGACTGAGTCAATTCAATTCAATAGTGCTTTATTGGCATGACTGTAATTATAACAATATTGCCAACACAGGGGGGTGAGCAAAATAAATGCACAAATGGCAATGGGTTCTTGGTAAATGTAGTTATTTATGACCAAATTAAATAAGCATATAATTCATTTTATTTAAACCAAAACTGTTTAAAAGTAATGGCATTGAAAGAAGGGATGTTACTATAAAAATGGAAAGCTTGCCAATGTTCATGAGACAGAATTGTTATAATACTCCATAATATATTTCTTCCAATGATGTCTCCCTATACTGGTGGAACTCGTGGGAAACGTCAGACTATACTTCCATATTAAGGACAGCTAACGTTAGTCGCCTAACATCGCAGTAGGTGACGTTAGGTATTTAGCTGGTTGATAAATGTTTTTTCATCAACATTAGCAAGCGACCTCGTTTGATTACGAACGCTTAAACATCAGCGATGGTTGAGTTCTCTAGCTAGCAGGAGACATCAGCATTTAATGTTTGCTATTTATTCAAATAAGTTTAAATAGTTAACGTTCGCCAGCTAGCTATTGAGAATGATTAACGTTAGTGCTTGCTTGCTTACCACTTCACTTCCTTCACCTAACGTGCCTTCCTGAGTCTCCTCATCAGGCGCCCTGTCCGGCTCGACATTAAAGACACTCTGCCCCTCTCCCTCTCCATTCTCACCTGCTGCAAGAGTTGCACTAGCTTGCTGCTAGCCTCGCCCCGGCCCCCCCGAACAATTGTGTAATTTTTTGTATACTTAGACGCTTCTGCCTATAGCGATAAAAACATTTATTCTCTGCTTTCTCGGGAACCCGTTTCCACCGTTTATTTTGCTGCTTGTCTATTTGGCAGTCTTTATAATCATTGCGTTCTCTCCGTCTTTCACTCACACGAGGCTGTTTGGGGGAACGGGTAGTGCGTAGTCATAGGGGTGGGGCTGGGGGAACGGGTAGTGCGTAGTCATAGGGGTGGGGCCGGTGGACCTAGAGTCCCTTTATAGAGAGAGTAGCGACAACTAACGATTTGACGCCATTTTGAGTCCATTCAGTGCGGAGCCGCCGTATGGCGCTAGTGCGTTGAACCGTGTATTCCATTATGTTCTCTATGTATGAGAGATGGGAATGGTCTTTTCCATGTTGATAATGAACAAATTATGTGAAGATGACAAAATAGAAGATTTATGACAACTAAGAGCCATATGATAAAAAAGAAAATCACAGAGCTGGTTGTGATTTAACAGTCACAGACATTTAGAACCATGACAAAGAAGGAATGAACTAGACAGGTACACGTGCTGCTTATTTCAGCCTCATTTTAATTTCAGGGAGGCGAGAGCGAGACTCGAACTCTCACCTCCCTGCTTATACATGTACATGTACAATACAATGTTATTTATTTATTTATTTATTTATTTATTTATTTATTTAATTAATTAATTAATTAATTAATTAATTAATTAATTAATTAATTAATTAATTAATTAATTAATTAATTTCCAGGCATGAAATCAGAAATATATACAGAACAATGTCAAGGTATGACAAAATAGAACCACATTACAGAACAATGAAAAAGAAAAAGACACACCAGCCAATGCCTGGGGATTGCCTAAAATAATTGATCAATTCTGTCGAGAGGCTCTCCACATTGGCAGGTGCACACAAAGAATTACATTTTGAAATTAAACAAGCATGTACACGTACTTAAAAAAATAAAATAATAATTAAATATTTATATTAAATAAACCTCATTTAATTTTTACAAAAGAGAAATACTCCATTACCCCTCTTCCATTACTATATTTAAATGTTTCTATTTTTATATTTTATGTTTACACCTCCACCCCAATGAACGGAGTAATCTGCATAATATGTTTCTCCTAAGAAACTTTCTGAATATAGTTTATTGCAATTTTGATTAGAAAGATAGAAAAACCTGGCAGAGAACTGACGAAGAAGTTGCTTTCCATCCATCTCCCAGATTTTCCGTCTTTTAGCATCTGATGGAAATCTATACATCTTGAATCCCTTCTCCGTTCTATTTGTGCACCCACAGGCGCTACAACCTGTCATTTTGTCGTAAAATCGATGTAAAACACGAATGAGAACGCTGCGTACAGCGGGAAAGATAAAACGCTGACCGATATGCGTCCGATCCTGATCCTGATCCTGTCCGCGATGGACTCAAAATGGCTCCACGCAATCACGTGACTAGATTTTTCCGGACCCTCTATGTCGCTACTCTCTCTATATAGGGACTCTAGGTGGACCGTCGTAGGATATCATATGATTGGCCAGTGTTCAGATGAGAGACAAAGTCGGGCCAGTCGAGCAAAATTTTTTTATTATTTTTTAAATTATAATTATAAAAAGTCCCGATGGCCAGTCTATGCCTGCCTCTATCACACTAGCTTTCAATGTAACATTCACAACATGTCCCGACCACGCTGTTCCTTTATACAAAACAAGATTTAGGAGTCTAAAGCCTGTGTACGTGTACTACTGTAAGTGTGTATGTGTACCAGTGTAAGTGTGTATGTGTAGCACTGTAAGTGTGTATGTGTACCAGTGTAAGTGTGTCTGTGTACCAGTGCAAATATACCAGTGATAGTGTGTGTGTGTATATGTGTGTATAAGTGTGTGTGTGCCAGTGTAAGTGTGTGTGTGTGTACCAGTGTAAGTGTATATGTGTACCAGTGTAAGTGTGTATGTGTACCAGTGTAAGTATGTGTGTGTGTACCAGTGTAAGTGTATATGTGTACCAGTGTAAGTGTGTATGTGTACCAGTGTAAGTATGTGTGTGTGTACCAGTGTAAGTATGTGTGTGTGTGTGTGTATATGTGTGTATAAGTGTGTATGTGTACCAGTGTAAGTATGTGTGTGTGTACCAGTGTAAGTGTATATGTGTACCAGTGTAAGTGTGTATGTGTACCAGTGTAAGTATGTGTGTGTGTACCAGTGTAAGTGTATATGTGTACCAGTGTAAGTGTGTAGTGTTCCAGTGTAAGTGTATATGTGTACCAGTATAAGTGTGTGTGTGTGTGTGTGTGTGTGTGTGTGTGTGTGTGTGTACCAGTGTAAGTGTATCTGTATTTGTTGCTTGTGGAAAAGCAGAGGGAAAGTTTGGTGAAATCAGTCAGTTTCACCAAAGCCCATAGAGAGAGAAAGCCTTCACACTTCATTTGACTGCAATGGAATGGGGAAAAAAGTACAAAATGTCTTTGAACATCAGTGCTGAGTCATTGCTAAGCAGAGTAGAATCTGGTAGAATACTTAGCGGTGAATGGAGAGTCAGAGTTTAATAATTAAAAGTAACTAGAGTATTACTGTCATTGTTACACGGCCTGATGTTTATAATGAATACATAATAATGAGACGACATGCAATCGATGGTTGTGTTATGATCTCACTTTCAAAACATTTCCACAAGCCGTGAAGCTACACGATGTTGATTACAGTCTCTGCTTTCAGTTTCATTTCTCTGTAAATTCAGCATCTGGCCTCTCCCAGCCAGACTCACGAGACTATATAAAGGACCAAGGAACGACTGCCTTACATCACCCTGCAAAACCTACTGACTGTCTGGTCAGGTAAGATCTTATGTAAATATTAACATAAATATGAATATACTGTGTTGTTTAAATTAACTTAGGGAGAGACAACACTCCAGGGAAACAGATATATTGCACATATCTAACTATATTAAAGGCTTTTAATTTGTATGTATATTATGTTCTTTAATTATAGGTATGTATTGTTTTGTGCATATATATATATCATATACATATATATAAAAGTTATTGATATAAGATATTGCAAGTATAAAATACATTTTAAAGATGACAATACTATGTACAATGTATATTACATGACAATTCAAAGAAGTTGAATTACTAAGAACAGGGAAAAAATGTACATCTACAGTGAGACATAAATTGATCTGCTGCAGTTAACAAACAATATTTAATATTTTAATACTGCATAACTGTAATAATACTGTACTGACAACAGTGCTTTTTAACAAAGATATAGTATTATAATAATAATGGGCTGAAAGGAAAATGCTCCACTATTTAGAAATGTATTTATTTTAGCCACATATTCGTTTAATATATTTATGAAATATTTGCACAAACAGACAGGCACCCTCTCTATGTTTGCAACATATTTAAGATATCCTCATTATGTATTTAATATATCCAATGTTGATAACACACCAGTGGGTCAAGATTCAAAAAACTGTATTGTCGCTGACTTTCAGTCAGAGCAGTTGTACTCCGAGGATCAGGGTTCGCGCCCCGGTCCTGCCATAACCGAGCGTGGCCGGCGCCCTGTGGAAGCGGCAATTGGCGGCCGCTTCCGGGTGGGGGGAGGGGCTCGGAGAGAATCGCTGCGCATGGACGACCCAGGAGGAGGAGGGGTCACGGTCAGGAGCTCGAGGAGCCGCGCCCTGTAGAGGACGTGGCGCCCTCCTTCCTACTACAATACCGGTTGACGGGGTTGTGTTCAGTGGTTCTCAAGCGGTTGCTACATGGGGGGGAATTGAATTAGAATAGGGGGTTCAATTGGCTACCAAATTGGGAGAAAAAGGGAAAAATCAGAAACAAACATTTAAAAAATAAAAAAAATAAAAAACTATTGTCTATCATAGAATGACATCTTCTTTGACTGGCTGATAAAAATACATAAGTGGACCACACAAACAACAGTGGACATAAGCATAAAAAAGAATTAGTGCAGTATTCATTGATAAATATTTGGATTTCTATCTCTGAAACACATTCATATTCATGTTTCAGAATCATCTTTGCAGAAACAATGGGTGAGTGTCCTGTTCCATTACTACTAAATAACGGAAACAGATGAAGGTTTTCAGGTTTTGTTCCGGCATTATGTTAATTTCTCAGTATGGCGAGATTAGACTGAGCCATGCCCCTTATTTATCTGCATTATCATAAATGTACAGTATGTCTTTTAATATTGCTTTTGTTTCTCAAGGTCTTATTGGACTTGCGATTGGAGCAGCACTTGGAACTGGTTTGTATGACTAAAGAGAAATTTGGAACATGTTTTTATTTAGGAAAGAGAACTAAGGGGCATTATTACGGATCGGAAACCCCACAATGCTGCAATAACAAGAAAAGTGGAAATAACCGTAATATTAAACCACCACAACCACAACATGAAGACGCAACCAACACGCTGTAGTTTTAAAAGAGATAACAATGATTTATTATTTACAGCTTAATGATTTCCTAGCACTAGCTCCAGCAACACCTCCTTCACCCTGTCCTTAATAACCTGCTTCCTCCCTGAGCGGGTTACATCAATAGCGAAATGGTCCGCTATTAACAAGAGGTCAGCTTTCCTACAGCTGTCCAATTGTTCAAAGGTAGGAGCTTCGGCGAACGCATCGAGGTTAAACTCCATGGTAACTGTCGCCCAAAACGCTAAATTCAAAACTTCAGTAACGAATCGAAAACCACGTAGATAAGCAAAGCTCTTCCACTGACTCGGCTGTCACGACAACGTCAACAAACAATTGGACAGGTGGTTGTGGCAATACAAGCGCTACAAAATGTCATAAGTAGCGCAACTCAAAGTGACGAAATGACACACAAAGCTATTACTACAGGCGGGACCCAACGTAGTGCTAAGCAACACAGTAACACAGTTACGAACCAAAAGCTAGTAGTAACCTACTTAGCAACAAAGTAACCGCGCTACAAAACACAAAGCTGGCACCACGTAGCCCCTAAAGTGAGTAGGGAATAGCTGCAGCCTGCAGACTCCAAGAAACGCCCTCCAAGAAACGCCCCTCACTCTAAGAAACGCCCCCAACCAACTACGGTGGCCTTGGGGGATCCTGTTGGTTCGCTGCTGTTAATCCGCAGCAAAATTATGCACACTAATATAAATGGGTATATACTGAAAGTATTTAAATGTATGTAAGCCAGCTAAACAGTCCGTTCTATCCATATCCATTATATCCATTGTTACCACTCATATTTCTGTTATGAGCCAAATTAATTACGTTAGAGTGCTATATATTTTTACAATATAAGCTAGTGAAAATTAACATGGCCGGTGAGTCTATTGAAGAAGTCAGTAGTTTGTATTGAAATGGTCTGTTATAGCTCGCTAAAAGTATGGATTACGGCGAACCGTTCATAGCCTGCCCCAGTCGGCTGATATTTGGAGAGGTGAAGTGCCAGAATAGATAAACTTTCAGAATTACTCGATTGCTTTCGGCCGCTTAAGCGGCCCACAGCGTTCACTTTTTTCAATGGAATAATATGGTGCTGTGTCTGAAGATATTCATATCGAAAGCAATTTATTACATTGTTATTTCGTTGTATTGAAGACAAAAGTAGAATACTTTAGGAATATTTTATGAATGAAACTCATTCGTTAATGCAATTTAGAACTGTTCAATGAACCTATGTGTAACCTAATTGTAATTTTGAATTGTTATTTTGTATTTCTGAATCATTGTTGTTTAATCATTCGGCAGGTTATCATTCGAGCAAGCTTGTTACCACCAGCTGTGCCAGCCATTTCATTTTGTTCATTATTAAACCCTCCAGAATAAAACAGAACAACCCCTCTTTTTTAAATGTCACTCCTAAGTCCACTCTGAGATTCGTTAGTGCAACAGTAGCATTTTAATGGGCTGTATTGGCCTATTGGAATAGGAAAACGACTTCCAGCATAATACATTTTATAGCCTTTTCTCTCAATTAAAACCTAACTTAAAAAATAACAATAATAATAAAAATGCACATATTGACAGACATGATTGTTCACGTCAATCTGTTGGCCTAATAACTAATGGGCAGGTTGGAGTTACATATACAGCTCTGGAAAAAATTAAGAGACCACTGCAAAATTATCAGTTGTCTCGTTATTTCGGTTCCGTACTCCAGCACTTTGAGTTTGAAAGGATGCAATGACAATGAGGTTGAAGTGCAGACTGTCAGCTTTAATTTGAGGGTATTTCCATCCATATCGGATGAACGGTTTAGAAATGATAAAACCTTTTTTGGTGGCATCCTATGACAGTGCCATGTTTAAAGTCACTAAGCTCTTCAGTACGACCCATTCTAATGCCAATGTTTATCTATGGAGATTTCATGGCTATGTGCTTGATTTTATGTGCCTCTTAGCAGTGGGGGAGGCTGAAACACCTGAACTCAATACTTAGTAGGGGTGTCCACATACTTTTGGCCATATAGTATATATACACTGCTTAAAGAAATTAAGGGAACACTTAATCAACTCCTCGTTTAATATCTCCTCCACGCTCTTGAGACTGTGCTGGGAGACAATAGGTAACCTAATTCTCGGGGTTAATAGTAAATAGTAAATCTCACTGTACTGTTTTAAAGCTGATCGTGAAAAACGAATAGCCCAACTAAAATGTTCCGTGAAACATATATATATATTTCTTATTTTGTCCTAAAACCGTCATTAAATAACGTTATCTACACAATGAGAAATTTGCAGAATGTATGTAGCTAACGTTAATCTAAAATGTAGGCTATTGCCTGGTGGATTATAAATTAATAATTTTAATTGAAAATCTTACTTAGTTTAACTAACCAGGAATGTCATTATTGTAGTGTAGTTGGCCTATATCACATCATGAAAAGTAAAGCTATTTCTGATTATTTGCGCCATGCTTCTATCAATAATACAAATGGGCATTCTGATAAGGTCTGGGGTAATTTAGGGTACCCCTCTCCGCAGGGAAGAACAAGTTGTGATTGGCAGATGGTGTCTGACTGATAGCACAACATTCTTTAGTTTGACACATCACTTTAGTAGCTAGTTTCAGCACTGGATTAGACATGTTTCTGAACAAACTTTGTATTTCATAATAATTGCAAGTATAAGTGGCATTGCTGAAAATTAACGAATAGGTTGGTAACGGCATACTTTACGTAGTCTTATGACCTCAGTCGACTGAGCCAGATTTCGCTCATTACGCCGCTTACAGAAATACACAATTCCATACAGATAGGCCTACAGCATGACATCATTTAACATTAACGTTGCCCTGCATTGCTCTCTGACAATAAGCAGCTGAAGTAACTACGTCAGTTAGTTCGCTTCTGGAACTGAATGTGCTATACCTAGCTAGTTACATGGATGATCACTTGCTAGATAAACTAGAGAGTCAGCAAACTAACTTACGTTAACACACGTTAACACGTTGCTATGATAACGTAGGCTAAATTCCCTCGGTTTTTTTTTTTGACGTTCAACTACGTTCACATAGCTAATTAGCTGAAGGGGCGTTTCTTGTAGTGAGGGGCGTTTCTTGGAGTCTGAAGCTGCAGCTATGTATACTTGCCTAAAGTAGCGTAGCATCAAAGTCAGAATAGATCTGCACAAATATGTATGAGTATGTGTGTGTGTTTAAGGGAGCCTTTGGCACGGTTTGTATGTGTGTGTTTAAGGGAGTCTTTGGCATGGTTTGTATGTGTGTGTTTAAGGGAGTCTTTGGCACGGTTTGTATGTGTGTGTTTAAGGGAGTCTTTGGCACGGTTTGTGTGTTTAAGGGAGTCTTTGGCACGGTTTGTATGTGTGTGTTTAAGGGAGTCTTTGGCACGGTTTGTATGTGTGTGTTTAAGGGAGTCTTTGGCACGGTTTGTATGTGTGTGTTTAAGGGATGGGAGAATTAACTCTCTAAAGTTTAATGGGCATTCTGAGGACACATCAGCACAACACCAGGTTTCACCAAGTATCACAATATCCATATTCTTTAAACTATTTACAAATTCAGGATCTGTGCTCTTCAGCCCAAATGATGAAGACCACAGACCCTGAATGTTCCAGCTACAGATCTTTAGAGTAATGTTATCTAATTCGTAGATAAATTAAATAAACTACAAAGTACAAACCATACTTGTTTTACAAGCCTCATAGATAATGGCTGTAATTAAACATTTTAAATCATTGTACATTCTTTTTTTTTTTTACTTAAAAAATATAATTTTTTTATACTTACTCCCCTCTAGGTCATTACTATTCTCTCTCTCTCAAATATGCATTATGCGCATGACATCTTATATTGCCGATATACTGCAAAAGCTTTACATAAACAACAAGCACATTAAACTATCTCCATCCCTCTGTCCCTCTCTCCCTCCCTTTCTCACTCTCTCCCTCCCTCTGTCCCTCTCTCCATCCCTCTGTCCCTCTCTTCCTCCCTCTGTCCCTCTCTCCATCCCTTTCTTCCTCCCTTTCTCACTCTCTCCCTCTCTCTGTCCCTCTCTCTGTCCCTCTCTCCCTCCCTTTCTCACTCTCTCCCTCCCTCTGTCCTTCTTTCCCTCCCTCTGTCCCTCTCTCCATCCATCCTTCTGTCCCTCTCTTCATCCCTCTCTTCCTCCCTCTGTCCCTCTCTCCATCCATCCTTCTGTCCCTCTCTCCATCCCTCTGTCCCTCTCTTCCTCCCTCTGTCCATCCCTCTGTCCCTCTCTTCCTCCCTTTGTCCCTCTCTTCCTCCCTCTGTCCATCCCTCTGTCCCTCTCTCCCTCTCTCTGTCCCTCTCTCCCTCCCTTTCTCACTCTCTCCCTCCCTCTGTCCTTCTTTCCCTCCCTCTGTCCCTCTCTCCATCCATCCTTCTGTCCCTCTCTTCATCCCTCTCTTCCTCCCTCTGTCCCTCTCTCCATCCATCCTTCTGTCCCTCTCTTCCTCCCTCTGTCCATCCCTCTGTCCCTCTCTCTCCCTCTGTCCCTCTTTCCATCCCTTTGTCCCTCTCTTCCTCCCTCTGTCCATCCCTCGGTCCCTCTCTTCCTCCCTCTGTCCCTCTCTCTCCCTCTGTCCCTCTCTCCATCCATCCTTCTGTCCCTCTCTTCATCCCTCTCTTCTTCCCTCTGTCCCTCTCTCCATCCCTTTGTCCCTCTCTTCCTCCCTCTGTCCATCCCTCTGTCCCTCTCTTCCTCCCTCTGTCCCTCTCTCTCCTTCTGTCCCTCTCTCCATCCCTTTGTCCCTCTCTTCCTCCCTCTGTCCATCCCTCGGTCCCTCTCTTCCTCCCTCTGTCCCTCTCTCTCCCTCTGTCCCTCTCTCCATCCATCCTTCTGTCCCTCTCTTCATCCCTCTCTTCCTCCCTCTGTCCCTCTCTCCATCCATCCTTCTGTCCCTCTCTCCATCCCTTTGTCCCTCTCTTCCTCCCTCTGTCCATCCCTCTGTCGCTCTCTTCCTCCCTCTGTCCCTCTCTTCATCCCTCTGTCCCTCTCTCCATCCATCCTTCTGTCCCTCTCTCTCCCTCTGTCCCTCTCTCCATCCATCCTCCTGTCCCTCTCTCCATCCCTCTGTCCCTCTCTCCATCCCTCTGTCCCTCTCTCCCTCCCTCTGTCCCTATCTCCCTCCCTCTGTCCTTCTCTCCATCCCTCTCCATCCCTCTGTCCCTCTCTTCCTCCCTTTCTCTCTTTCTCACTCTCTCCCTCCTTCTGTTCTTCTCTATCTCCCTCTCCCTCCCTCTGTCTTTCTCTCTCTCCCTCTCTCCCTCCCTCTGTCCTTCTCTTTCTCCCTCTCTCCCTCTCTCTCTCTCCCTCTTTGTGCCTTTGTATGCAGGTACAGCTGTGGTTGCAGTTCCACTGGTTGTTGGAGCGTTGGGTTTCACGGCCGCCGGCATCGCAGCCGGATCCGTCGCTTCCGGAATGATGTCATCAGCAGCAATAGCCAATGGGGGAGCAGTGGCTGCGGGTACTTTGGTGGCCGGCCTGCAATCAGTGGGTAAGGAACGAAGAGAAGCCCGTTCTCTAAAAAGGGTTTCTAAAATGTTTTCTAAGTTTTGCTTCTGTATTATGTTCTTCTCTGATCCACAAGCCCTTTGTGTAAAATAATCATTTGTGTTGAGCTTGGATTCAAACAACATTATTCCTTCATGTAAATTCAAGTGTTACACTTTTTCAGCACAAAAGAAGTGAGTGTGAGTGTGAGGTTTTGTTACTGCACGTGGACGCTTACTCAGTTAGAGTTCAATATTAGAATTCAGTATTAGAGTTCAATATTAGAGTTCAATATTAGAGTTCAGTATTAGAATTCAGTATTAGAGTTCAATATTAGAGTTCAATATTAGAGTTCAGAATTAGAATTCAGTATTAGAGTTCAGTATTAGAATTCAGTATTAGAGTTCAATATTAGAGTTCAATATTAGAATTCAGTATTAGAGTTCAATATTAGAGTTCAATATTAGAGTTCAATATTAGAGTTCAGTATTAGAATTCAGTATTAGAGTTCAATATTAGAGTTCAATATTAGAGTTCAGTATTATAATTCAGTATTAGAGTTCAATATTAGAGTTCAATATTAGAGTTCAATATTAGAGTTCAGTATTAGAATTCAGTATTAGAGTTCAATATTAGAGTTCAATATTAGAGTTCAGTATTAGAGTTCAGTATTAGAATTCAGTATTAGAGTTCAATATTAGAGTTCAATATTAGAGTTCAGTATTAGAGTTCAGTATTATAATTCAGTAATAGAGTTCAGTATTAGAGTTCAATATTAGAGTTCAATCTTAGAATTCAGTATTAGAGTTCAATATTATAGTTCAATATTAGAGCTCAGTATTAGAGTTCAATATTAGAGTTCAGTATTAGAATTCAGTATTAGAGTTCAATATTAGAGTTCAGTATTAGAGTTCAGTATTAGAATTCAGTATTAGAATTCAGTATTAAAGTTCAATATTAGAGTTCAGTAATAGAATTCAGTATTAGAGTTCAATATTAGAGTTCAATATTAGAGCTCAGTATTATAGTTCAATATTAGAGTTCAATATTAGAATTCAGTATTAGAATTCAGTATTAGAATTCAGTATTAGAGTTCAGTATTAGAATTCAGTATTAGAATTCAGTATTAGAGTTCAATATTAGAATTCAGTATTAGAATTCAGTATTAGAATTCAGTATTAGAGTTCAATATTAGAGTTCAATATTAGAGTTCAGTATTATAATTCAGTATTAGAGTTCAATATTAGAGTTCAATATTAGAGTTCAGTATTAGAATTCAGTATTAGAGTTCAATATTAGAGTTCAATATTAGAGTTCAGTATTAGAGTTCAGTATTAGAATTCAGTATTAGAGTTCAATATTAGAGTTCAATATTAGAGTTCAGTATTAGAGTTCAGTATTAGAATTCAGTATTAGAGTTCAATATTAGAGTTCAATATTAGAGTTCAGTATTAGAGTTCAGTATTATAATTCAGTAATAGAGTTCAGTATTAGAGTTCAATATTAGAGTTCAATCTTAGAATTCAGTATTAGAGTTCAATATTATAGTTCAATATTAGAGCTCAGTATTAGAGTTCAATATTAGAGTTCAGTATTAGAATTCAGTATTAGAGTTCAATATTAGAGTTCAATATTAGAGTTCAATATTAGAATTCAGTATTAGAATTCAGTATTAGAATTCAGTATTAGAGTTCAGTATTAGAATTCAGTATTAGAATTCAGTATTAGAGTTCAATATTAGAATTCAGTATTAGAATTCAGTATTAGAATTCAGTATTAGAGTTCAATATTAGAGTTCAATAACAGTCAATCAGTGTCATCATGGTGTTGATCTTTTGCCAGCGTCCTGCATGCTGTTATGAAACCTGTAAATAAGCAGCCCTAAAACCCTGACGGAGTGCGTTGTGTGTGTTTTTCACAGGGGTAGTAGGGGTCTCTACCTCAGGCACTGCGGCGGTTTCCAGCATCGTGGCGGCTATCGGAGCCATCTTAATCTAACCCTTGCTCAGCAAAGCCACGGGGTCACCTCTGCGATGGTCTCACCAGCCCAGCGTGCCCTTCAACCATATATTTGGAAACATTTGTGCTGTTAACACAAAAGCTAAAAAATGCAATGCTTTTTTTTCTGTTCATTGAAAGAAACTTAAAGAACAGGAACAACTTTTAAAAGGACTAGTTGAAAATCGGATGAGGATGTTGTTCTTTCTTTAATGAATAAATAATTCCCTAAACAACATCACTGTTAAGTTCTCTTTATTTTGCCAGCCAAACACTGCGGAGATTTACCTACAGCCAAACACTGCTGAGATTTACCTACAGCCAAACACTGCTGAGATTTAGCTACAGCCAAACACTGCTGAGATTTAGCTACAGCCAAACACTGCTGAGATTTACCTACAGCCAAACACTGCTGAGATTTAGCTACAGCCAAACACTGCTGAGATTTACCTACAGCCAAACACTGCTGAGATTTAGCTACAGCCAAACACTGCTGAGATTTACCTACAGCCAAACACTGCTGAGATTTAGCTACAGCCAATCACTGCTGAGATTTACCTACAGCCAAACACTGCTGAGATTTACCTACAGCCACACATTGCTGAGATTTAGCTACAGCCAAACAGTGCTGAGATTTACCTACAGCCACACATTGCTGAGATTTACCTACAGCCAAACACTGCGGAGATTTAGCTACAGCCAAACACTGCTGAGATGTACCTACAGCCAAACACTGCTGAGAACATAATGATAACATAGGTGTTTAAATTGCATGTGCATGAGTGAGTGGCCTTTGGTACAGTGGAGAGTGGGGAGAGATTGCATCAGTAAAGAGTTTGATTCAGAAACGTGCAGGGAGTCGTCAAGGCCGTGGACCCTCGGGTGCTGCTGAATGTGACCGTGTGCAGTCCTCTGTAGACCCGCCTGACTGTGTTTTTTCATTTAAATAAGTTTGGCCCCCACGTGTGGGGCTGAGCATGTGCAATTCCCACCCCAGTTTAGAACGGCCAATTGTCTGCAACCGCAGCCGTGTTCATGGCGTGAGCCCCACTGCCAGTTTGCGAGAGTGTAAGCATCCGCTGTTCTTTTCCGAAACACATGGTGTTGCTACTTCTTTTCAACACTACAGGCTACAGCTAAGATTGCATAGATCCCAATGAGTCACCCAGCACCCCCTAGTGTTCTAATAATGCATAGCAGGCTGAAAATGTCATCAACTCATGGTCAGGAATGTGGGATTGGCATCAGGACAGAACTAAACCATCTGCGTGCTGGAATCACAAAGGCAGAATATGTTTGCTTTGCTGTTTGGAGGTGTGTCCCCACAGGAATGCTCGCTGTGCTGGTACATTTCTCCTGAAGTGAAACACAGCAGGTGTTTGGAAACTCAAAGTAGCAGGTAGATGGGTCACATTCTAACACTGCTGCTTACTCTTCTGTTCTCTCATCATTAAATGCTAAATATGAACAACTCCTTACAGTAGCATACATACTGTAAATACTTACATAGCATACATACTGAACATACTTACATAGCATTTTGGGGATTTAGCAAACTCTCTTATGCAGAGCAACTCACACCAGCGACATTGTTTTAAAAACACACAAAGCATTTATATGGAGCTGAGTATTGTTTAGAGAGGTACGTAATTCATGTTCAGCGTCTTTGCTAGCAGGGCTACAATCAAACCTACAATCATTGTAAGCCCAGTTCCCTAAATATTTTATTACATTGCCAGCCTAGTTCTTAAATTCTACACGGTTTTGTTGAAGCTGAAGGCAGTGTACTATAATGGTTATGAAGCTGGACTTGTAACCGAAAGGTTGCAGGTTCGATTCCCAGGTAGGACACTTGAGCAAGGTACTTAACCTGAATTGCTTCAGTATATATCCAGCTGTGTTAATGGATAAATGTAATAAGAAGTTGTGTAAGTCGCTCAGGATAAGAGCGTCTGCTAAATGCCTGTAATGTAAAGGTGGTTCTTTTCACTCAAAGACATTATATTTTTTACAGCAACCTTAGGTTCACCAGTCCATCTCTCTAACCATTACACTACCCTGCTGCCCATGTACTTAGTGAGTGAATATTTATTGTCAGCATATGATAATTTAATCATATTAGAGGTGTTGCAACGATACTCAGGATTGGACCCAAATGCAGAACTCAGAAACAGATAGTTGGTTGAACTCCACACAGGAGATATTTATTTCAAAACCACACAGGGTGGCGGGAAAGAGGTTAAATAGTACAACAAACAGGATGCTAAACGGGGAGAAAAGGCCGGGGTAATCTCAAACATAAAACTGAAAAAAACAATCTGGCAGTGACTGGTACAGAAACTAAATAGGTACGAGAACAACGTGATTACAAAGAGGAGTGCAGAATGCAGGTGAGCTGGTCGGGTGATACGCTGGAGTGTCAGTGTGTAGTGTACCAGTGTAAGTGTGTGTGTGTGTGTGTGTGTACCAGTGTAGGTGTGTGTGTGTGTGTGTGTGTGTGTGTACCAGTGTAAGTGTGTGTGTGTGTGTGTGTGTGTGTGTGTGTGTACCAGTGTAAGTGTGTAGTGTACCAGTGTAAGTGTGTGTGTGTGTGTGTGTGTATCAGTGTAAGTGTGTGTGTGTGTCTGTACCTGTGTAAGTGTGTGTGTGTGTGTGTGTGTACCAGTGTAGGTGTGTGTGTGTCTGTACCAGTGTAAGTGTGTGTGTGTGTGTGTGTCTGTACCAGTGTAAGTATGTGTGTGTACCAGTGTCAGTGTGTAGTGTACCAGTGTCAGTGTGTGTGTGTGTCTGTACCTGTGTAAGTGTGTGTGTGTGCGTGTGTTTGTGTGTGTGTGTGTGTGTATGTGTACCAGTGTAGGTGTGTGTGTGTCTGTACCAGTGTAAGTATGTGTGTGTCTGTACCTGTGTAAGTGTGTGTGTGTGTGTGTGCGTGTGTTTGTGTGTGTGTGTGTGTGTGTGTGTGTATGTGTACCAGTGTAAGTATGTGTGTGTCTGTACCAGTGTAAGTATGTGTGTGTACCAGTGTAGGTGTGTGTGTGTCTGTACCAGTGTAAGTGTGTGTACCAGTGTAAGTATGTGTGTGTGTGTGTGTGTGTGTGTACCAGTGTAAGTGTGTGTGTGTCTGTACCTGTGTAAGTGTGTGTGTGTGTGCGTGTGTTTGTGTGTGTGTGTGTGTGTGTGTATGTGTACCAGTGTAGGTGTGTGTGTGTCTGTACCAGTGTAAGTATGTGTGTGTACCAGTGTAGGTGTGTGTGTGTCTGTACCAGTGTAAGTGTGTGTGTGTGTACCAGTGTAAGTATGTGTGTGTCTGTACCAGTGTAAGTGTGTGTGTTTGTGTGTGTACCAGTGTAAGTGTGTGTCTGTACCAGTGTAAGTGTGTGTGTGTGTACCAGTGTAAGTGTTAGTGTGTGTGTACCAGTGTAGGTGTGTGTGTGTGTGTACCAGTGTAAGTATGTGTGTGTACCAGTGTAAGTGTGTGTGTGTATGTGTACCAGTGTAGGTGTGTGTGTGTGTGTGTCTATACCAGTGTAAGTGTGTGTGTGTGTGTGTGTGTCTGTACCAGTGTAAGTGTGTGTGTTTGTGTGTGTACCAGTGTAAGTGTGTGTGTACCTGCTATAAAATGATAATCACAGTCCATTGCAAATATTTACGAGTAACTGGAGTGTTACTGTCATTGTTATACGGCCTAATATTTATAATGAATACATAATAATGAGACGACATTCAATCCATGGTTGTGTTATGATCTCACTTTCAAAACATTTCCACTAGCAGTGAAGCTATACGATGTTGATTGCAGTGTCTGCTTTCAGTTTCATTTCTCCGTAAATTCAGCATCTGGCCTCTCCCAACCAGACTCACGAGAGCTAGACTATATAAAAGACCAAGGAACTACTGCCCTGCAAAACCTACAGACTGTCTGGTCAGGTAAGATCTTATGTAAATATTAACATAAATATGAATATACTGTGTTGTTTAAATTAACTTAGGGAGAAACAACACTCCAGGGAAACAGATATATTGCACATATCTAACTATATTAAAGGCTTTTAATTTGTATGTATATTATGTTCTTTAATTATAGGTATGTATTGTTTTGTGCATATATATCTATATATATATATATATCATATACATATATATAAAAGTTATTGATATAAGATATTGCAAGTATAAAATACATTTTAAAGATGACAATACTATGTACAATGTATATTACATGACAATTCAAAGAAGTTGCATTACTAAGAACAGGAAAAAAATCTGCATCTACAGTGAGACATAAATTGATCTGCTGCCGTTAACAAACAATATTTAATATTTTAATACTGCATACCTGTAATAATACTGTACTGACAACAGTGCTTTTTTAACAAAGATATAGTATTATAATAATAATGGGCTGAAAGGAAAATGCTCCACTATTTAGAAATGTATTTATTTTAACCACATATTCGTTTAATATATTTATGAAATATTTGCACAAACAGACAGGCACCCTCTCTATGTTTGCAACATATTTAAGATATCCTCATTATGTATTTAATATATCCAATGTTGATAACACACCAGTGGGTCAAGATTCAAAAAACTGTATTGTCTATCATAGAATGACATCTTCTTTGACTGGCTGATAAAAATACATAACATAAGTGGACCACACAAACAACAGTGGACATAAGCATAAAAACGAATTAGTGCTGTATTCATTGATAAATATTTGGATTTCTATCTCTGAAACACATTCATATTCATGTTTCAGAATCATCTTTGCAGAAACAATGGGTGAGTGTCCTGTTCCATTACTACTAAATAACGGAAACAGATGAAGGTTTTCAGGTTTTGTTCCGGCATTATGTTAATTTCTCAGTATGGCGAGATTAGACTGAGCCATGCCCCTTATTTATCTGCATTATCATAAATGTCCAGTATGTCTTTTAATATTGCTTTTGTTTCTCAAGGTATTATTGGACTTGCAATCGGAGCAGCAGTTGGAACTGGTTTGTATGACTAAAAAGAAATTTGGAACATGTTTTTATTTAGGAAAGAGAACTAAGGGGCATTATTACGGATCGGAAACCCCACAATGTTGCAATAACAAGGAAAGTGGAAATAACCGTAATATTAAACCACCACAACCACAACATAAAGACGCAACCAACACGCTGTAGTTTTAAAAGAGATAACAATGATTTATTATTTACAGCTTAATGATTTCCTAGCACTAGCTCCAGCAACACCTCCTTCACCCTGTCCTTAATAACCGGCTTCCTCCCTGCGCGGGTTAAATTAATAGCGAAATGGTCCGCTATTAACAAGAGGTCAGCTTTCCTACAGCTGTCCAATTGTTCAAAGGTAGGAGCTTCAGCGAACGCATCGAGGTTAAACTCCATGGTAACTGTCGCCCAAAACGCTAAATTCGAAACTTCAGTAACGAATCGAAAACCACGTAGGAAAGCAAAGCTCTTCCACTGACTCGGCTGTCACGACAACGTCAACAAACGATTGGACAGGTGGTTGTGGCAATACAAGCGCTACAAAATGTCATAAGTAGCGCAACTCAAAGTGACGAAATGACACACAAAGCTATTACTACAGGCGGGACCCAACGTAGTGCTAAGCAACACAGTAACACAGTTACGAACCAAAAGCTAGTAGTAACCTACTTAGCAACAAAGTAACCGCGCTACAAAACACAAAGCTGGCACCACGTAGCCCCTAAAGTGAGTAGGGAATAGCTGCAGCCTGCAGACTCCAAGAAACGCCCTCCAAGAAACGCCCCTCACTCTAAGAAACGCCCCCAACCAACTACGGTGGCCTTGGGGGATCCTGTTGGTTCGCTGCTGTTAATCCGCAGCAAAATTATGCACACTAATATAAATGGGTATATACTGAAAGTATTTAAATGTATGTAAGCCAGCTAAACAGTCCGTTCTATCCATATCCATTATATCCATTGTTACCACTCATATTTCTGTTATGAGCCAAATTAATTACGTTAGAGTGCTATATATTTTTACAATATAAGCTAGTGAAAATTAACATGGCCGGTGAGTCTATTGAAGAAGTCAGTAGTTTGTATTGAAATGGTCTGTTATAGCTCGCTAAAAGTATGGATTACGGCGAACCGTTCATAGCCTGCCCCAGTCGGCTGATATTTGGAGAGGTGAAGTGCCAGAATAGATAAACTTTCAGAATTACTCGATTGCTTTCGGCCGCTTAAGCGGCCCACAGCGTTCACTTTTTTCAATGGAATAATATGGTGCTGTGTCTGAAGATATTCATATCGAAAGCAATTTATTACATTGTTATTTCGTTGTATTGAAGACAAAAGTAGAATACTTTAGGAATATTTTATGAATGAAACTCATTCGTTAATGCAATTTAGAACTGTTCAATGAACCTATGTGTAACCTAATTGTAATTTTGAATTGTTATTTTGTATTTCTGAATCATTGTTGTTTAATCATTCGGCAGGTTATCATTCGAGCAAGCTTGTTACCACCAGCTGTGCCAGCCATTTCATTTTGTTCATTATTAAACCCTCCAGAATAAAACAGAACAACCCCTCTTTTTTAAATGTCACTCCTAAGTCCACTCTGAGATTCGTTAGTGCAACAGTAGCATTTTAATGGGCTGTATTGGCCTATTGGAATAGGAAAACGACTTCCAGCATAATACATTTTATAGCCTTTTCTCTCAATTAAAACCTAACTTAAAAAATAACAATAATAATAAAAATGCACATATTGACAGACATGATTGTTCACGTCAATCTGTTGGCCTAATAACTAATGGGCAGGTTGGAGTTACATATACAGCTCTGGAAAAAATTAAGAGACCACTGCAAAATTATCAGTTGTCTCGTTATTTCGGTTCCGTACTCCAGCACTTTGAGTTTGAAAGGATGCAATGACAATGAGGTTGAAGTGCAGACTGTCAGCTTTAATTTGAGGGTATTTCCATCCATATCGGATGAACGGTTTAGAAATGATAAAACCTTTTTTGGTGGCATCCTATGACAGTGCCATGTTTAAAGTCACTAAGCTCTTCAGTACGACCCATTCTAATGCCAATGTTTATCTATGGAGATTTCATGGCTATGTGCTTGATTTTATGTGCCTCTTAGCAGTGGGGGAGGCTGAAACACCTGAACTCAATACTTAGTAGGGGTGTCCACATACTTTTGGCCATATAGTATATATACACTGCTTAAAGAAATTAAGGGAACACTTAATCAACTCCTCGTTTAATATCTCCTCCACGCTCTTGAGACTGTGCTGGGAGACAATAGGTAACCTAATTCTCGGGGTTAATAGTAAATAGTAAATCTCACTGTACTGTTTTAAAGCTGATCGTGAAAAACGAATAGCCCAACTAAAATGTTCCGTGAAACATATATATATATTTCTTATTTTGTCCTAAAACCGTCATTAAATAACGTTATCTACACAATGAGAAATTTGCAGAATGTATGTAGCTAACGTTAATCTAAAATGTAGGCTATTGCCTGGTGGATTATAAATTAATAATTTTAATTGAAAATCTTACTTAGTTTAACTAACCAGGAATGTCATTATTGTAGTGTAGTTGGCCTATATCACATCATGAAAAGTAAAGCTATTTCTGATTATTTGCGCCATGCTTCTATCAATAATACAAATGGGCATTCTGATAAGGTCTGGGGTAATTTAGGGTACCCCTCTCCGCAGGGAAGAACAAGTTGTGATTGGCAGATGGTGTCTGACTGATAGCACAACATTCTTTAGTTTGACACATCACTTTAGTAGCTAGTTTCAGCACTGGATTAGACATGTTTCTGAACAAACTTTGTATTTCATAATAATTGCAAGTATAAGTGGCATTGCTGAAAATTAACGAATAGGTTGGTAACGGCATACTTTACGTAGTCTTATGACCTCAGTCGACTGAGCCAGATTTCGCTCATTACGCCGCTTACAGAAATACACAATTCCATACAGATAGGCCTACAGCATGACATCATTTAACATTAACGTTGCCCTGCATTGCTCTCTGACAATAAGCAGCTGAAGTAACTACGTCAGTTAGTTCGCTTCTGGAACTGAATGTGCTATACCTAGCTAGTTACATGGATGATCACTTGCTAGATAAACTAGAGAGTCAGCAAACTAACTTACGTTAACACACGTTAACACGTTGCTATGATAACGTAGGCTAAATTCCCTCGGTTTTTTTTTTTGACGTTCAACTACGTTCACATAGCTAATTAGCTGAAGGGGCGTTTCTTGTAGTGAGGGGCGTTTCTTGGAGTCTGAAGCTGCAGCTATGTATACTTGCCTAAAGTAGCGTAGCATCAAAGTCAGAATAGATCTGCACAAATATGTATGAGTATGTGTGTCTGTTTAAGGGAGCCTTTGGCACGGTTTGTATGTGTGTGTTTAAGGGAGTCTTTGGCACGGTTTGTATGTGTGTGTTTAAGGGAGTCTTTGGCACGGTTTGTATGTGTGTGTTTAAGGGAGTCTTTGGCACGGTTTGTGTGTTTAAGGGAGTCTTTGGCACGGTTTGTATGTGTGTGTTTAAGGGAGTCTTTGGCACGGTTTGTATGTGTGTGTTTAAGGGAGTCTTTGGCACGGTTTGTATGTGTGTGTTTAAGGGATGGGAGAATTAACTCTCTAAAGTTTAATGGGCATTCTGAGGACACATCAGCACAACACCAGGTTTCACCAAGTATCACAATATCCATATTCTTTAAACTATTTACAAATTCAGGATCTGTGCTCTTCAGCCCAAATGATGAAGACCACAGACCCTGAATGTTCCAGCTACAGATCTTTAGAGTAATGTTATCTAATTCGTAGATAAATTAAATAAACTACAAAGTACAAACCATACTTGTTTTACAAGCCTCATAGATAATGGCTGTAATTAAACATTTTAAATCATTGTACATTCTTTTTTTTTTTTACTTAAAAAATATAATTTTTTTATACTTACTCCCCTCTAGGTCATTACTATTCTCTCTCTCTCAAATATGCATTATGCGCATGACATCTTATATTGCCGATATACTGCAAAAGCTTTACATAAACAACAAGCACATTAAACTATCTCCATCCCTCTGTCCCTCTCTCCCTCCCTTTCTCACTCTCTCCCTCCCTCTGTCCCTCTCTCCATCCCTCTGTCCCTCTCTTCCTCCCTCTGTCCCTCTCTCCATCCCTTTCTTCCTCCCTTTCTCACTCTCTCCCTCTCTCTGTCCCTCTCTCTGTCCCTCTCTCCCTCCCTTTCTCACTCTCTCCCTCCCTCTGTCCTTCTTTCCCTCCCTCTGTCCCTCTCTCCATCCATCCTTCTGTCCCTCTCTTCATCCCTCTCTTCCTCCCTCTGTCCCTCTCTCCATCCATCCTTCTGTCCCTCTCTCCATCCCTCTGTCCCTCTCTTCCTCCCTCTGTCCATCCCTCTGTCCCTCTCTTCCTCCCTTTGTCCCTCTCTTCCTCCCTCTGTCCATCCCTCTGTCCCTCTCTCCCTCTCTCTGTCCCTCTCTCCCTCCCTTTCTCACTCTCTCCCTCCCTCTGTCCTTCTTTCCCTCCCTCTGTCCCTCTCTCCATCCATCCTTCTGTCCCTCTCTTCATCCCTCTCTTCCTCCCTCTGTCCCTCTCTCCATCCATCCTTCTGTCCCTCTCTTCCTCCCTCTGTCCATCCCTCTGTCCCTCTCTCTCCCTCTGTCCCTCTTTCCATCCCTTTGTCCCTCTCTTCCTCCCTCTGTCCATCCCTCGGTCCCTCTCTTCCTCCCTCTGTCCCTCTCTCTCCCTCTGTCCCTCTCTCCATCCATCCTTCTGTCCCTCTCTTCATCCCTCTCTTCTTCCCTCTGTCCCTCTCTCCATCCCTTTGTCCCTCTCTTCCTCCCTCTGTCCATCCCTCTGTCCCTCTCTTCCTCCCTCTGTCCCTCTCTCTCCTTCTGTCCCTCTCTCCATCCCTTTGTCCCTCTCTTCCTCCCTCTGTCCATCCCTCGGTCCCTCTCTTCCTCCCTCTGTCCCTCTCTCTCCCTCTGTCCCTCTCTCCATCCATCCTTCTGTCCCTCTCTTCATCCCTCTCTCTTCCTCCCTCTGTCCCTCTCTCCATCCATCCTTCTGTCCCTCTCTCCATCCCTTTGTCCCTCTCTTCCCCCTCTGTCCATCCCTCTGTCGCTCTCTTCCTCCCTCTGTCCCTCTCTTCATCCCTCTGTCCCTCTCTCCATCCATCCTTCTGTCCCTCTCTCTCCCTCTGTCCCTCTCTCCATCCATCCTCCTGTCCCTCTCTCCATCCCTCTGTCCCTCTCTCCATCCCTCTGTCCCTCTCTCCCTCCCTCTGTCCCTATCTCCCTCCCTCTGTCCTTCTCTCCATCCCTCTCCATCCCTCTGTCCCTCTCTTCCTCCCTTTCTCTCTTTCTCACTCTCTCCCTCCTTCTGTTCTTCTCTATCTCCCTCTCCCTCCCTCTGTCTTTCTCTCTCTCCCTCTCTCCCTCCCTCTGTCCTTCTCTTTCTCCCTCTCTCCCTCTCTCTCTCTCCCTCTTTGTGCCTTTGTATGCAGGTACAGCTGTGGTTGCAGTTCCACTGGTTGTTGGAGCGTTGGGTTTCACGGCCGCCGGCATCGCAGCCGGATCCGTCGCTTCCGGAATGATGTCATCAGCAGCAATAGCCAATGGGGGAGCAGTGGCTGCGGGTACTTTGGTGGCCGGCCTGCAATCAGTGGGTAAGGAACGAAGAGAAGCCCGTTCTCTAAAAAGGGTTTCTAAAATGTTTTCTAAGTTTTGCTTCTGTATTATGTTCTTCTCTGATCCACAAGCCCTTTGTGTAAAATAATCATTTGTGTTGAGCTTGGATTCAAACAACATTATTCCTTCATGTAAATTCAAGTGTTACACTTTTTCAGCACAAAAGAAGTGAGTGTGAGTGTGAGGTTTTGTTACTGCACGTGGACGCTTACTCAGTTAGAGTTCAATATTAGAATTCAGTATTAGAGTTCAATATTAGAGTTCAATATTAGAGTTCAGTATTAGAATTCAGTATTAGAGTTCAATATTAGAGTTCAATATTAGAGTTCAGAATTAGAATTCAGTATTAGAGTTCAGTATTAGAATTCAGTATTAGAGTTCAATATTAGAGTTCAATATTAGAATTCAGTATTAGAGTTCAATATTAGAGTTCAATATTAGAGTTCAATATTAGAGTTCAGTATTAGAATTCAGTATTAGAGTTCAATATTAGAGTTCAATATTATAGTTCAGTATTATAATTCAGTATTAGAGTTCAATATTAGAGTTCAATATTAGAGTTCAATATTAGAGTTCAGTATTAGAATTCAGTATTAGAGTTCAATATTAGAGTTCAATATTAGAGTTCAGTATTAGAGTTCAGTATTAGAATTCAGTATTAGAGTTCAATATTAGAGTTCAATATTAGAGTTCAGTATTAGAGTTCAGTATTATAATTCAGTAATAGAGTTCAGTATTAGAGTTCAATATTAGAGTTCAATCTTAGAATTCAGTATTAGAGTTCAATATTATAGTTCAATATTAGAGCTCAGTATTAGAGTTCAATATTAGAGTTCAGTATTAGAATTCAGTATTAGAGTTCAATATTAGAGTTCAATATTAGAGTTCAGTATTAGAGTTCAGTATTAGAATTCAGTATTAGAATTCAGTATTAAAGTTCAATATTAGAGTTCAGTAATAGAATTCAGTATTAGAGTTCAATATTAGAGTTCAATATTAGAGCTCAGTATTATAGTTCAATATTAGAGTTCAATATTAGAATTCAGTATTAGAATTCAGTATTAGAATTCAGTATTAGAGTTCAGTATTAGAATTCAGTATTAGAATTCAGTATTAGAGTTCAATATTAGAATTCAGTATTAGAATTCAGTATTAGAATTCAGTATTAGAGTTCAATATTAGAGTTCAATATTAGAGTTCAGTATTATAATTCAGTATTAGAGTTCAATATTAGAGTTCAATATTAGAGTTCAGTATTAGAATTCAGTATTAGAGTTCAATATTAGAGTTCAATATTAGAGTTCAGTATTAGAGTTCAGTATTAGAATTCAGTATTAGAGTTCAATATTAGAGTTCAATATTAGAGTTCAGTATTAGAGTTCAGTATTATAATTCAGTAATAGAGTTCAGTATTAGAGTTCAATATTAGAGTTCAATCTTAGAATTCAGTATTAGAGTTCAATATTATAGTTCAATATTAGAGCTCAGTATTAGAGTTCAATATTAGAGTTCAGTATTAGAATTCAGTATTAGAGTTCAATATTAGAGTTCAATATTAGAGTTCAGTATTAGAGTTCAGTATTAGAATTCAGTATTAGAATTCAGTATTAAAGTTCAATATTAGAGTTCAGTAATAGAATTCAGTATTAGAGTTCAATATTAGAGTTCAATATTAGAGCTCAGTATTATAGTTCAATATTAGAGTTCAATATTAGAATTCAGTATTAGAATTCAGTATTAGAATTCAGTATTAGAGTTCAGTATTAGAATTCAGTATTAGAATTCAGTATTAGAGTTCAATATTAGAATTCAGTATTAGAATTCAGTATTAGAATTCAGTATTAGAGTTCAATATTAGAGTTCAATAACAGTCAATCAGTGTCATCATGGTGTTGATCTTTTGCCAGCGTCCTGCATGCTGTTATGAAACCTGTAAATAAGCAGCCCTAAAACCCTGACGGAGTGCGTTGTGTGTGTTTTTCACAGGGGTAGTAGGGGTCTCTACCTCAGGCACTGCGGCGGTTTCCAGCATCGTGGCGGCTATCGGAGCCATCTTAATCTAACCCTTGCTCAGCAAAGCCACGGGGTCACCTCTGCGATGGTCTCACCAGCCCAGCGTGCCCTTCAACCATATATTTGGAAACATTTGTGCTGTTAACACAAAAGCTAAAAAATGCAATGCTTTTTTTTCTGTTCATTGAAAGAAACTTAAAGAACAGGAACAACTTTTAAAAGGACTAGTTGAAAATCGGATGAGGATGTTGTTCTTTCTTTAATGAATAAATAATTCCCTAAACAACATCACTGTTAAGTTCTCTTTATTTTGCCAGCCAAACACTGCGGAGATTTACCTACAGCCAAACACTGCTGAGATTTACCTACAGCCAAACACTGCTGAGATTTAGCTACAGCCAAACACTGCTGAGATTTAGCTACAGCCAAACACTGCTGAGATTTACCTACAGCCAAACACTGCTGAGATTTAGCTACAGCCAAACACTGCTGAGATTTACCTACAGCCAAACACTGCTGAGATTTAGCTACAGCCAAACACTGCTGAGATTTACCTACAGCCAAACACTGCTGAGATTTAGCTACAGCCAATCACTGCTGAGATTTACCTACAGCCAAACACTGCTGAGATTTACCTACAGCCACACATTGCTGAGATTTAGCTACAGCCAAACAGTGCTGAGATTTACCTACAGCCACACATTGCTGAGATTTACCTACAGCCAAACACTGCGGAGATTTAGCTACAGCCAAACACTGCTGAGATGTACCTACAGCCAAACACTGCTGAGAACATAATGATAACATAGGTGTTTAAATTGCATGTGCATGAGTGAGTGGCCTTTGGTACAGTGGAGAGTGGGGAGAGATTGCATCAGTAAAGAGTTTGATTCAGAAACGTGCAGGGAGTCGTCAAGGCCGTGGACCCTCGGGTGCTCCTGAATGTGACCGTGTGCAGTCCTCTGTAGACCCGCCTGACTGTGTTTTTTCATTTAAATAAGTTTGGCCCCCACGTGTGGGGCTGAGCATGTGCAATTCCCACCCCAGTTTAGAACGGCCAATTGTCTGCAACCGCAGCCGTGTTCATGGCGTGAGCCCCACTGCCAGTTTGCGAGAGTGTAAGCATCCGCTGTTCTTTTCCGAAACACATGGTGTTGCTACTTCTTTTCAACACTACAGGCTACAGCTAAGATTGCATAGATCCCAATGAGTCACCCAGCACCCCCTAGTGTTCTAATAATGCATAGCAGGCTGAAAATGTCATCAACTCATGGTCAGGAATGTGGGATTGGCATCAGGACAGAACTAAACCATCTGCGTGCTGGAATCACAAAGGCAGAATATGTTTGCTTTGCTGTTTGGAGGTGTGTCCCCACAGGAATGCTCGCTGTGCTGGTACATTTCTCCTGAAGTGAAACACAGCAGGTGTTTGGAAACTCAAAGTAGCAGGTAGATGGGTCACATTCTAACACTGCTGCTTACTCTTCTGTTCTCTCATCATTAAATGCTAAATATGAACAACTCCTTACAGTAGCATACATACTGTAAATACTTACATAGCATACATACTGAACATACTTACATAGCATTTTGGGGATTTAGCAAACTCTCTTATGCAGAGCAACTCACACCAGCGACATTGTTTTAAAAACACACAAAGCATTTATATGGAGCTGAGTATTGTCTAGAGAGGTACGTAATTCATGTTCAGCGTCTTTGCTAGCAGGGCTACAATCAAACCTACAATCATTGTAAGCCCAGTTCCCTAAATATTTTATTACATTGCCAGCCTAGTTCTTAAATTCTACACGGTTTTGTTGAAGCTGAAGGCAGTGTACTATAATGGTTATGAAGCTGGACTTGTAACCGAAAGGTTGCAGGTTCGATTCCCAGGTAGGACACTGCTGTTGTACCCTTGAGCAAGGTACTTAACCTGAATTGCTTCAGTATATATCCAGCTGTGTTAATGGATAAATGTAATAAGAAGTTGTGTAAGTCGCTCAGGATAAGAGCGTCTGCTAAATGCCTGTAATGTAAAGGTGGTTCTTTTCACTCAAAGACATTATATTTTTTACAGCAACCTTAGGTTCACCAGTCCATCTCTCTAACCATTACACTACCCTGCTGCCCATGTACTTAGTGAGTGAATATTTATTGTCAGCATATGATAATTTAATCATATTAGAGGTGTTGCAACGATACTCAGGATTGGACCCAAATGCAGAACTCAGAAACAGATAGTTGGTTGAACTCCACACAGGAGATATTTATTTCAAAACCACACAGGGTGGCGGGAAAGAGGTTAAATAGTACAACAAACAGGATGCTAAACGGGGAGAAAAGGCCGGGGTAATCTCAAACATAAAACTGAAAAAAACAATCTGGCAGTGACTGGTACAGAAACTAAATAGGTACGAGAACAACGTGATTACAAAGAGGAGTGCAGAATGCAGGTGAGCTGGTCGGGTGATACGCTGGAGTGTCAGTGTGTAGTGTACCAGTGTAAGTGTGTGTGTGTGTGTGTGTGTGTACCAGTGTAGGTGTGTGTGTGTGTGTGTGTGTGTGTGTGTACCAGTGTAAGTGTGTGTGTGTGTGTGTGTGTGTGTGTGTGTGTGTACCAGTGTAAGTGTGTAGTGTACCAGTGTAAGTGTGTGTGTGTGTGTGTGTGTGTGTGTGTGTGTCTGTGTAAGTGTGTGTGTGTGTGTGTGTGTGTGTGTGTACCAGTGTAAGTGTGTGTGTGTGTGTGTGTGTGTGTGTGTGTGTGTATCAGTGTAAGTGTGTAGTGTACCAGTGTAAGTGTGTGTGTGTGTGTGTGTGTGTGTGTGTGTACCAGTGTAAGTGTGTGTGTGTGTGTGTATCAGTGTAAGTGTGTGTGTGTGTCTGTACCTGTGTAAGTGTGTGTGTGTGCGTGTGTGTGTTTGTGTGTGTGTGTGTGTGTACCAGTGTAAGTGTGTGTGTGTGTGTGTGTATCAGTGTAAGTGTGTGTGTGTGTCTGTACCTGTGTAAGTGTGTGTGTGTGTGTGTGTGTACCAGTGTAGGTGTGTGTGTGTCTGTACCAGTGTAAGTGTGTGTGTGTGTGTGTGTCTGTACCAGTGTAAGTATGTGTGTGTACCAGTGTCAGTGTGTAGTGTACCAGTGTCAGTGTGTGTGTGTGTCTGTACCTGTGTAAGTGTGTGTGTGTGTGCGTGTGTTTGTGTGTGTGTGTGTGTGTATGTGTACCAGTGTAGGTGTGTGTGTGTCTGTACCAGTGTAAGTATGTGTGTGTCTGTACCTGTGTAAGTGTGTGTGTGTGTGTGTGCGTGTGTTTGTGTGTGTGTGTGTGTGTGTGTGTGTACCAGTGTAAGTATGTGTGTGTCTGTACCAGTGTAAGTATGTGTGTGTACCAGTGTAGGTGTGTGTGTCTGTACCAGTGTAAGTGTGTGTACCAGTGTAAGTATGTGTGTGTGTGTGTGTGTGTGTGTGTACCAGTGTAAGTGTGTGTGTGTCTGTACCTGTGTAAGTGTGTGTGTGTGTGTGTGTGTGTGTGTGTGTGTGTGTGTGTACCAGTGTAAGTGTGTAGTGTACCAGTGTAAGTGTGTGTGTGTGTGTGTGTGTGTGTGTGTGTGTGTGTACCAGTGTAAGTGTGTGTGTGTGTGTGTGTGTGTGTATCAGTGTAATTGTGTAGTGTACCAGTGTAAGTGTGTGTGTGTGTGTGTGTACGTGTAAGTGTGTGTGTGTGTGTATCAGTGTAAGTGTGTGTGTGTGTCTGTACCTGTGTAAGTGTGTGTGTGTGCGTGTGTGTGTTTGTGTGTGTGTATTACTGTGTTAGTTTGTGTGTGTGTGTGTGTATCAGTGTAAGTGTGTGTGTGTGTCTGTACCTGTGTAAGTGTGTGTGTGTGTGTGTGTGTACCAGTGTAGGTGTGTGTGTGTCTGTACCAGTGTAAGTGTGTGTGTGTGTGTGTCTGTACCAGTGTAAGTATGTGTGTGTACCAGTGTCAGTGTGTAGTGTACCAGTGTCAGTGTGTGTGTCTGTACCTGTGTAAGTGTGTGTGTGTGTGCGTGTGTTTGTGTGTGTGTGTGTGTGTATGTGTACCAGTGTAGGTGTGTGTGTGTCTGTACCAGTGTAAGTATGTGTGTGTCTCTCTCTGTGTAAGTGTGTGTGTGTGTGTGCGTGTGTTTGTGTAAGTGTGTGTGTGTGTGTGTGTCTGTGTACCAGTGTAAGTATGTGTGTGTCTGTACCAGTGTAAGTCTGTGTGGGTACCAGTGTCGGTGTGTGTGTGTCTGTACCAGTGTAAGTGTGTGTACCAGTGTAAGTATGTGTGTGTGTGTGTGTGTGTGTGTACCAGTGTAAGTGTGTGTGTGTCTGTACCTGTGTATGTGTGTGTGTGTGTGTGTGTGTTTGTGTGTGTGTGTGTGTGTGTGTGTGTATGTGTACCAGTGTAGGTGTGTGTGTGTCTGTACCAGTGTAAGTATGTGTGTGTACCAGTGTAGGTGTGTGTGTGTCTGTACCAGTGTAAGTGTGTGTGTGTGTACCAGTGTAAGTATGTGTGTGTCTGTACCAGTGTAAGTGTGTGTGTTTGTGTGTGTACCAGTGTAAGTGTGTGTGTTTGTGTGTGTACCAGTGTAAGTGTGTGTGTGTGTGTTTGTGTGTGTACCAGTGTAAGTGTGTGTGTTTGTGTGTGTACCAGTGTAAGTGTGTGTGTTTGTGTGTGTACGTGTGTAAGTGTGTGTGTGTGTGTGTGTGTTTGTGTGTGTACCAGTGTAAGTGTGTGTGTTTGTGTGTGTACCAGTGTAAGTGTGTGTGTACCAGTGTAAGTGTGTGTGTGTGTACCAGTGTCAGTGTGTGTGTGTGTGTGTGTGTCTGTACCAGTGTAAGTGTGTGTGTTTGTGTGTGTACAGTGTAGCAGTGTGTGTGTGTGTGTGTGTGTGTGTGTGTGTGTGTGTGTACCAGTGTAAGTGTGTGTGTTTGTGTGTGTACCAGTGTAAGTGTGTGTGTGTGTGTGTTTGTGTGTGTACCAGTGTAAGTGTGTGTGTTTGTGTGTGTACCAGTGTAAGTGTGTGTGTGTGTGTGTGTTTGTGTGTGTACCAGTGTAAGTGTGTGTGTGTGTGTTTTTGTGTGTGTACCAGTGTAAGTGTGTGTTTTTCTACCATAAATAAACTCCTCAAACCCCAGGACAACATCTCATCCTCATTCAGCCCAGAGCAATGTAACAACTTCTTATCATTTTTCCACTCCAAAATAGAAATCATCCACAACCAGCTTGCTACCGCCTCTGCCATCACCCCCGACTTGGAGCCGGCACTTCCCCCACCCCCTGATCACCGGCTTTCCCTCTTCTCACCCATAACCACAGCTGACCTCTCCAAAATACTCTCCACCATGAAATCCTCCACCTCCCCCCTGGACCCCATGCCATCTGACCTTGTCAAAGCCTGTTTCACCTCTCTCGCCCCACTCATCACTGACACCATCAACTCCTCCCTTACCTCTGGCACCGTTCCTCCGCCTCTTAAGCTTGCTGCCATCACCCCCCTCCTCAAAAAACCTGGCCTGGACCCCAACGACCCCAACAACTTCAGACCCATCTCCAACCTCCCCTTCCTCTCAAAACTGCTAGAAAGAGCCGTCGCAACTCAACTTAAGCAATACCTCCTCTCCAATAACCTGTGTGAAACATTCCAATCCGGTTTTCGCACCCACCACAGCACTGAAACAGCTCTACTCAAAGTTACAAATGACATCTTACTCTCCTCTGACTCCGGCTCCCTCACCATCCTTTTCCTCCTCGACCTCAGTGCAGCCTTCGACACCGTCAATCACTCCATCCTCCTCAGTCATCTGCAATCCATTGGCATCACTGACTCCGCTCTTTCCTGGTTCACCTCCTACCTGTCTGAAAGATTCCACTATATCTCCATCAATAACCACAAATCACACACCACCCCTGTCTCACACGGAGTCCCCCAAGGCTCAGTGCTTGGTCCCATTCTCTTCATCCTCTACATGCTCCCACTTGGACACATCATCCGCCGCCATGGTCTTCATTTTCACTGTTATGCCGATGATACCCAGCTGTACATCTCCACCAAAGCCATCACTCCCGCCATTCTCTCCACCCTCACCGACTGCCTCTCCGACATCAAAACCTGGATGAACCACAACTTTCTAAAACTCAACAGCAATAAAACGGAAATCATCATCTTCGGCCCAAAATCCATCCTCTCCTCCTCCCAGAACCTCTCACTCTGCATTGATGGTCACTCAGTCACTCCCTCCCCCCTGGCCAGAAACCTTGGCATCATCATGGACCCTGCACTCTCCTTTAAGCCTCACATCAACCATGTCACCAAAACGTCTTTTTTCCACCTCCGTAACATTGCACGCCTCCGCCCCACCCTCTCCTCCTCAGCCGCCGAAACTCTCATCCACGCCTTCATCACCTCCAGACTCGACTACTGTAACAGCATCCTGTATGGCCTCCCCTCCACTATTCTCCAAAAACTACAATATGTTCAGAACTCGGCTGCCCGGTTGCTCACCCACTCCCGCTCCAGAGAACATATCACTCCCATCCTCCGTCAACTTCACTGGCTTCCCGTACAGCAACGCATCAATTTCAAGATCCTCCTCACCACCTACAAAGCCCTGAACAACCTTGCCCCCCTATACCTGACTGATCTCCTCCATCGCCACTCCCCCACTCGCCGCCTCCGCTCCGCAGACGCCAACCTTCTCACCCCCATCACCAAGACCAAGCACCGCACCCTGGGGGACAGAGCCTTCGCCATTGCCGCCCCTACCCTCTGGAACTCCCTGCCCCTTGCCATCCGGAACTCTGACACACTCCCCTCATTCAAAAGTCAACTCAAATCCCATCTTTTCAAGATTACCTATGACATCTGACCATCCTCCTCCATCATCCCCCCCCCCTCCCCCTGTTTTTCTCTTTATGTGTTTCCCGTTTTGTAGTTGTTTATTTGCCTTTCTTGTCTGAGTGTTTGTTTTGTCTTTCCCAAATTTGAAACGTCTTTGGGTACTCAGAAAAGCGCTATATAAAACTTATATATTATTATTATTATTACCTGCTATAAAAGGATAATCACAGTCCATTGCAAATATTTACGAGTAACTGGAGTGTTACTGTCATTGTTATACGGCCTAATATTTATAATGAATACATAATAATGAGACGACATTCAATCGATGGTTGTGTTATGATCTCACTTTCAAAACATTTCCACTAGCAGTGAAGCTATACGATGTTGATTACAGTGTCTGCATTCAGTTTCATTTCTCTGTAAATTCAGTATCTGGCCTCTCAGAGCCAGACTCACTAGACTATATAAAGGACCAAGGAACTGCTGCCTTACATCACCCTGCAAAACCTACAGATACTCACCGAGTCATATTCAGCGAGGTCAGGTAAGGTCTTGCATTAATATAAATATAAAATATTTACCTGGGCGGAAACATCACTGGGAAACGGCGCAAATACAGCACATGTATAGCTAACTATATTAAAAGTTACGTATAATCTTTACTTCTGTTGTCTTATTTAGTTATCCCCACATGCAAAAGGTCTGTAAATATCATATATGATCACACTTCCAAAGTTAAAAAAAATCATATATGTTGATTAGTATTATATTATATATTTGTATACAATTCTTATCTTTCAATGTTTTTTAAAGGGAGTAGGCCTACCATGTATGTTAGGGAACTATTTAATTTTAGTATGAAATGTATATGCTAGTTCTCTACCACGTATTTCTTTTTTTGCATATGGAATGTAGGATTTTTATAGGATTTTTACAGACCTTTTGTATACGTGTCATGGATCAAGCCTCTCTTTTCTTATCTTTGCGTTTTTTATTCCTTTTTGCTTTTACCGGTAATCCATCGGATTTGTCTGTGTTCCGCTACGGGGTTTGCTTTCGTCTTGGTAATTAGTGAGTTCACCTGTCCTGCATATCCGCTCACTACTTATACCCCGCTTCCTCCTTTTCTCATTGCTTCCATGTTATTTCACGTAACATTCGAGCCGGTAAAAGGGTATAGGAAGTTGTTCTGCGAGCGACCGCTTTGCTTATCAACGCGGGACTTGTTAGCAATACAACGTAGAAAACACTTCATACAGAGTTTAGGGTTTTCGTTTCTTTGTTTTATTCTCCTACCTACGAGTGCTCTCACTCTAAATCTTCGGGCTTTTGAGTTTTCTCTTTTCTTTGCTCACTCCACAAACGGGAGTTAGATAAGCGTTACAGCTTATTTCTTTTGTTTTGCTCAGATATCGAGCACCTCGCCTTTTATTGCGAGGTTATTTGTGTTCCCCCTATCTGTCACACCTGGACCTCCAAACATTTCCTCCGTGTTTCTGGCACAGAGAACCACTACAATACGGGGTTAACGACAACCGTACAAAGATCAAATAACAGAATTTAGCTCCAGAGCGGCTTGTTCCAGTGCCCTCACTGCCCTGCTCGAACTAAAACAATTGCGACATCTGCCGTTATGCTATGTCTGTTTCAATGCTTAACAGTAGACTGCAAAAACTTTTACTTTTTTCAATCGTTAATTTTTGTCAATCGTTGGTGCATTCTATCCACAATTTTTTTACAACTGAATACAGAAAACAAAAAATTTGTTTTTGGCCCCAAGCAAAAAAGATTAAAAGTCAGTGCTCACCTTGAATCCATGACACTAAAATCTACAAATCAAGCCAGAAATCTTGGTGTAGTTATGGACTCAACATTTCAACAGCCATATAAAGACGATTACAAAATCTGCCCATTACCAACTTAAAAACATAGCAAGAATTCAAGGATTTCTGTCTGAACAAGATACAGAAAAACTTGTTCATGCATTTATTTTCCACAGGCTAGATTATTGTAATGGTGTCTTCAAAAAAAAAAAATTAGACGGCTGCAGCTCGTCCAGAATGCTGCTGCCAGAGTCCTCACGAACCCCAAGAAAGCGGAGCACATTACACCGGTCCTTAAATCACTGCAGTAGTGTCTTTTAATGCAATTTTTAAAAAATATTTAATCATTTATTTGCTTGTTTTTGCTTTTTGTTTTTATTATCTTTTGAATGCAATTTTAATGTCTTCTTAATGTCTTATTTTAACATACGTATGTTTTATGCCCCTGTAAAGCACTTTGAATTGCATTGTGTTTGAATGGTTCTATATAAATAAACTTGCCTTGCCCGAAATACATTCATATTTATATTTCAGATTAATCTTTGCAAAGCAACTGAAAGTCAGTTGAAATGGGTGAGTGTCCTTACTCCTGTTACATTAATAGCCTACAGAATTACGCAAAGAAAGATTTTCAGATTTTGCTCCAGCAATACAATGGCTGGGATTAAAGACAGTCTCGAGATTAAACGGAACACTTTTCTCTTATTTATCAGAATGTTTTTTTTATTTCTTTCTTTCTCTAGAATGCATTGGATCAGCAGCAGCTATGGCAGGTTTGTTTTAACAATTATCAATTTATTGTCCTTTGTTTATTGTTAGTTTTTTTACGCGCAGACATGCGCTCACATCATGGGATATCGCCTGTTTATTGTTTATTCACATACAGCTGCTGAAGTGTCTTTTGAGCCACAGATCAATACTTATTTCCACTATTTATTAATTTGATTGAGATGTTTATTTTCTCAGATAAATCCTTTAAGCACTGGGGTTAGTCTGAAACACACACACACACCTCTTTGTACCTGTTTCACTTAAACACACACACACACACCTGTATGTACCTGTTTCACTTAAACACACACTGGGATTAAAGACAGTCTCGAGATTAGACTGAACACTTTTCTCTTATTTATCAGAATGTTTTTTAAATTTATTTCTTTCTCTAGAATGCCTTGCATCAGCAGCAGCAGGGGCTGGTTTGTATTAACAATTATCAATTTATTGTCCTTTGTTTATTGTTAGTTTTTTTACACGCACACATGCCTGGATGTCCCAGTTTTACTTAAACACACACTGGGATTAAAGACAGTCTCGAGATTAGAGATTACACTTTTTATTTATTTATCAGAATGTTTTTATTTCTTTCTTTCTCTAGGATGCCTTGGAGTAGTAGCAGCAGCTGGGGCTGGTTTGTATTACCAATGATCAATGTATTGTTGTTTTGGAGGTTGTCAATGTTGTTTTACGTACTCACGTATACAGGCATGCGCACACACCATGTGCTATTACAAGTTTTATTTACATATAATATACTAAAGTGTCATTTGAGGCACAGATCGAAGCTTTTTAAATATTAATTTATTTGTTTATCTATTTGATTGACATGATTGTGTAGTCGCAGATAAATCCTGTTAGCACTGGGGTTAGTCTAAATAATGCGACACTCTCCCAGCTTTACTGAAACGCACACATACACCTGCATGTTCCAGTTTCACTGAAATGCACACATACACCTGGATGTCCCTGTTTTACTGAAATACACACACACACACCTGGATGTCCCTGTTTTACTGAAACGCAGACACACACCTGTATGTCCCAGTTTTACTGAAACACACACACACACACCTGGATGTCCCAGTTTTACTGAAACACACTCACACACCTGCATGTCCCAGTTTGACTGAAACACACACACATACACCTGGATGTACCAGTTTTACTGAAACACACACACACACCTGGATGTCCCTGTTTTACTGAAATGCACACACACACCTGGATGTCCCAGTTTTACTGAAACACACACACACACCTGCATGTCCCAGTTTTACTGAAACACACACACACCTGGATGTCCCTGTTTTGCTGAAATGCACACACACACCTGTATGTCCCTGTTTTACTGAAACGCACACACACACCTGTATGTCCCTGTTTTACTGAAACGCACACATACACCTGGATGTCCCAGTTTTACTGAAATGCACACACACACCTGGATGTCCCTGTTTTACTGAAACGCACACACACACCTGTATGTCCCTGTTTTACTGAAACGCACACATACACCTGGATGTCCCAGTTTTACTGAAATGCACACATACACCTGGATGTACCAGTTTTACTGAAACGCACACACACACCTGTATGTCCCTGTTTTACTGAAACACACACACACTTGGATGTCCCTGTTTTACTGAAACGCACACACACACCTGGATGTCCCTCTTTTACTGAAACACACACATACACCTGGATGTCCCAGTTTTACTGAAACACACACACACACCTGCATGTCCCAGTTTTACTGAAACACACACACCTGGATGTCCCTGTTTTGCTGAAATGCACACACACACCTGTATGTCCCTGTTTTACTGAAACGCACACATACACCTGGATGTCCCAGTTTTACTGAAATGCACACATACACCTGGATGTATCAGTTTTACTGAAACGCACACACACACACCTGTATGTCCCTGTTTTACTGAAACACACACACACCTGGATGTCCCTGTTTTACTGAAACGCACACACACCTAGATGTCCCTGTTTTACTGAAACGCACACACATACCTGTATGTCCCTTTACACTGTGCAGGATTGGCGGTGGTCGGAGTTCCAGTGGTGATCGGAGCATTGGGTTACACAGCTGCCGGAATCGCAGGCAGTTCCATCGCTTCAGCAGCGGCGGTGGCCAATGGGGGAGTGGTTGCGGGCTCTGTGGTGGCCGTTCTCCAATCAGTCGGTACGCGATGTGCTGTTTCACTGCTCCCTCTCATAGTGCTGTCAGTCTGTGTTTAAATCTGAAGGATGTTCTGTGTGTGTTTAGCAGGGGCGGCAGGCGTATTGGGCGCGGTGTCTGCAGTCTGCGGCGCCGGGGCAGTGGTTGCAGAAGCCCCCTTTGACTAGCCCACACAGCGACGCCGTGGGCCCTTCTCCAGCGATGCCTTATCCCAGTGCACTGGTTGTTATAAAAGAAGGCTCCCCCATAGAGATGTGTTCTTACATCAAAGAGTTGTGAGGCCTTGAAAAATGACATTCCATTAAAAAAAAACTAAAACTCACTTTGTCACAGCGGTTCTTTCTGATCTCCCTTTCCTCCGTCAGCTGCAACAAACTGGTTTAAACAGGTTTAAACCCCTACACCACAGAACTGCATTACAACTGGAACAGTGGATCCTTATTTCACACATTTTAATACGTGTTCCAGTTGTAATGCAGTTCTGTGGTGTAGGCTAAGCACACTACATTTGACCCTTTTTGCTTCTCAGCATTTAAATAATCAATTAAAGCAGTTAATTACATGGTTAACTCACTCCACCTGGCTTCATGGGTTAACAGTGGTTGCTGATTTTAAGGTGAAAACAGAAGTCAGCATGCTATCTACTCACCATCAATCACTGCAGATCAGCTGTCAATCACAACTGCAAATCTGGCTAAGACAACCGTCACCCAATTATGAATTGCGTCAACCAGAAATGATAAGAAAAACCTTTAAACTAGTCCATAGAAGCATGGACAAAATACTTGTATTGCTATTAGAATACAAGACATTTTTTCCTAAAAAAAACCCAACAATAATTACCTATAAAGTTGCACATTGTGTTACAAGCCAATTTTGAAACAAAGCTGAACAAACCCGACATGATTTCAGTTGCTGTTTCCAGATTTACAACCAAACACTGCTGAGATTTACCAACAACCAAACACTACTGATATTTACCTACAGCCAAACACTGCTGATATTTACATACAGCCAAACACTGCTCATATTTACCTACAGCGAAACACTGCTGAGATTTACCTACAGCCACACACTGCTGAGATGGACCTACAGCCAAACAATACTGAGATTTACCTACAGCTAAACACTGCTGATATATACCTACAGCCAAACACAGCTGAGACTTACCTACAGTCAAACACTGCTGAGATTTACCTTCAAACACTGCTGAAATTTAACTACAGCCAAACATTGCTGAGATTTACCTCCAGTCAAACTGCTGATATTTACCTACAGCCAAACACTGCTGAGATTTACTTACAGCCAATCACTGCTGATATTTACATACAGCCAAACACAGCTCATATTTACTTACAGCGAAACACTGCTGAGATTTACCTACAGCCACACACTGCTGAGATGGACCTACAGCCAAACAATACTGAGATTTACCTACAGCTAAACACTGCTGATATTTACCTACAGCCAAACACTGCTGAGATTTACCTACAGCTAAACACTGCTGATATTTACCTACAGCCAAACACTGCTGAGATTTACCTACAGTCAAACACTGCTGAGATTTACCTCCAGTCAAACACTGCTGAGATTTACCTACATCGAAAAACTGCTGAGATTTACCTACAGCCAAACACTGCTGAGATTTATCTACAGCCACACACTGCTGAGATTTACCTACAGCAAAACACTGCTGAGATTTATCTACAGCCAAATACTGCAGAGATTTACCTACAGCCACACACTGCTGAGATTTCCCTACAGCAAAACACTGCTGAGACTTACCTACAGTCAAACACTGCTGGGATTTACCTACAGCCAAACACTGCTGAGATTTACCTACAGCCAAACACTACTGAGATTTATCTACAGCCAAACACTGCTGAGATTTACCTACAGCCAATCACAACTGAGATTTATCTACAGCCAAACACTGCTGAGATTTATCTACAGTCAAACACTGCTGAGATTTACCTACAGCCAAACACTGCTGAGATTTACCTACAGCCAAACACTACTGAGATTTATCTACAGCCAAACACTGCTGAGATTTACCTACAGCCAAACACTGCTGAGATTTACCTCCAGCCAAACACAACTGAGATTTATCTACCGTCAAACACTGCTGAGATTTAGCTACAGTCAAACACTGCTGAGATTTATCTACAGCCAAACACTGCTGAGATTTACCTACAGTCAAACACTACTGAGATTTACCTTCATCCAAAAACCGCTTAGATTTACCTACAGCCAAACACTTCTGAGATTTATCTACAGCCAAACACTGCTGAGATTTACCTACAACCAAACACTGCTGAGAATTACCGACAGCCAAACACTACTGAGATGTACCTACTGCCAAACACTGCTGAGATTTACCTACAGCCAAACACTACTGATATTTACTTACAGCCAAACTCTGCTGAGATTTACCTACAGTCAAAAACTGCTGATATGTACCTACAACCAAACACTGCTGAGATTTACCTACAGCCAAACACTGCTGAGATTTACCTACAGTCAAACACTGCTGAGATTTATCTACAGCCAAACACTGCTGAGATTTACCTACAGTCAAACACTGCTGAGATTTACCTACATCCAAAAACTGCTGAGATTTATCTACAGCCAAACACTGCTGAGATTTACCTACAGCCAAACACTACTGAGATTTACTTACAGCCAAACTCTGCTGAGATTTACCTACTGTCAAAAACTGCTGATATTTACCTACAGCCAAACACTGCTGAGATTTACCTACAGCCAATCACTGCTGAGATTTACCTACAGCCAAACACTGCTGAGATTTACCTACAGCCACACATTGCTGAGATTTACCTACAACCAAACATTGCTGAGATTTAGCTAGAGCCAAACACTGCTGAGATTTACCTACAGCCAAACACTACTGATATTTACTTACAGTCAAACACTTCTGAGATTTACCTACGGCCAAACACTGCTGATATTTACCTCCAACCAAACACTGCTGATATTTACCTACAGCCAAACACTTCTGAGATTTACCTACAGCCAAACACTGCTGATATTTACCTACAACCAAACACTGCTGAGATTTACCTACAGCCAAACACCGCTCATATTTACCTACAGCCAAACACCACTCATATTTACCTACAGCCAAACACTTCTGAGATTTACCTATAGCCAAACACCGCTCATATTTACCTACAGCCAAACACCATTCATATTTACTGACTGGCAAACACTGCTGAGAACATAATGATAACATAGGTGTTTAAATTGCATGTGCATGAGTGAGTGGCCTTTGGTACAGTGGAGAGTGGGGAGAGATTGCATCAGTAAAGAGTTTGATTCAGAAACGTGCAGGGAGTCGTCAAGGCCGTGGACCCTCGGGTGCTGCTGAATGTGACCGTGTGCAGTCCTCTGTAGACCCGCCTGACTGTTTTTTTTCATTTAAATAAGTTTAGCCCCCACGTGTGGGGCTGAGCATGTGCAATTCCCACCCCAGTTTAGAACGGCCAATTGTCTGCAACCGCAGCCGCGTTCATGGCGTGAGCCCCACTGCCAGTTTGCGAGAGTGTAAGCATCCGCTGTTCTTTTCCGAAACACATGGTGTTGCTACTTCTTTTCAACACTACAGGCTACAGCTAAGATTGCATAGATCCCAATGAGTCACCCAGCACCCCCTAGTATTCTAATAACGCATAGCAGGCTGAAAATGTCATCAACTCATGGTCAGGAATGTGGGATTGGCATCAGGACAGAACTAAACCATCTGCGTGCTGGAATCACAAAGGCAGAATATGTTTGCTTTGCTGTTTGGAGGTGTGTCCCCACAGGAATGCTCGCTGTGCAGGTACATTTCTCCTGAAGTGAAACACAGCAGGTGTTTGGAAACTCAAAGTAGCAGGTAGATGGGTCACATTCTAACACTGCTGCTTACTCTTCTGTTCTCTCATCATTAAATGCTAAATATGAACAACTCCTTCTTACAGTAGCATACATACTGTAAATACTTACATCGCATTTTGGGGATTTAGCAAACTCTCTTATGCAGAGCAACTCACACCAGTGACATTGTTTTAAAAACACACAAAGCATTTATATGGAGCTGAGTATTGTCTAGTACGTAATTCAGGTTCAGGGTCTTTGCAACCAGGGCTACAATCAAACCTACAATCATTGTAAGCCAAGTTCCCTAAATATTTTATTACATTGCCAGCCTAGTTCCTAAATTCTACACGGTTTTGTTGAAGCTGAAGGCAGTGTACTATAATGGTTATGAAGCTGGACTTGTAACCGAAAGGTTGCAGGTTCGATTCCCAGGTAGGACACTGCTGTTGTACCCTTGAGCAAGGTACTTAACCTGAATTAGTATATATCCAGCTGTGTTAATGGATAAATGTAATAAGAAGTTGTGTAAGTCGCTCTGGATAAGAGTGTCTGCTAAATGCCTGTAATGTAAAGGTGGTTCTTTTCACTCAAAGACATGATATTTTTTACAGCAACCTTAGGTTCACCAGTCCATCTCTCTAACCATTACACTACACTGCTGCCCATGTACTTAGTGAGTGAATATTTATTATCAGCATATGATAATTTAGTCATATTAGAGGTGTTGCAACGATACTCAGGATTGGACCCAAATGCAGAACTCAGAAACAGATATTTGGTTGAACTCCACACAGAAGATATTTATTTCAAAACCACACAGGGTGGCAGGAAAGAGGTTAAATAGTACAACAAACAGGATGTTAAACAGGGAGAAAAGGCTGGGGTAATCTCAAACGGAAAACTGAAAAAAACTATCTGGCAGTGACTGGTACAGTGTGTAGTGTACCAGTGTAAGTGTGTGTGTGTCTGTACCTGTGTAAGTGTGTGTGTGTGTGTGTGTGTGTGTGTACCAGTGTAAGTGTGTGTGTGTCTACCAGTGTAAGTATGTGTGTGTCTGTACCAGTGTAAGTATGTGTGTGTACCAGTGTAGGTGTGTGTGTGTACCAGTGTAGGTGTGTGTGTGTATGTGTACAAGTGTAGGTGTGTGTGTGTCTGTACCAGTGTAAGTATGTGTGTGTCTGTACCAGTGTAAGTGTGTGTGTGTGTGTGTGTCTGTACCAGTGTAAGTGTGTGTGTTTGTGTGTGTACCAGTGTAGGTGTGTGTGTGTATGTGTACCAGTGTAGGTGTGTGTGTGTGTGTACCAGTGTAAGTATGTGTGTGTACCAGTGTAGGTGTGTGTGTGTGTGTGACATAGTAAGTATGTGTGTGTCTGTACCAGTGTAAGTGTGTGTGTTTGTGTGTGTGTGTGTGTCTGTACCAGTGTAAGTGTGTGTGTGTGTGTGTGTGTGTGTGTCTGTACCAGTGTAAGTGTGTGTGTTTGTGTGTGTACCAGTGTAAGTGTGTGTCTGTACCAGTGTAAGTGTGTGTGTGTGTGTGTGTACCAGTGTAAGTATGTGTGTGTCTGTACCAGTGTAAGTGTGTGTGTTTGTGTGTGTACCAGTGTAAGTGTGTGTGTGTGTACCAGTGTAGGTGTGTGTGTGTCTGAAGAAGTGTAAGTGTGTGTGTTTGTGTGTGTACCAGTGTAAGTGTGTGTACCAGTGTAAGTGTGTGTGTACCAGTGTCAGTGTGTAGTGTACCAGTGTCAGTGTGTGTGTACCAGTGTAAGTGTGTATGTACCAGTGTCAGTGTGTAGTGTACCAGTGTCAGTGTGTAGTGTACCAGTGTCAGTGTGGGTGTGTACCAGTGTATGTGTGTGTGTACCAGTGTCAGTGTGTAGTGTACCAGTGTCAGTGTGGATGTGTACCAGTGTATGTGTGTGTGTACCAGTGTAGGTGTGTGTGTACCAGTGTCAGTGTGTAGTGTAGCACTGTAAGTGTGTGTGTACCAGTGTCAGTGTGTAGTGTACCAGTGTAAGTGTGTGTGTACCAGTGTCAGTGTGTAGTGTACCAGTGTCAGTGTGTAGTGTACCAGTGTCAGTGTGGGTGTGTACCAGTGTATGTGTGTGTGTACCAGTGTAAGTGTGTGTGTACCAGTGTATGTGTGTGTGTAGCAGTGTAAGTGTGTGTGTACCAGTGTCAGTGTGTAGTGTACCAGTGTCAGTGTGTAGTGTACCAGTGTCAGTGTGGGTGTGTACCAGTGCATGTGTGTGTGTACCAGTGTAAGTGTATATGTCTACCAGTGTTAGTGTGTATCTGTACCAGTGTAAGTGTGTGTGTACCAGTGTCAGTGTGTAGTGTACCAGTGTCAGTGTGGGTGTGTACCAGTGTCAGTGTATATGTCTACCAGTGTAAGTGTGTATGTGTACCAGTGTAAGTGTGTGTCTGTACCAGTGTAAGTGTGTGTATGTGTACCAGTGTAGGTGTGTGTGTGTACCAGTGTAAGTATGTGTGTGTACCACTGTAGGTGTGTGTGTGTGTGTGTGTGTGTGTGTGTGTGTGTGTACCAGTGTAGGTGTGTGTGTGTGTCTACCAGTGTAAGTATGTGTGTGTCTGTACCAGTGTAAGTATGTGTGTGTCTGTACCAGTGTAAGTGTGTGTGTTTGTGTGTGTACCAGTGTAGGTGTGTGTATGTGCAACAGTGTAAGGGTGTGTGTGTGTACCAGTTTGTGTGTGTGTGTGTGTGTGTGTGTGTGTGTGTGTGTGTGTGTGTGTGTCTGTTTGTGTGTGTGTGTGTCTGTGTGTGTGTACCAGTGTAAGTGTATATGTGTACCAGTTTGTGTGTGTGTAAAGAGTGCAGCGCCATGCCTTGAGCACCAGGGGGCAGTGCTGAGGCATCGTAGAAACGTGGCGGTGAATGGAGCTAAATGCTATAAAATGATAATCACAGTCCATTGCAAATATTTACGAGTAACTGGAGTGTTACTGTCATTGTTACACGGCCTCATATTTATAATGAATTCATAATAATGAGACGACATTCAATCGATGGTTGTGTTATGATCTCACTTTCAAAACATTTCCACTAGCAGTGAAGCTATACGATGTTGATTACAGTGTCTGCGTTCAGTTTCATTTCTCTGTAAATTCAGTATCTGGCCTCTCCCAGCCAGACTCACTAGACTATATAAAGGACCAAGGAACTGCTGCCTTACATCACCCTGCAAAACCTACAGATACTCACCGAATCATATTCAGCGAAGTCAGGTAAGGTCTTGCATTAATATAAATATAAAATATTTACCTGGGCGGAAACATCACTGGGAAACGGCGCAAATACAGCACATATATAGCTAACTATATTAAAAGTTACGTATAATATTGACTTCTGTTGTGTTATTTAGTTATCCCCACATGCAAAAGGTCTGTAAAAATCATATATGATCACACTTTCAAAGTTAAAAAAATAATAATATATGTTGATTAGTATTATATTATATATTTGTATACAATTCTTATCTTTCAATGTTTTTTAAAGGGAGTAGGCCTACCATGTATGTTAGGGAACTATTTAATTTTAGTATGAAATGTTTATGCTAGTTCTCTACCACGTATTTCTTTTTTTGCATATGGAATGTAGGATTTTTATAGGATTTTTACAGACCTTTTGTATACGGGGTTAACGGCAACCGTACAAAGATAAAATAACGGAATTTAGCTCCAGAGCGGCTTGTTCCAGTGCCCTCACTGCCCTGCTCGAACTAAAACAATTGCGACATCTGCCGTTATGCTATGTCTGTTTCAATGCTTAACAGTAGACTGCAAAAACCTTTACTTTTTTCAATCGTTAATTTTTGTCAATCGTTGGTGCATTCTATCCACAATTTTTTTACAACTGAATACAGAAAACAAAAAATTTGTTTTTGGCCCCAAACAAAAAAGATTAAAAGTCAGTGCTCACCTAGAATCCATGACGCTAAAATCTACAAATCAAATTATGAAAAATGCAACCTGTTAAGAATTGGTTCCTTAAAAAATACACAGTTTAACTTACCATGCCTTTTTCCTATAAAATGGACTGATGGACCAGTGAATGTCCTTGGGATTCAAATACCAAAAAATATTAATGAAATGGTAAATACAAATTTTAAACTAAAGTTCAGTAAAGTAGATAAAATTCTATTACCCTGGAAAAATCAAAACTTAACACTATATGGGAAAATTGCTTTGGTTAATTCCTTGATTGTATCACAATTGACATACTTATTCATGTCGCTACCCTCTCCATCAGATTCTACTTTCAAACTATATGAACATAAAATATTTAAATTCATATGGAATAATAAACCGGAAAAAATAAAAAGGAAATATTTATATAATAACCACGAAAATGGTGGATTAAAATTATTGAATTTAAAAGCATTAGATTTATCACTTAAAGCATCAATGATACAAAAACTGTATCATAACACAGACTGGTTTTCTTGTAGACTACTAAGGATATCACATGTAATATTTAAAAGCCAGCTTTTTCCTTTTATACAATTAAAACCATCCCATATAACTCTATTTATAGAGGAAGTGATCCCTGATGCATCGGGCTTTCTGAAGGAGTCCATAAAGGCATGGTTGAGCTTCCAGTACCACCCCCCAGATCATACGGAAGGAATTTTACAGCAAATAATTTGGTTTAACTCAAATATCACAATAAATGGACAACCATTTATATGGCAACAAATGAGTAATAGGGGCATTTATTTTTTGAATGACTTAAAAGATGAAAATGGAAAACTAATGTCATATAACAGCTTTACTAAAACATATGGAAACCTGTGCTCCATACAAAAATACAATCAACTAATTACAGCCTTGCCTCTAAAATGGAAAAGACAGGTAAACACCGGGATTTGTCAGGAATTAGTATGTCGCCCCTTCATAAAGAATTTTGCTTGGATTAAAAAATGTAAAATCAATAGAAAAATATACGATTTCTTCATGGAGAATAAAAACTTAAAAGAAATCCCCTATAGAATTCATAAATATTGGGAGGAAGTAGTAGATGCACCAATCCCCTGGCAACGTGTATTTAGTTTAGTTTATCAAAATACTATAGTGTCAGGCTATAGAACATTTCAATATAAGGTGTTATATAAAATTTTGGCAACCAGGAAAATGTTACATGTATGGGGTATAAAAGAATCAAACTCCTGTAGATTGTGTGAAGAAGAGGAAGAATCTCTAATCCATTTATTTTGGTACTGTCCATATTCTGCTCGTTTCTGGACACATGTACAACAATGGTTCATAGTTCACAACATTCACCTTGAAGTAAATTTTCCTGTAGTTATGTTAGGGAACCTGAAAGATAACTGCCCAAAGATAGATAACATTACTATACTTTTGGGGAAAATTTTTATTTTTAAGACTGAAAACAAAGAGGAGCTAAGACTCGACAAGTTCAAAACTTTCATGAAATACTATTATATTACGGAAGGTACTGCTGCTAGAGATATGGGGAAAAAATTAGATCATGTAAAAGTATGGGACTCTATAAGCACAGGGGAGGGATGGATATTACCTGATTTGTGATACATTTTTTGGAGTTTAAACATAGTGCTGTATGTTCATTAAATAATCTCAGTTAACTGGGAGGTGCACTAGAAAGTAAAATGGACGATCATGGGGTAGAGTGAGTGAGGACAGTTCCTGGTTTTTGGGGAGGGGATGGGCACAAGGTGTTTATTTTAGTCTTAATTATTCATTTGTTGTGTGGTTCGGTCGGATTTTGTTTTCTGGTTTTCTATTTCTCTGTGATGGTTTATTTGTATGTATTTTTAATATTTATTTTCTTTCACTGTAGAGTAAATGTATGTGTAAGTATGTGTGTATGGTGTTCAATTACACGGGCATAATTATCTGTTATTACCCTTGTACGTGTATGTATAAGGTTTTTTTTTTATTATTGATTTATTGCTTGTTTTTTGTGTGACTTGTTTTAGTTTTATCGTGGTTCTGTCCCTTCCTCAGAGAGGTTTTTTATTTTTTTTTGTATAAATGTAATTAAAAATAAAGTTGACCTCCAAAGGGTGGTGGGAATAAAAAAATAAAAATAAAAAAAAGAAATAAAAAAAAAGAAATCTACAAATCAAGCCAGAAATCTTGGTGTAGTTATGGACTCAAAATTTCAACAGCCATATAAAGACGATTACAAAATCTGCCCATTACCACCTTAATAACATAGCAAGAATTAAAGCATTTCTGTTTAACAAGATACAGAAAAACTTGTTCATGCATTTATTTTCCACAGGCTAGATTACTGTAATGGTGTCTTAAAAAAAAAAAAAAAATTAGACAGCTACAGCTCGTCCAGAATGCTGCTGCCAGAGTCCTCACGAACCCCAAGAAAGTGGAGCACATTACACCGGTCCTTAAATCACTGCAGTAGCTTCCTGTGTGTCAAAGGATAGATTTTAAATCCTATTGCTGGTCTATAAAGCACTAAATAATCTAGCCTAAATACATGTCTGATTTACTTGTGTGTTACGAAGCATCCAGACCCTTCAGGTGATCTGGAACAGGTTTACTCAGTGTTCCCACGATCAAAACCAAGCAAGGTCAAGTAGCTTTTAGTTTCTATGCTCCCCACCTGTGGGACAAGCTTCCTGAATACTTGAGGTGTGCTAATACTGTCAGCTCATTTAAACCAGGGCTTAAAACATTACTGTTTACTGCGGCTTTCCAATAAATACTGTCAGCTCATTTAAACCAGGGCTTAAAACATGACTGTTTACTGCAGCTTTCCAATAAATACTGTCAGCTCATTTAAACCAGAGCTTAAAACATTACTGTTTACTGCAGCTTTCCAATAAATACTGTCAGCTCATTTAAACCAGAGCTTAAAACATTACTGTTTACTGCGGCTTTCCAATAAAGACTGTCAGCTCATTTAAACCAGAGCTTAAAACATTACTGTTTACTGCGGCTTTCCAATAAAATAGATACATAACTTCCTTCTAATCTGTAACTATTATTTTGTTTTTATTTCTTGGGTTGTCTTTTAATGCAATTTTTAAAAAATATTTAATCATTTATTTGCTTGTTTTTGCTTTTTGTTTTTATTGTCTTTTGAATGCAATTTTAATGTCTTCTTAATGTCTTATTTCAACATATTTTTTATGCCCCTGTAAAGCACGTTGAATTGCATTGTGTTTGAATGGTTCTATATAAATAAACTTGCCTTGCCTGAAATACATTAATATTTATATTTCAGATTAATCTTTGCAAAGCAACTGAAAGTCAGTTGAAATGGGTGAGTGTCCTGACTCCTGTTACATTAATAGCCTACAGAATTACGCAAAGAAAGATTTTCAGATTTTGCTCCAGCAATACAATGGCTGGGATTAAAGACAGTCTCGAGATTAAACGGAACACTTTTCTCTTATTTATCAGAATGTTTTTTTTATTTCTTTCTTTCTCTAGGATGCCCTGCATCAGCAGCAGCTGTGGCAGGTTTGTATTAAAAATTATCAATTTATTGTCCTTTGTTTATTGTTAGTTTTTTTCACGTGCACACATATGCAGGCATGCGCTCACATCATGGGATATCGCCTGTGTATTGTTTATTCACATACAGCTGCTGAAGTGTCTTTTGAGCCACAGATCAATACTTCTTTCCACTATTTATTTATTTGATTGAGATGTTTATTTTCTCAGATAAATCCTTTAAGCACTGGGGTTAGTCTGAAACACACACACACCTCTTTGTACCTGTTTCACTTAAACACACACACACACACACCTGGATGTACCTGTTTCACTTAAACACACACACACACACCTGTATGTACCTGTTTCACTTAAACACACACACACCTGGATGTTCCAGTTTTACTTAAACACACACTGGGATTAAAGACAGTCTCGAGATTAGAGATGACACTTTTTTTATTTATCCGAATGTTTTTATTTATTTCTTTCTCTAGAATGCATTAAATCAGCTGCAGTTGGTGTTGGTTTGTATTAACAATTATCAATTTATTGTCCTTTGTTTATTGTTAGTTTTTTTACGTGCACACATATGCAGGCATGCGCTCACATCATGGGATATCGCCTGTGTATTGTTTATTCACATACAGCTGCTGAAGTGTCTTTTGAGCCACAGATCAATACTTCTTTCCACTATTTATTTATTTGATTGAGATGTTTATTTTCTCAGATAAATCCTTTAAGCACTGGGGTTAGTCTGAAACACACACACACACCTCTTTGTACCTGTTTCACTTAAACACACACACACACACACCTGGATGTACCTGTTTCACATAAACACACACCTGTATGTACCTGTTTCACTTAAACACACACACACCTGGATGTTCCAGTTTTACTTAAACACACACTGGGATTAAAGACAGTCTCGAGATTAGAGATTACACTTTAATTTTATTTATGAGAATTTTTTTCTTTCCTTCTTTCTCTAGGATGCCTTGCATCAGCTGCAGTTAGTGCTGGTTTGTATTACCAATGATCAATGTATTGTTGTTTTGGAGGTTGTCAATGTTGTTTTACGTACTCACGTATACAGACATGCGCACACATCATGTGCTATTACAAGTTTTATTTACATATAATATACTAAAGGCACAGATCGAAGCTTTTTAAATATTAATTTATTTGTTTCTTTATTTGATTGACATGATTGTGTAGTCGCAGATTAATCCTGTTAGCACCGGGGTTAGTCTAAATAATGCGACACTCTCCCAGTTTTACTGAAACGCAAACATACACCTGGATGTTCCAGTTTCACTGAAATGCACACACACACCTGGATGTACCAGTTTTACAGAAACACACACACCTGGATGTATCAGTTTTACTTAAACGCAAACACACACCTGGATGTACCAGTTTTACTGAAACGCACACACACACCTGGATGTACCAGTTTTACTGAAATGCACACATACACCTGGATGTACCAGTTTTACTGAAACACACACATACACCTGGATGTATCAGTTTTACTTAAACGCACACACACACCTGGATGTACCAGTTTTACTGAAACGCACACACACACCTGGATGTACCAGTTTTACTGAAACGCACACACACACCTGGATGTACCAGTTTTACTGAAATGCACACATACACCTGGATGTACCAGTTTTTCTGAAAAACACACACACATGGATGTATCAGTTTTACTTAAACGCACACACACACCTGGATGTACCAGTTTTACTGAAACGCACACATACACCTGGATGTCCCTGTTTTACTGAAATACACTTTCTTTCTTTTTATTTCTTTATTTCTCTAGAATGCCTTGCATCAACAGCAGCTGTGGCAGGTTTGTATTAACAATTATCAATTTATTGTCGTTTGTTTATTGTTAGTTTTTTTACGCACACACATATGCAGGCATGCGCTCACATCATGGGATATCGCCTGTTTATTGTTTATTCACATACAGCTGCTGAAGTGTCTTTTGAGCCACAGATCAATACTTTTTTCCACTATTTATTAATTTGATTGAGATGTTTATTTTCTCAGATAAATCCTTTAAGCACTGGGGTTAGTCTGAAACACACACACACACCTCTTTGTACCTGTTTCACTTAAACACACACACACACACCTGTATGTACCTGTTTCACTTAAACACACACACACCTGGATGTCCCAGTTTTACTTAAACACACACTGGGATTAAAGACAGTCTCGAGATTAGAGATTACACTTTTTTTTTATTTATCAGAATGTTTTTATTTCTTTCTTTCTCTAGAATGCATTCAATCAGCTGCAGTTGGTGCTGGTTTGTATTAACAATTATTAATTTATTGTCCTTTGTTTATTGTTAGTTTTTTTACGCGCACACATATGCAGGCATGCGCTCACATCATGGGATATCGCCTGTTTATTGTTTATTCACATACAGCTGCTGAAGTGTCTTCTGAGCCACAGATCAATACTTTTTTCCACTATTTATTAATTTGATTGAGATGTTTATTTTCTCAGATAAATCCTTTAAGCACTGGGGTTAGTCTGAAACACACACACACACCTGTATGTACCTGTTTCACTTAAACACACACACACCTGTATGTACCTGTTTCACTTAAACACACACACACACCTGTATGTACCTGTTTCACTTAAACACACACTGGGATTAAAGACAATCTCGAGATTAGAGATTACATTTTTTTTTTTTATCAGAATGTTTTTATTTCTTTCTTTCTCTAGGATACCTTGGAGTAGCAGCAGCAGCTGGGGCTGGTTTGTATTACCAATGATCAATGTATTGTTGTTTTGGAAGTTGTCAATGTTGTTTTACGTACTCACGTATACAGGCATGCGCACACATCATGTGCTATTACAAGTTTTATTTACATATAATATACTAAAGGCACAGATCAAAGCTTTTTAAATATTAATTTATTTGTTTATTTATTTGATTGACATGATTGTGTAGTCGCAGATAAATCCTGTTAGCACCGGGGTTAGTCTAAATAATGCGACACTCTCCCAGCTTTACTGAAATGCACACATACACCTGGATGTTCCAGTTTTACTGAAACACACACACACACCTGGATGTACCAGCTTTTCTGAAACACACACATACACCTGGATGTACCAGTTTTACTGAAACACACACACACACCTGTATGTCCCTGTTTTACTGAAACATACACATACATCTGGATGTCCCAGTTTTACTGAAACACACACATACACCTGGATGTTCCAGCTTTACTGAAACGCACACGCACACCTGTATGTCCCTGTTTTACTGAAACACACACACACACCTGTATGTCCCTGTTTTACTGAAACACACACACACACCTGGATGTTCCAGTTTCACTGAAATGCACACACACACCTGGAGGTCCCAGTTTTGCTGAAACACACACACACACCTGGATGTACCAGTTTTACTGAAAAACACACACACCTGGATGTATCAGTTTTACTTAAATGCACACACACACCTGGATGAACCAGTTTTACTGAAACACACACGAACACCTGGATGAACCAGTTTTACTGAAACACACACATACATCTGGAGGTCCCAGTTTTACTGAAACACACACACACCTGGATGTACCAGTTTTACTGAAACACACACATACACCTGGATGTACCAGTTTTACTGAAACACACACACACCTGGATGTACCAGTTTTACTGAAACACACACATACACCTGGATGTACCAGTTTTACTGAAACACACACACACCTGGATGTATCAGTTTTACTTAAACGCACACACACACCTGGATGTTCCTGTTTTACTGAAATACACACACACACACACACACCTGGATGTCCCTGTTTTACTGAAACGCACACACACACCTGTATGTCCCAGTTTTACTTAAACGCACACACACACCTGGATGTCCCAGTTTTACTGAAACACACACACACACCTGGATGTACCAGTTTTACTGAAACACACACACACACCTGTATGTCCCTGTTTTACTGAAATGCACACATACACCTGGATGTCCCTGTTTTACTGAAACACACACATACACCTGGATGTACCAGTTTTACTGAAACACACACACACATCTGTATGTCCCTGTTTTACTGAAACGCACACACACACCTGTATGTCCCTGTTTTACTTAAACGCACACACACACCTGGATGTCCCAGTTTTACTGAAACACACACACACACCTGGATGTCCCAGTTTTACTGAAACACACACACACACCTGTATGTCCCTGTTTTACTGAAATGCACACATACACCTGGATGTCCCTGTTTTACTTAAACGCACACACACACCTGGATGTCCCAGTTTTACTGAAACACACACACACACCTGTATGTCCCTGTTTTACTGAAACGCACACACACACCTGTATGTCCCTGTTTTACTTAAACGCACACACACACCTGGATGTCCCAGTTTTACTGAAACACACACACACACACCTGGATGTCCCAGTTTTACTGAAACACACACACACACCTGTATGTCCCTGTTTTACTGAAATGCATACATACACCTGGATGTACCAGTTTTACTGCAACGCACACACACACCTGTATGTCCCTTTACACTGTGCAGGATTGGCGGTGTTCGGAGTTCCAGCGGTGATTGGAGCGTTGGGTTACACAGCTGCTGGAATCACAGGTGGTTCCATCGCTTCCACGATGATGTCAGCAGCGGCGGTAACCAATGGGGGCGGAGTGGTTGTGGGCTCTGTGGTGGCCGTTCTCCAATCAGTCGGTACGCGATGTGCTGTTTCACTGCTCCCTCTCTCAGTGCTGTCAGTCTGTGTTTAAATCTGAAGGACGTTCTGTGTGTGTTTGGCAGGGGCGGCAGGCCTATCGGGCGTGGCGTCTGCAGTGGTGGGCACCGCCGGGGCAGTGATCGCGGAAGCCGTGCTGTGTGCTTTGACCAGCCCACACAGCGACACCGTGGGCCCTTCTCCAGCGATGCCTTATTCCAGTGCACTGGTGCTATGGAAGAAGGCCCCATAGAGGTGTGTTCTTACATAAAAGAGTTGTGAGGCCTTGAAAAATGACATTCCATTAAACAAAATCTAAATCTCACTTTGTCACAGCGGTTCTTTCTGATCTCCCTTTCCTCCGTCAGCTGCAACAAACTGGTTTAAACAGGTTTAAACCCCTACACCACAGAACTGCATTACAACTGGAACAGTGGATCCGTATTTCACACATTTTAATACGTGTTCCTGTTGTAATGCAGTTCTGTGGTGTAGGCTAAGCACACTACATTTGACCCTTTTGCTTCTCAGCACATAAATAATCAATTAAAGCAGTTAATTACATGGTTAACTCACTCCACCTGGCTTCATGGGTTAACAGTGGTTGCTGATTTTAAGGTGAAAACAGAAGTCAGCATGTTATCTACTCACCATCAATCACTGCAGATCAACTGTCAATCACAACTGCAGCTCAGCTATCAATCCCAACTGCAGATCTGCTATCAATCCCAACTGCAGATCAGCTATCAATCACCACTGCAGCTCAGCTACCAATCACCACTACAGATCAGCTATCAATCCCAACTGCAGATCAGCTATCAATCCCAACTGCAGATCAGCTATCAATCCCAACTGCAGATCAGCTATCAATCCCAACTGCAGATCAGCTATCAATCCCAACTGCAGATCAGCTATCAATCGCCACTGCAGCTTAGCTATCAATCACAACTGCAGATCAGCTATCAATCACAACTGCAGATCAGCTATCAATCCCAACTGCAGATCAGCTATCAATCACAACTGCAGATCAGCTATCAATCCCAACTGCAGATCAGCTACCAATCGCCACTGCAGCTCAGCTAGCAATCACCACTGCAACTCAGCTACCAATCACCACTGCAGATCAGCGATCAATCACCACAGCAACTCAGCTACCAATCACCACTGCAGATCAGCGATCAATCACCACAGCAACTCAGCTACCAATCACCACTGCAGATCAGCGATCAATCACCACAGCAGCTCAGCTATCAATCGCCACTGCATCTTAGCTACCAATCACCACTGCAGCTCAGCTATCAATCACCACTGCAGCTTAGCTATCAATCACCACTGCAGATCAGCGATCAATCACCACTGCAGCTCAGCTATCAATCACAACTGCAGATCAGCTATCAATCCCAACTGCAGATCAGCTACCAATCGCCACTGCAGCTCAGCTATCAATCACCACTGCAGCTTAGCTATCAATCACCACAGCAGCTCAGCGATCAATCACAACTGCAGATCAGCTATCAATCCCAACTGCAGATCAGCTTCCAATCGCCACTGCAGCTCAGCTATCAATCATCACTGCAACTCAGCTACCAATCACCACTGCAGATCAGCGATCAATCACCACAGCAACTCAGCTACCAATCACCACTGCAGCTCAGCTATCAATCACCACAGCAGCTCAGCTGTCAATCACCACTGCAGCTCAGCTATCAATCACTGCAGCTGAGCTGTCAATCACCACTGCAGTTAATCTGTCAATCACCACTACAGCTCAGCTGTCAATCACCACTGCAAATCTGGCTAAGTCAACTGTCACCCAATTATGAATTGTGTCAACCAGAAATGATAAGACAAACCTTTCAACTAGTCCATGGAAGCATGGACAAAATGCTTTTATTGCTATTAGAATACAGGAAATTTTTTCCTCAAAAATAGCCAACAATAATTACCTATAAAGTTGCACAATGTGTTACAAACCAATTTTGAAACAAAGCTGAACAACAGGCACTGCCCTTGTAAATTGAGTAGTGCAGCTAAAAATAGACGTTTGCCCGGATAAGTTTCGTTTTTTCAGAACTGATCAGTCATGTGAAACATCAGTTTGTGAAACAGCCTACTGGTGTGTTTATACCAGGAGCGTCCGACACCTGCAATCTAGATTCAAATGGTTTTTTTTTGGTCACAACTGAAATACTGAAAGTTCAATTTTAATGGGAAGTTTGTTTTCCTTTGCAATTTCCCCGTCCGTGTGAAATCACAGTCTGCTTATTTCCATATCACAGACCACAGCTTTCATCTGAAGCTTTAGCATGCAGTCCACGGGCACCCAACCGACCAGCAGGGGTCACTAGAGAGCGATGAACCTGACTGAACCTGACTGAACCTTGGCCCTAATGTGCTACCAGCCACAGTCAGCTATGGCACGGTGCTATAATCACCAAACAGAGGCTGTAACTGAGGTACTGCGGAAGCACCTGATTATTATTTGGTGATAATATTATAAGAAGGTGAAAACAGGGACTGCACACTCACAAACAAAAATAAAGACTTTAAATCCAAAACACATCAGCGACATAAAGCTTTTTTGTTTGCTTAGACTTTAATTGTGAACAGAGCCTCAGCCATCATCAGTGTCTCAGTGATTATATTAGAAAGAAAAAAATAAATCAGATTTTTTGTAACAAATTAAAATGATGGTGATGGTGAATGATAAGTTCATCACTGCTGTGTGTGTGCGTGCGTAAACTCACCTTTGGAAGGAAAGTTTAACCCAGAATACTGGGCTTCGGCAAACCCGCATCTTCCTTTACTGGTGTGCTGGGGAACTATTGGACAGAAGTGTGATATAGCAAAAACACAACCTCCACAACAGCAAGATCAAACAAACCTGTTTCTGAAGGCATCCATGTTCACAATGTGCATCCCTAAGGCCAAAGCCACACAGAAAGCCGTAAAATCTCCTTGCATCGCCCTCGCCTCCCACACAAGTCCCCACACTTCCATCACAGAACTAGAAGTGGGGAAATAAACATTGAAAAGGTGAACAATTTATAAGTCGGATTTTGCAAAGCTATGCTTTCAAAGTAGCTTCCCCAACAAGGTTGTACAGATCCATCTGTTGTGCACGTACGCTGGTGTGTATCTATCATAACTGTGATGTCACTGTCCCCTTATGTTTACTGTGTTATTGTGACATCATAATATCGGTTGTTACTGTCATGGATCTTGTCTTTCTTCCCTTATCTCCGCATCGCTTTATTCGTTATTATCGTTTACCGGTAATCTGTCGGATTTTCCTCTGTTCCGCTACGGGTTTTGCTTTCGCCTCGTCATTAGTGAGTTCACCTGTCATTTATTTCCGCTCACTATTTATACCCCGCTTCCTGCCTCTCTCGTTGCTTCCATGTTATTTCACATAACATTCGAGCCGGTAAAAAGGGTATAGGAAGTTGTATTGCTATCGACTGCTTTGATCATCAATGCGGGACTTGTTAGCAGTACAACCTTAGAAAGAAAGCAGTTCTCTTTAAAACGCTCTTATTTCAGAGCAGAGGTTTTCGTTTTCTTTTGTTTTCTACTCTCACCTACGAGTGTCTCACCCAAAGTTTTTGGGGTCTTTTCAGTTCTCTGTTTCACTCCACAAACGGGAGTTAGATGAGCGTTATTGCTTATTTCTTTGTTTTGCTCGGTTATCGAGCTCCTCATTTTTATTGCGAGGTTTGTGTTCTTTTATTTTATTTTTTTCTCCACTACGGATCATTGTCCGTTCCAGTGGTGTTTTTAGGAACACTTTAAGATTTCCCAGCTATCGCATCTGGACCTCCAATATTCCCTCCGTGTCTCTGACAGAGATCCCTTACAGTTACAGTTACAATGATATCCGTTCGCCCCGTTTTTGAAGTGGCAGCCGAGTTCAAAAGAAAAACAAACCACAACATGAACATCAACATCTATGTGTTTTATTCTTTCCAAGGTTTAAAAAAATAACTATAATAAGAAGAATACTACATGATGGTCATATTTTTAACACAATAACAAACACCACAGACACTTTATAGAGAATAAATCGCACGTATAGAAAATAGAGTTGATATTGCACAGACACAGGGCACGTATAGAGAATAGAGCTGATATTGCACATACACAGGGCACGTATAGAGAATAGAGCTGATATTGCACATACACAGGGCACGTATAGAGAATAGAGCTGATATTGCACATACACAGGGCACATATAGAGAATAGAGCTGATATTGCACAGACACAGGGCACGTATAGAGAATAGAGCTGATATTGCACATACACAGGGCATGTATAGAGAATAGAGCTGATATTGCACATACACAGGGCACATATAGAGAATAGAGCTGATATTGCACATACACAGGGCACGTATAGAGAATAGAGCTGATATTGCACAGACACAGGGCACGTATAGAGAATAGAGCTGATATTGCACATACACAGGGCACGTATAGAGAATAGAGCTGCTATTGCACATACACAGGGCACGTATAGAGAATAGAGCTGATATTGCACATACACAGGGCACGTATAGAGAATAGAGCTGATATTGCACAGACACAGGGCACGTATAGAGAATAGAGCTGATATTGCACATACACAGGGCACGTATAGAGAATAGAGCTAATATTGTACATACACAAAGCACGTATAGAGAATAGAGCTGATATTGCACATACACAGGGCACGTATAGAGAATAGAGCTGATATTGCACATACACAGGGCACGTATAGAGAATAGAGCTGATATTGCACATACACAGGGCACGTATAGAGAATAGAGCTGATATTGCACAGACACAGGGCACGTATAGAGAATAGAGCTGATATTGCACATACACAGGGCACGTATAGAGAATAGAGCTGATATTGCACATACACAGGGCACGTATAGAGAATAGAGCTGATATTGCACATACACAGGGCACGTATAGAGAATAGAGCTGATATTGTACATACACAGGGCACGTATAGAGAATAGAGCTGATATTGCACATACACAGGGCACGTATAGAGAATAGAGCTGATATTGCACAGACACAGGGCACGTATAGAGAATAGAGCTGATATTGCACATACACAGGGCACGTATAGAGAATAGAGCTGATATTGCACATACACAGGGCACGTATAGAGAATAGAGCTGATATTGCACATACACAGGGCACGTATAGAGAATAGAGCTGATATTGCACATACACAGGGCACGTATAGAGAATAGAGCTGATATTGCACATACACAGGGCACGTATAGAGAATAGAGCTGATATTGCACATACGCAGGGCACGTATAGAGAATAGAGCTGATATTGCACATACGCAGGGCACGTATAGAGAATAGAGCTGATATTGCACATACACAGGGCACGTATAGAGAATAGAGCTGATATTGCACATACACAGGGCACGTATAGAGAATAGAGCTGATATTGCACATACACAGGGCACGTATAGAGAATAGAGCTGATATTGCACATACACAGGGCACGTATAGAGAATAGAGCTGATATTGCACAGACACAGGGCACGTATAGAGAATAGAGCTGATATTGCACAGACACAGGGCACGTATAGAGAATAGAGCTGATATTGCACATACACAGGGCACGTATAGAGAATAGAGCTGATATTGCACATACACAGGGAACGTATAGAGAATAGAGCTGATATTGTACATACACAGGGCACGTATAGAGAATAGAGCTGATATTACACATACACAGGGCACGTATAGAGAATAGAGCTGATATTGCACAGACACAGGGCACGTATAGAGAATAGAGCTGATATTGCACATACACAGGGCACGTATAGAGAATAGAGCTGATATTACACATACACAGGGCACGTATAGAGAATAGAGCTGATATTGCACATACACAGGGCACGTATAGAGCTGATATTGCACAGACACAGGGCACGTATAGAGAATAGAGCTGATATTGCACATACACAGGGCACGTATAGAGCTGATATTGCACAGACACAGGGCACGTATAGAGAATAGAGCTGATATTGCACATACACAGGGCACGTATAGAGCTGATATTGCACAGACACAGGGCACGTATAGAGAATAGAGCTGATATTGCACATACACAGGGCACGTATAGAGAATAGAGCTGATATTGCACATACACAGGGCACGTATAGAGAATAGAGCTGATATTGCACAGACACAGGGCACGTATAGAGAATAGAGCTGATATTGCACATGACACAGGGCACGTATAGAGAATAGAGCTGATATTGCACATACACAGGGCACATATAGAGAATAGAGCTGATATTGCACATACACAGGGCACGTATAGAGAATAGAGCTGATATTGCACATACACAGGGCACATATAGGCATGTATAGAGCTGATATTGCACATACAGAGGGCACGTATAGAGAATAGAGCTGATATTGCACAGACACAGCACGCAATCATCTCTCTAACCATTACACTACACTGCTGCCCATGTACTTAGTGAGTGAGTGATTATTAACAGCATATGATCTGCCCATGTACTTAGTGAGTGAGTGATTATTATCAGCGTATGATCTGCCCATCTACTTAGTGAGTGAGTGATTATTATCAGCGTATGATCTGCCCATGTACTTAGTGAGTGAGTGATTATTATCAGCGTATGATCTGCCCATGTACTTAGTGAGTGAGTGATTATTATCAGCTTATGATCTGCCCATGTACTTAGTGAGTGAGTGATTATTATCAGCATATGATCTGCCCATGTACTTAGTGAGTGAGTGATTATTATCAGCTTATGATCTGTCCATGTACTTAGTGAGTGAGTGATTATTATCAGCGTATGACCTGCCCATGTACTTAGTGAGTGAGTGATTATTATCAGCGTATGACCTGCCCATGTACTTAGTGAGTGAGTGATTATTATCAGCGTATGACCTGCCCATGTACTTAGTGAGTGAGTGATTATTATCAGTGTATGATCTGCCCATGTACTTAGTGAGTGAGTGATTATTATCAGCTTATGATCTGTCCATGTACTTAGTGAGTGATTATTATCAGCATATGATCTGCCCATGTACTTAGTGAGTGATTATTATCAGCGTATGACCTGCCCATGTACTTAGTGAGTGAGTGATTATTATCAGCATATGATCTGCCCATGTACTTAGTGAGTGAGTGATTATTATCAGCTTATGATCTGCCCATGTACTTAGTGAGTGAGTGATTATTATCAGCGTATGATCTGCCCATGTACTTAGTGAGTGAGTGATTATTATCAGCTTATGATCTGCCCATGTACTTAGTGAGTGAGTGATTATTATCAGTGTATGATCTGCCAATGTACTTAGTGAGTGAGTGATTATTATCAACGTATGATCTGCCCATGTACTTAGTGAGTGAGTGATTATTATCAGCTTATGATCTGCCAATGTACTTAGTGAGTGAGTGATTATTATCAGCTTATGATCTGCCAATGTACTTAGTGAGTGATTATTATCAGCTTATGATCTGCCCATGTACTTAGTGAGTGAGTGATTATTATCAGCGTATGATCTGCCCATGTACTTAGTGAGTGAGTGATTATTATCAGTGTATGATCTGCCCATGTACTTAGTGAGTGAGTGATTATTATCAGCATATGATCTGCCCATGTACTTAGTGAGTGAGTGATTATTATCAGCTTATGATCTGCCCATGTACTTAGTGAGTGAGTGATTATTATCAGCGTATGATCTGCCCATGTACTTAGTGAGTGAGTGATTATTATCAGCTTATGATCTGCCCATGTACTTAGTGAGTGAGTGATTATTATCAGTGTATGATCTGCCCATGTACTTAGTGAGTGAGTGATTATTATCAGCGTATGACCTGCCCATGTACTTAGTGAGTGAGTGATTATTATCAGCGTATGATCTGCCCATGTACTTAGTGAGTGAGTGATTATCAGCGTATGATCTGCCCATGTACTTAGTGAGTGAGTGATTATTATCAGCGTATGATCTGCCCATGTACTTAGTGAGTGAGTGATTATTATCAGCGTATGATCTGCCCATGTACTTAGTGAGTGAGTGATTATTATCAGCGTATGATCTGCCCATGTACTTAGTGAGTGAGTGATTATTATCAGCGTATGATCTGCCCATGTACTTAGTGAGTGAGTGATTATTATCAGCGTATGATCTGCCCATGTACTTAGTGAGTGAGTGATTATTATCAGCGTATGATCTGCCCATGTACTTAGTGAGTGAGTCATTATTATCAGCGTATGATCTGCCCATGTACTTAGTGAGTGAGTGATTATTATCAGCGTATGATCTGCCCATGTACTTAGTGAGTGAGTGATTATTATCAGCTTATGATCTGCCCATGTACTTAGTGAGTGAGTGATTATTATCAGCGTATGATCTGCCCATGTACTTAGTGAGTGAGTGATTATTATCAGCGTATGATCTGCCCATGTACTTAGTGAGTGAGTGATTATTATCAGCGTATGATCTGCCCATGTACTTAGTGAGTGAGTGATTATTATCAGCGTATGACCTGCCCATGTACTTAGTGAGTGAGTGATTATTATCAGCGTATGACCTGCCCATGTACTTAGTGAGTGAGTGATTATTATCAGCGTATGATCTGCCCATGTACTTAGTGAGTGAGTGATTATTATCAGCGTATGACCTGCCCATGTACTTAGTGAGGGAGTGATTATATCAGCGTATGATCTGCCCATGTACTTAGTGAATGAGTGATTATTATCAGCGTATGATCTGCCCATGTACTTAGTGAGTGAGTGATTATTATCAGCGTATGATCTGCCCATGTACTTAGTGAGTGAGTGATTATTATCAGCGTATGATCTGCCCATGTACTTAGTGAGTGAGTGATTATTATCAGCGTATGATCTGCCCATGTACTTAGTGAGTGAGTGATTATTATCAGCGTATGATCTGCCCATGTACTTAGTGAGTGAGTGATTATTATCAGCTTATGATCTGTCCATGTACTTAGTGAGTGAGTGATTATTATCAGCGTATGATCTGCCCATGTACTTAGTGAGTGAGTGATTATTATCAGCGTATGATCTGCCCATGTACTTAGTGAGTGAGTGATTATTATCAGCGTATGATCTGCCCATGTACTTAGTGAGTGAGTGATTATTATCAGCATATGATCTGCCCATGTACTTAGTGAGTGAGTGATTATTATCAGCGCATGATCTGCCCATGTACTTAGTGAGTGAGTGATTATTATCAGCGTATGACCTGCCCATGTACTTAGTGAGTGAGTGATTATTATCAGCGTATGATCTGCCCATGTACTTAGTGAGTGAGTGATTATTATCAGCGTATGATCTGCCCATGTACTTAGTGAGTGAGTGATTATTATCAGCGTATGATAATTTAGTCATATTAGAGGTGGTGCAACGATACTCAGGATTGGACCCAAATGCAGAACTCAGAAACAGATAGTTGGTTGAACCCCAGACAGAAGATATTTATTTCAAAACCACACAGGGTGGCAGGAAAGAGGTTAAATAGTACAACAAACAGGATGCTAAACGGGGAGAAAAGGCCGGGGTAATCTCAAACAGAAAACTGAAAAAAACAATCTGGCAGTGACTGGTACAGAAACTAAATAGGTACGGGAACAACGTGATTACAAAGAGGAGTGCAGAATGCAGGTGAGCTGGTCGGGTGATAAGCTGGAGTGTCAGTGTTTAGTGTACCAGTGTAAGTGTGTAGTTTACCAGTGTCAGTATGTAGTGTATCAGTGTGTAGTGTACCAGTGTATGTGTGTGTGTGTACCAGTGTAAGTGTGTGTGTACCAGTGTCAGTGTGTAGTGTACCAGTGTATGTGTGTGTGTGTACCAGTGTAAGTGTGTGTGTACCAGTGTCAGTGTGTAGTGTACCAGTGTCAGTGTGTAGTGTACCAGTGTATGTGTGTGTGTACCAGTGTAAGTATGTAGTGTATCAGTGTGTAGTGTACCAGTGTAAGTGTGTAGTGTACCAGTGTATGTGTGTGTGTACCAGTGTAAGTGTGTGTGCACCAGTGTCAGTGTGTGTGTGTACCAGTGTCAGTGTGTGTGTGTACCAGTGTCAGTGTGTGTGTACCAGTGTAAGTGTGTAGTGTACCAGTGTAAGTGTGTAGTGTACCAGTGTCAGTGTGGGTGTGTACCAGTGTCAGTGTGTAGTGTACCAGTGTAAGTGTGTAGTGTACCAGTGTAAGTGTGTGTGTACCAGTGTCAGTGTGTAGTGTACCAGTGTCAGTGTGTGTGTGTACCAGTGTAAGTGTGTAGTGTACCAGTGTCAGTGTGGGTGTGTACCAGTGTCAGTGTGTAGTGTACCAGTGTCAGTGTGGGTGTGTACCAGTGTATGTGTGTGTGTGTACCAGTGTAAGTGTGTGTGTACCAGTGTCAGTGTGTAGTGTACCAGTGTCAGTTTGTAGTGTACCAGTGTCAGTGTGGGTGTGTACCAGTGTATGTGTGTGTGTACCAGTGTAAGTGTGTGTGTACCAGTGTCAGTGTGTAGTGTACCAGTGTATGTGTGTGTGTACCAGTGTAAGTGTATATGTCTACCAGTGTAAGTGTGTATGTGTACCAGTGTAAGTGTGTGTGTACCAGTGTCAGTGTGTAGTGTACCAGTGTCAGTGTGTACCAGTGTCAGTGTGTAGTGTACCAGTGTCAGTGTGGGTGTGTACCAGTGTATGTGTGTGTGTACCAGTGTCAGTGTGTAGTGTACTAGTGTAAGTGTGGGTGTGTTCCAGTGTATGTGTGTGTGTACCAGTGTAAGTGTGTGTGTACCAGTGTCACTGTGTAGTGTACCAGTGTAAGTGTGTGTGTACCAGTGTCAGTGTGTAGTGTACCAGTGTAAGTGTGTGTACCAGTGTCAGTGTGTAGTGTACCAGTGTCAGTGTGTGTGTACCAGTGTCAGTGTGTAGTGTACCAGTGTCAGTGTGGGTGTGTACCAGTGTCAGTGTGTAGTGTACCAGTGTCAGTGTGGATGTGTACCAGTCTATGTGTGTGTGTACCAGTGTAGGTGTGTAGCAGTGTCAGTGTGTAGTGTAGCAGTGTAAGTGTGTGTGTACCAGTGTCAGTGTGTAGTGTACCAGTGTAAGTGTGTGTGTACCAGTGTCAGTGTGTAGTGTACTAGTGTCAGTGTGGGTGTGTTCCAGTGTATGTGTGTGTGTACCAGTGTAAGTGTGTGTGTACCAGTGTCACTGTGTAGTGTAGCAGTGTAAGTGTGTGTGTACCAGTGTCAGTGTGTAGTGTACCAGTGTAAGTGTGTGTGTACCAGTGTCAGTGTGTAGTGTACCAGTGTATGTGTGTGTGTACCAGTGTCAGTGTGTAGTGTACTAGTGTCAGTGTGGGTGTGTTCCAGTGTATGTGTGTGTGTACCAGTGTAAGTGTGTGTGTACCAGTGTCACTGTGTAGTGTACCAGTGTAAGTGTGTGTGTACCAGTGTCAGTGTGTAGTGTACCAGTGTAAGTGTGTGTGTACCAGTGTCAGTGTGTAGTGTACCAGTGTCAGTGTGTGTGTACCAGTGTCAGTGTGTAGTGTACCAGTGTCAGTGTGGGTGTGTACCAGTGTCAGTGTGTAGTGTACCAGTGTCAGTGTGGATGTGTACCAGTCTATGTGTGTGTGTACCAGTGTAGGTGTGTAGCAGTGTCAGTGTGTAGTGTAGCAGTGTAAGTGTGTGTGTACCAGTGTCAGTGTGTAGTGTACCAGTGTCAGTGTATAGTGTACCAGTGTCAGTGTGGGTGTGTACCAGTGTATGTGTGTGTACCAGTGTAAGTGTGTGTGTACCAGTGTATGTGTGTGTGTACCAGTGTAAGTGTGTGTGTACCAGTGTCAGTGTGTAGTGTACCAGTGTCAGTGTGTAGTGTACCAGTGTCAGTGTGGGTGTGTACCAGTGTATGTGTGTGTGTACCAGTGTAAGTGTATATGTCTACCAGTGTAAGTGTGTATGTGTACCAGTGTAAGTGTGTGTCTGTACCAGTGTAAGTGTGTGTGTACCAGTGTCAGTGTGTAGTGTACCAGTGTCAGTGTGGGTGTGTACCAGTGTCAGTGTGTAGTGTACCAGTGTCAGTGTATATGTCTACCAGTGTAAGTGTGTATGTGTACCAGTGTAAGTGTGTGTCTGTACCAGTGTAAGTGTGTGTGTATGTGTACCAGTGTAGGTGTGTGTGTGTACCAGTGTAAGTATGTGTGTGTCTGTACCAGTGTAAGTGTGTGTGTGTCTGTACCAGTGTAAGTGTGTGTGTGTGTGTGTGTGTGTGTGTGTACCAGTGTAGGTGTGTGTGTTACCAGTGTAGGTGTGTGTATGTCTACCAGTGTAAGTATGTGTGTGTCTGTACCAGTGTAAGTGTGTGTGTTTGTGTGTGTACCAGTGTAGGTGTATGTATGTGCACCAGTGTAAGGGTGTGTGTGTACCAGTTTGTGTGTGTGTGTGTGTGTGTGTGTGTGTGTGTGTGTGTGTGTGTGTGTGTCTGTGTGTGTGTTTGTGTGTGTGTGTGTCTGTGTGTGTGTACCAGTGTAAGTGTATATGTGTACCAGTTTTTGTGTGTGTAAAGAGTGCAGCGCCATGCTTTGAGCACCAGGGGGCAGTGCTGAGGCATTGCTAAACAGAGTAGAATCTGGTAGAAACGTGGCGGTGAATAGAGCTAAATGCTATAAGATGATAATCACAGTCCATTGCAAATATTTACGAGTAACTGGAGTGTTACTGTCATTGTTACACGGCCTAATGTTTATAATGAATACATAATAATGAGACGACATTCAATCGATGGTTGTGTTATGATCTCACTTTCAAAACATTTCCACTAGCAGTGAAGCTACACGATGTTGATTACAGTGTCTGCGTTCAGTTTCATTTCTCTGTAAATTCAGTATCTGGCCTCTCCCAGCCAGACTCACGAGACTATATAAAGGACCAAGGAACTGCTGCCTTACATCACCCTGCAAAACGTACAGATACTCACCGAGTCATATTCAGCGAAGTCAGGTAAGGTCTTGCATTAATATAAATATAAAATATTTACCTGGGCGGAAACATCACTGGGAAACGGCGCAAATACAGCACATGTATAGCTAACTATATTAAAAGTTACGTATAATATTTACTTCTGTCGTGTTATTTAGTTATCCCCGCATGCAAAAGGTCTGTAAAAATCATATATGATCATACTTCCAAAGTTAAAAAAATAATAATATATGTTGATTAGTATTATATTATATATTTGTGTACAATTCTTATCTTTCAATGTTTTTTAAAGGGAGTATGCCTACCATGTATGTTAGGGAACTATTTAATTTTAGTATGAAATGTTTATGCTAGTTCTCTACCACGTATTTCTTTTTTTGCATATGGAATGTAGGATTTTTATAGGATTTTTACAGACCTTTTGTATACGGGGTTAACGGCAACCGTACAAAGATCAAATAACGGAATTTAGCTCCAGAGCGGCTTGTTCCAGTGCCCTGCTGGAACTAAAACAATTGCGACATCTGCCGTTATGCTATGTCTGTTTCAATGCTTAACAGCAGACTGCAAAAACGTTTACTTTTTTCAATCATTAATTTTTGTCAATCGTTGGTGCATTCTATCCCCAATTTTTTTACAACTGAATACAGAAAAGAAAAAAAAAAGTTTTTGGCCCCAAATAAAAAAGATTAAAAGTCAGTGCTCACCTTGAATCCATGACACTAAAATCTACAAATCAAGCCAACAATCTTGTGTGTAGTTATGGACTCAAAATTTCAACAGCCATATAAAGACAATTACAAAACCACCTTAAAAACATAGCAAGAATTAAAGGATTTCTGTCTGAACAAGATACAGAAAAACTTGTTCATGCATTTCTTTTCCACAGGCTAGATTATTGTAATGGTGTCTTCACTGGTCTTAGTAAAAAATCAATTAGACGGCTGCAGCTCGTCCAGAATGTAGTCCGCACGATTCGAACCCCAAGAGAGCGGAGCACATTACACCGGTGCTTAAATCACTGCACTGGCTTCCTGTGTGTCAAAGGATACATTTTAAATCCTATTGCTGGTCTATAAAGCACTAAATAATCTGGCCTAAATACATGTCTGATTTACTTGTGCGTTACGAAGCATCCAGACCCTTCAGGTGATCTGGAAAAGGTTTACTCAGTGTTCCCACGATCAAAACCAAGCAAGGTCAAGCAGCTTTTAGTTCCTATGCTCCCCACCTGTGGGACAAGCTTCCTGAATACCTGAGGTGTGTTAATACTGTCAGCTCATTTAAACCAGGGCTTAAAACATTACTGTTTACTGCAGCTTTCCAATAAATACTGTCAGCTCATTTAAACCAGGGCTTAAAACATTACTGTTTACTGCAGCTTTCCAATAAATACTGTCAGCTCATTTAAACCAGGGCTTAAAACATTACTGTTTACTGCAGCTTTCCAATAAATACTGTCAGCTCATTTAAACCAGGGCTTAAAACATTACTGTTTACTGCAGCTTTCCAATAAATACTGTCAGCTCATTTAAACCAGGGCTTAAAACATTACTGTTTACTGCAGCTTTCCAATAAATACTGTCAGCTCATTTAAACCAGGGCTTAAAACATTACTGTTTACTGCAGCTTTCCAATAAATACTGTCAGCTCATTTAAACCAGGGCTTAAAACATTACTGTTTACTGCAGCTTTCCAATAAATACTGTCAGCTCATTTAAACCAGGGCTTATAACATTACTGTTTACTGCAGCTTTCCAATAAATACTGTCAGCTCATTTAAACCAGGGCTTAAAACATTACTGTTTCCTGCAGCTTTCCAATAAATACTGTCAGCTCATTTAAACCAGGGCTTAAAACATTACTGTTTACTGCAGCTTTCCAATAAATACTGTCAGCTCATTTAAACCAGGGCTTAAAACATTACTGTTTACTGCAGCTTTCCAATAAATACTGTCAGCTCATTTAAACCAGGGCTTAAAACATTACTGTTTACTGCAGCTTTCCAATAAATACTGTCAGCTCATTTAAACCAGGGCTTAAAACATTACTGTTTCCTGCAGCTTTCCAATAAATACTGTCAGCTCATTTAAACCAGGGCTTAAAACATTACTGTTTACTGCAGCTTTCCAATAAATACTGTCAGCTCATTTAAACCAGGGCTTAAAACATTACTGTTTACTGCAGCTTTCCAATAAATACTGTCAGCTCATTTAAACCAGGGCTTAAAACATTACTGTTTACTGCAGCTTTCCAATAAATACTGTCAGCTCATTTAAATCAGGGCTTAAAACATTACTGTTTACTGCAGCTTTCCAATAAATACTGTCAGCTCATTTAAACCAGGGCTTAAAACATTACTGTTTACTGCAGCTTTCCAATAAATACTGTCAGCTCATTTAAACCAGGGCTTAAAACATTACTGTTTACTGCAGCTTTCCAATAAATACTGTCAGCTCATTTAAACCAGGGCTTAAAACATTACTGTTTACTGCAGCTTTCCAATAAATACTGTCAGCTCATTTAAATCAGGGTTTAAAACATTACTGTTTACTGCAGCTTTCCAATAAATACTGCCAGCTCATTTAAACCAGGGCTTAAAACATTACTGTTTACTGCAGCTTTCCAATAAATACTGTCAGCTCATTTAAACCAGGGCTTAAAACATTACTGTTTACTGCAGCTTTCCAATAAATACTGTCAGCTCATTTAAATCAGGGCTTAAAACATTACTGTTTACTGCAGCTTTCCAATAAATACTGTCAGCTCATTTAAACCAGGGCTTAAAACATTACTGTTTACTGCAGCTTTCCAATAAATACTGTCAGCTCATTTAAACCAGGGTTTAAAACATTAGTGTTTACTGCGGCTTTCCAATAAATACTGTCAGCTCATTTAAACCAGGGCTTAAAACATTACTGTTTACTGCAGCTTTCCAATAAATACTGTCAGCTCATTTAAACCAGAGCTTAAAACATTACTGTTTACTGCGGCTTTCCAATAAAATAGATACATAATCTCCTTCTAATCTGTAACTATTCTTTTGTTTTTATTTATTGGGTTGTCTTTTAATGCAATTTCTTTTTAATCTTTAATTATTTATTTGCTTGTTTTTGCTTTTAGTTTTTATTGTCTTTTGAATGCAATTTTAATGTTTTCTTAATGTCTTATTTTAACATATGTTTTATGCCCCTGTAAAGCACTTTGAATTGCATTGTGTTTGAATGGTGTAAACCATAAATAAACTTGCCTTGCCCGAAATACATTATTATTTATATTTCAGATTCATCTTTGCAAAGCAACTAAAAGTCAGTTGAAATGGGTGAGTGTCCTGACTCCTGTTACATTAATAGCCTACAGAATTACGCAAAGAAAGATTTTCAGATTTTGCTCCATCAATATCATGGCTGGGATTAAAGACAGTCTTGAGATTAAACTGAACACTTTTCTCTTATTTATCAGAATTTTGTTTCATTTCTTTCTCTAGAATACATTGGAACAGCAGTAGTTGGTGCAGGTTTGTATTAAAAATTATCAATTTATTGTCCTTTGTTTATTGTTAGTTTTTTTACGCGCACACATATGCAGGCATGCGCTCACATCATGGGATATCGCCTGTTTATTCTTTATTTACATACAGCTGCTGAAGTTTATTTTGAGACACAGATCAATACTTTTTTCCACTATTTATTTATTTGATTGAGATGTTTCTTTTCTCAGATAAATTATTTAAGCGCTGGGATTAGTCTGAAACACACACACACCTGGATGCACCAGTCTTACTAAAGCACACACACACCTGTATGTCCCTTTACACTGTGCAGGATTGGCGGTGTTCGGAGTTCCAGCGGTGATTGGAGCGTTGGGTTACACAGCTGCCGGAATCGCAGGTAGTTCCGTCGCTTCCGCGATGATGTCAGCAGCGGCGGTAGCCAATGGGGGCGGAGTGGCTGCGGGCTCTGCGGTGGCCGTTCTCCAATCAGTCGGTAAGCGATTGAAAGTCCGCTGTGCTGTTTCACTGCTCCCTCTCTCAGTGCTGTCAGTCTGTGTTTAAATCTGAAGGACGTTCTGTGTGTGTTTGGCAGGGGCGGCAGGCCTATCGGGCGTGGCGTCTGCAGTGGTGGGCGGCGCCGGGGCAGTGGTTGCGGAAGCCGCCGCTGCATGCTTTGACTAGCCCACACAGCGACGCCGTGGGCCCTTCTCCAGCGATGCCTTATTCCAGTGCACTGTTGCTATGAAAGAAGGCTCCCCATAGAGGTGTGTTCATAAATCAAAGAGTTGTGAGGCCTTGAAAATGACATTCCATTAAAAAAAATCTAAAACTCACTTTGTCACAGCGGTTCTTTCTGATCTCCCTTTCCTCCGTCAGCTGCAACAAACTGGTTTAAACAGGTTTAAACCCCTACACCACAGAACTGCATTACAACTGGAACAGTGGATCCTTATTTCACACATTTTAATACGTGTTCCTGTTGTAATGCAGTTCTGTGGTGTAGGCTAAGCACACTACATTTGACCCTTTTGCTTCTCAGCACATAAATAATCAATTAAAGCAGTTAATTACATGGTTAACTCACTCCACCTGGCTTCATGGGTTAACAGTGGTTGCTGATTTTAAGGTGAAAACAGAAGTCAGCATGTTATCTACTCACCATCAATCACTGCAGATCAACTGTCAATCACAACTGCAGCTCAGCTATCAATCCCAACTGCAGATCTGCTATCAATCCCAACTGCAGATCAGCTATCAATCACCACTGCAGCTTAGCTATCAATCCCAACTGCAGATCAGCTATCAATCACAACTGCAGATCAGCTATCAATCACAACTGCAGATCAGCTATCAATCCCAACTGCAGATCAGCTATCAATCACAACTGCAGATCAGCTATCAATCCCAACTGCAGATCAGCTATCAATCACAACTGCAGATCAGCTATCAATCCCAACTGCAGATCAGCTATCAATCACAACTGCAGATCAGCTATCAATCACAACTGCAGATCAGCTATCAATCACAACTGCAGATCAGCTATCAATCCCAACTGCAGGTCAGCTATCAATCGCCACTGCAGCTCAGCTATCAATCACCACTGCAACTCAGCTACCAATCACCACTGCAGATCAGCTATCAATCACCACAGCAGCTCAGCTATCAATCACCACTGCAGCTCAGCTGTCAATCACCACTGCAGCTCAGCTATCAATCACTGCAGCTGAGCTGTCAATCACCACTGCAGTTGACCTGTCAATCACCACTACAGCTCAGCTGTCAATCACTACTGCAAATCTGGCTAAGTCAACCGTCACCCAATTATGAATTGTGTCAACCAGAAATGATAAGACAAACCTTTCAACTAGTCCATGGAAGCATGGACAAAATGCTTTTATTGCTACATGACGTTTTTTTCCTCAAAAAGAGCCAACAATAATGACCTATAAAGTTGCACAATGTGTTACAAACCAATTTTGAAACAAAGCTGAACAACAGGCACTGCCCTTGCAATTTGAGTAGTGCAGCTAAAAATAGACGTTTGCCCGGATAAGTTTCGTTTTTTTAGAACTGATCAGTCATGTGAAACATCAGTTTGTGAAACAGCCTACTGGTGTGTTTATACCAGGAGCGTCCGACACCTGCAATCTAGATTCAAATGTTGTTTTTTTTGGTCACAACTGAAATACTGAAAGTTCAATTTTAATGGGAAGTTTGTTTTCCTTTGCAATTTCCCCATCCGTGTGAAATCACAGTCTGCATATTTTCATATCACAGACCACAGCTTTCATCTGAAGCTTTAGCATGCAGTCCACGGGCATCCAACCGACCAGCAGGGGTCACTAGAGAGCGATGAACCTGACTGAACCTGACTGAACCTTGGCCCTAATGTGCTACCAGCCACAGTCAGCTATGGCACGGTGCTATAATCACCAAACAGAGGCTATAACTGAAGCACCTGATTATTGTTTGGTGATAATATTATAAGAAGGTGAAAACAGGGACTGCACACTCACAAACAAAAATAAAGACTTTAAATCAAAAACACATCAGTGACATAAAGCTTTTTTGTTTGTTTGTTTCGGCCTTAGCCATCATCAGTGTCTCAGTGATTATATTAGAAAGAAAAAAATAAATCAGACTTTTTTGTAACAAATTAAAATGATGGTGATGGTGAATGATAAGTTCATCACTGCTGTGTGTGTGCGTGCGTGCGTGCGTGTGTGTGTGTGTGTGCGTGTGTGACCAGGGTCAGGGTGTGCAGTGGGTTGGTTTGCCAAGAATGTGTGAGATAATAGAACACTAGACAGACATGAGTAGAAGTTAGAGTGAAGGTTTCACTCAGTTCCACAGAACCCACAGACCAGACCAGACCAGCTCCCAACAGAAGAAAAAAAACTAAATATTTTGACTGTTTAGATTGTATTGAAATAGTTGCTGTGGAGAAAAAATGGTCTGAAATCACTCTTGTCTTTTAATATCCTGTTGGTGTTAATAGGATCACCAACGGTTGTGGGGCGGCAGGGGAGCTGGGATTGTAGCCCAACGGGTGCTGCTTCGATTCCCGGGTCGGACACTTGAGATAAAGGTACTTAACCTGAATCGCTTCAGTATATATCCAGCTGTATAAAGGTTCTTAACCTGCATTGCTTCAGTATATATCCAGCTGTATAAAGGTACTTAACCTGCATTGCTTCAGTATATATCCAGCTGTATAAAGGTGCTTAACCTGCATTGCTTCAGTATATATCCAGCTGTATAAAGGTCCTTAACCTGAACCGCTTCAGTATATATCCAGCTGTATAAAGGTGCTTAACCTGCATTGCTTCAGTATATATCCAGCTGTATAAAGGTACTTAACCTGAACCGCTTCTGTATATATCCAGCTCTATAAAGGTCCTTAACCTGCATTGCTTCAGTATATATCCAGCTGTATAAAGGTACTTAACCTGCATTGCTTCAGTATATATCCAGCTGCATAAAGGTACTTAACCTGCATTGCTTCAGTATATATCCAGCTGTATAAAGGTCCTTAACCTGCATTGCTTCAGTATATATCCAGCTGCATAAAGGTCCTTAACCTGCATTGCTTCAGTATATATCCAGCTGCATAAAGGTCCTTAACCTGCATTGCTTCAGTATATATCCAGCTGCATAAAGGTCCTTAACCTGCATTGCTTCAGTATATATCCAGCTGTATAAAGGTCCTTAACCTGAATCACTTCAGTATATATCCAGCTGTATAAAGGTACTTAACCTGCATTGCTTCAGTATATATCCAGCTGTATAAAGGTACTTAACCTGCATTGCTTCAGTATATATCCAGCTGTATAAAGGTACTTAACCTGCATTGCTTCAGTATATATCCAGCTGTATAAAGGTCCTTAACCTGCATTGCTTCAGTATATATCCAGCTGTATAAAGGTTCTTAACCTGCATTGCTTCAGTATATATCCAGCTGTATAAAGGTCCTTAACCTGCATCACTTCAGTATATATCCAGCTGTATAAAGGTACTTAACCTGCATTGCTTCAGTATATATCCAGCTGTATAAAGGTTCTTAACCTGCATTGCGTCAGTATATATCCAGCTGTATAAAGGTCCTTAACCTGCATCACTTCAGTATATATCCAGCTGTATAAAGGTCCTTAACCTGCATTGCGTCAGTATATATCCAGCTGTATAAAGGTCCTTAACCTGCATCACTTCAGTATATATCCAGCTGTATAAAGGTACTTAACCTGCATTGCTTCAGTATATATCCAGCTGTATAAAGGTACTTAACCTGCATTGCGTCAGTATATATCCAGCTGTATAAAGGTACTTAACCTGCATTGCTTCAGTATATATCCAGCTGTATAAAGGTTCTTAACCTGCATTGCGTCAGTATATATCCAGCTGTATAAAGGTCCTTAACCTGCATCACTTCAGTATATATCCAGCTGTATAAAGGTTCTTAACCTGCATTGCTTCAGTATATATCCAGCTGTATAAAGGTCCTTAACCTGCATCACTTCAGTATATATCCAGCTGTATAAAGGTTCTTAACCTGCACTGCTTCAGTATATATCCAGCTGTATAAAGGTCCTTAACCTGAACTGCTTCAGTATATATCCAGCTGTATAAAGGTACTTAACCTGCATTGCTTCAGTATATATCCAGCTGTATAAAGGTCCTTAACCTGCATTGCTTCAGTATATATCCAGCTGTATAAATGGATAGTATATGAAAAAATGCAAAGAACAGTGTAAGGCACTCTGGATAAGAGCGTCTGCTAAACGCCTCTAACAAACTGACAGGTTTCAGTGAAAAGTAAGCAAAGTCTAACGTCCCAGCTTTGTACAGCATGAATGTTTGTTTTGGCTGAGGAGGTGGTAGTTTTTTTCTTTTTTAAAATCTGTGTAAATAAACAAACTAATTTATTTGTACATGTTTAAACTCACCTTTGGAAGGAAAGTTTAACCCAGAATACTGGGCTTCACCAACCTGCTTCTTCCTTTATTGGTGTGCTGGGGAACTATTGGACAGAAGTGTGATATAGAAAAAACACAACCTCCACAACAGCAAGATCAAACGAACCTCTTTCTGAAAGCATCCATGTTCAGAATGTGCATCCCTAAGGCCAAAGCCACACACAGAAAGCCGTAAAATCTCCTGGCATTGCCCTCGCCTCCCACACAAGTCCCCACACTTCCATCACAGAACTAGAAGTGGGGAAATAAACATTGAAAAGGGGAACAATTTATAAGTCGGATCTTGCAAAGCTATGCTTTCAAAGTAGCTTCCCCAACACTGTGTACAGATCCATCTGTTGTGCACATACGCTGGTGTGTATCTATCATAACTGTGATGTCACTGTCCCCTTATGTTTACTGTGTTATTGTGACATCATAATATCGGTTGTTACTGTCATGGATCTTGCCTTTCTTCCCTTATCTCCGCATCGCTTTATTCGTTTTTATCGTTTACCGGTAATCTATTGGATTTTCCTGTGCTCCGCCACGGGTTTTGCTTTCGCCTCGTCATTAGTGAGTTCACCTGTCATTTATTTCCGCTCACTATTTATACCCCGCTTCCGGCCTCTCTCGTTGCTTCCATGTTATTCCACGTAACATTCGAGCCGGTAAAAAGGGTATAGGAAGTTGTATTGCTATCGACTGCTTTGATTATCAATGCGGGACTTGTTAGCAGTACAACCTTAGAAAGAAAGCAGTTCTCTTTAAAACGCTCTTATTTCAGAGCAGAGGTTTTTGTTTTCTTTTGTTTTCTACTCTAACCTACAAGTGTCTCACCCAAAGTTTTTGGGGTCTTTTCAGTTCTGTTTCACTCCACAAACGGGTGTTAGATAAGCGTTATTGCTTATTTCTTTGTTTTGCTCGGTTATCGAGCTCCTCGTTTTTATTGCGAGGTTTGTGTTCTTTTATTTTATTTTTTTCTCCACTACGGATCATTGTCCGTTCCAGTGGTGTTTTTAGGAACACTTTAAGATTTCCCAGCTATCGCATCTGGATCTCCAATATTCCCTCCGTGTCTCTGACAGAGATCCCTTACAGTTACAGTTACAATGATATCCGTTCGCCCCGTTTTTTGAAGTGGCAGCCGAGTTCAAAAGAAAAACAAACCACAACATGAACATCAACATCTATGTGTTTTATTCTTTCCAAGGTTTAAAAAAATAACTATAATAAGAAGAATACTACATGATGGTCATATTTTGAACACAATAACAAACACCACAGACACTTTATAGAGAATAGAGCTGATATTGCACATACACAGGGCACGTATAGAGAATAGAGCTGATATTGCACAGACACAGGGCACGTATAGAGCTGATATTGCACATACACAGGGCACGTATAGAGAATAGAGCTGATATTGCACATACACAGGGCACGTATAGAGAATAGAGCTGATATTGCACATACACAGGGCACGTATAGAGCTGATATTGCACATGCACAGGGCACGTATAGAGAATAGAGCTGATATTGTACATACACAGGGCACGTATAGAGAATAGAGCTGATATTGTACATACACCGGGCACGTATAGAGAATAGAGCTGATATTGCACATACACAGGGCACGTATAGAGAATAGAGCTGATATTGCACATACACAGGGCACGTATAGAGAATAGAGCTGATATTGCACAGACACAGGGCACATATAGAGAATAGAGCTGATATTGCACATACACAGGGCACGTATAGAGAATAGAGCTGATATTGCACATACACAGGGCACGTATAGAGAATAGAGCTGATATTGCACAGACACAGGGCACGTATAGAGAGTAGAGCTGATATTGCACATACACAGGGCACGTATAGAGCTGATATTGCACAGACACAGGGCACGTATAGAGAATAGAGCTGATATTGCACATACACAGGGCACATATAGAGAATAGAGCTGATATTGCACATACACAGGGCACGTATAGAGAATAGAGCTGATATTGCACATACACAGGGCACGTATAGAGTATAGAGCTGATATTGCACATACACAGGGCACGTATAGAGAATAGAGCTGATATTGCACATACACAGGGCACGTATAGAGAATAGAGCTGATATTGCACATACACAGGGCACGTATAGAGTATAGAGCTGATATTGCACATACACAGGGCACGTATAGAGAATAGAGCTGATATTGCACATACACAGGGCACGTATAGAGAATAGAGCTGATATTGCACATACACAGGGCACGTATAGAGTATAGAGCTGATATTGCACATACACAGGGCACGTATAGAGAATAGAGCTGATATTGCACATACACAGGGCACGTATAGAGAATAGAGCTGATATTGCACATACACAGGGCACGTATAGAGAATATAGTCAATGTCTTTCTCCCCTCTCCCACTCTCCCTGCCGTTCTCTCTATTTGTCTCTCTCTCTCCCTCCATCCCCCCTCTCTTTCGCCTTCTGTCTCTCTCTCTCCGTCTCTCTCTCCTCCCCTGTCTCTCTCTCCCGCCCTCTCTCCCTCTCTCCCCGTCTCTCTCTCTCCTCCACCCCTCCCTCTCTCCCTCTCTCTCGCTCTACTTCTGCCCGTCACACTGCAGTAGCAGAACGATAGAGGGGTCGCTCTTGGCCGCCTCCTTGAACTCCTCCAGTGTGATCTCCTGGTTCTGATCCTTGTCCATCTTGCTGAAGATCCTGTCCACCCTCTGCTGCGGTGTCAGGCCGTCCTCATTCATGCGCATCATGATCACCGTGCCGACCATCTTATAGATCGCCTAAGCAACGGCGAGGGGGGGGCACAGGAAGATGAGGAAGAGTAAGATATGAAGAGGAAGGCACAATGAGATAAAGGGGAGTGGCAATGAGGTCAAAGGGAGGGGAAATGAGATAAAGGGGAGGGGTAAATATATGAAAGGGGAGGGGCAATTAGATAAAGGGGAGGGGTACATATATGAAAGTGGAGGGCCAATTAGATAAAGGGGAGTGGTAAATATATGAAAGGGGAGGGGCAATTAGATAAAGGGGAGGGGTAAATATATGAAAGGGGAGGGGCAATGAGATAAAGGGGAGGGGTAAATATATGAAAGGGGAGGGGCAATGAGATAAAGGGGAGGGGTAAATATATGAAAGGGGAGGGGCAATTAGATAAAGGGGAGGGGTACATATATGAAAGTGGAGAGATTGTTCATATGATATGTTAAGTTTTAAAAGTTGGGTCCATTTACTGTCTTCTATATGCACACACAAACACACAAGATAACATATAATACATGCACACACAAAAACACACATACATAATACACACATAGACACAAACACACACACATAGACACACACTCACACTCACACACACACACACACACACATACACAGACACACACGCTGTGCTTCACCTCAATGATCTCCAGCATCTCCACGCGTGTGATCTTTCCATCCCCGTCCAGGTCATACATGTTGAAGGCCCAGTTGAGCTTCTGCTCGAAGCTGCCGCGCGAAGTGACGGACAGGGCACAGATGAACTCCCGGAAGTCGATGGTGCCGTCGCTGTTTTTGTCGAAGGTGCGGAAGGCATGCTGGGCGAACTTTGAGGCGTCGCCGTAGGGGAAGAACTGGAGGAGAGGCAAAAACAGAGCTGGTCCATGGGGCTAAAACTCCGGGGCCTTTAAAACCTGTTAACCCTTTAACACGTAAGATCACAGATACAGTGTGTAATTAGAATGCTCTTAACTGAACATTCTAATGCTGATGTAACAATCACTACTGGTAACTGAACATTCTAATGCTGATGTAACAATCACTACTGGTAACTGAACATTCTAATGCTGATGTAACAATCACTACTGAAAGCAGTTCTAGAACACTGACTAGAACAAAAAACATTCCAAAAAACCTACTCTTCATTAAAAAAGCATGGTTTTTTTTCCAAACGTCAGGCTCATTAATTAGTTTTTTTTTAGAGAGAAACTGGTTTTCTTGGCCCCTAATTCCAGCGATAACACACCTGAGAAGGGTATCAAGGCTCAGTGCTTTTAAGTTTGATGGGAGAGTGAAACGTCCTGAACCCACATAATTGCAGAAGTTACAGTGTGCTGTTAATCACTGCCTTGTAAGGACCAATCAACTGAATATGCTGCTCACATCAAAACATAAGTATTTGTTCACAACAGCGAACGTAACCCCAATTTTAATCCCACAATGCATTTCACCAAGGGTTGGGGGTGGGGGGGTAGTTAGATTTTCAGTGGAGTCTGTCATGGATCGTGGGTTTTGGACTTTTTTTCCCTTGAGATTCTCGTTTCCCGATTGAGAATATATCGGATTTTTTCCACATTCCCGTGCTCGTTATTCGTTTCACCTGTGCTTCTACCTGCAGGGTATTTAAGTTCCTCACTTCCGCTTCACCGGTGCTTCTTTGTCATTCATTTGTACATTGAGCCAGGTATAGCCAGGTATAGTCAGGTATAGCCAGGTATAGCCAGGTATAGCCAGGTATAGCCAGGTTTAAGCGACCTTGTGAGAGTGGCTTGCTTATGTTCATGAGGGACTTGCTTTTAGCTTCTTCAGGTATAGGATTGTGTTCCTCCTGTTAGCGTTCTGCGCTATTTATTCCCGTGCTGTTCTCTACGAGACAGTGGTTTTATTTTGTTTCACCATCCATCGAACGTTTTAGAGTTACACTCCGAAGGTGTTTTTTTTTGTGTTTTCTAATCTCCTATTTTGGCTCTTGTATTGAGTTCGGAAAATTTAGATTTTTGTTTCATTCGTTCTATTCGAGTCCGCCCTATTTTCGTGGGTAGATTTAGTTTGGCTGTTTAGCTGTCAGAAATTAGTTCCTGTTTTTCTTTTCATCTGTGCGAGTTATATCTCCCTTATTGGTCTTCACCTATGTGGGTGACCTTTCTGACTTGTCTGATTGAATTTATTGAAATTCAATTCACTGGATAAAAAACAAATGCCCTCAATATTTTATGGTGATTTTTTTTTTCCAATTCATTTTTTTAATTAATTAAAATTCCTTTCCTGAACCAACTCAATTGAAAATACAATTGACATCCAACCCTGGAGCTGTCACAGGCCCGGGGGCCCCTAGAGGACCCCAGGGGGGAGGCCCACCTTGACGTAGAGCTGCTGAAACTCCTCTAGGTTGAGGATGCCAGAGGGGCAGTCCTTCAGGAAGCCCTTGTACCACTGCTTCAGCTCGGCCTCGGTGAACTCCGTGCTCCTGGTCAGATCTTCCAGGACCTCCGGAGCCAGCTTGCTGTTATTCTTCCCCATGGTCCCTTCTCTCACTTTCTCTCTCTCTCTCGCTCTCCCACCCCACCTGGGTGGACAAGTGGAATATCTTGTTCAGGATGAAGAATATCTGTGTGTACATTTGCCTTTAATGAGAGCATTAATTATAACCAGCTATATTTATCTCAGAGAGGCTCCTAAATCACACCAAGACCTAGGCCACTCAGGAAAATTTTTGAATTCAAGGCCCCAGTTTATTAACTCAATAATGAGTTGGGCCAGATTAATTTAGAGAGGCCCAGATTAATTTAGAAAGGCCCAGATTAAATTAGAGAGGGCTAGATTAATAGAGAGGGCCAGAGACAATTAGAGAGGCCCAGATTAATTCAGAAAGGCCCAGATTAATTTAGAGAGGGCCATATTAATGTAGAGAGGGCCAGATTAAATTAGCCCTGCTGGAGCTGAGTTTGAGTTTGAAAAATCGATTCTGATTGGTTTCCAATGGAAACACTCAGCACTCCCAAACATAATGAGTCAATAAGAATCTTGTTGTAGACCCTGTTGTAGACCCTTCTGGTCGATCAGTTACCTGCAGTCTGCCAGCAACAGCTGCACTCTATTACTACTACTACTACTACTCCTACTACTAATACTACACAATGTCTGACACACATGCACACACACAGCATTCACATATACACACACACACTTCAGATATTCAGCTCAATATTCTTAGTACTGACAGTTCTGTTGGCCCTTAGCCCTGAAAAATTCTGTCTTCATCCATCTTCTGAAAAATGTATTAATTTATTACCAGGGCACCCATTGCATGTCATACTTTATGATGGCACAATGGAATCTGACACTACCAGGGCACCCTGAGTGTCATGTCACCCTTTATGATGTCACAACGGAATTTGGCACTACCAGGGCACCCTGGGTGTCATGTTACCCTTTATGATGTCACAACAGAATTCACTTGTCACACTGCACCATAGTTTAGGCTATGTTCACATTACAAGCAAATGTGGCCCAAATCCCCAAAATTTTGTGACACGGATCAAATTTTTTCAGAGCAGTGTGGACACAAAAATCAGATTTTTTCCAATCAGATCTGGGCCACTTTCATATGTGGTCCTAAAACTGATACATATCCGATCACTGGCCATGAAACCGCTGTGAGAATGTGGTCATATCGAAATTCATGTGTGTTTTTTCACATCGTACTTCACTGTGCAGGCGCAAGCTCATAAAAACATCGCAATCGAGCAGTTTTCGAATGAATTGGCCGAGTGGGGTTACAATAGAACTTGGTTGCACGTCAATAAAAAATGTGTTAAATTTAAAGAGGCTAAGGACAGCAACAAACGTAGTGGCGGTCTCTGGTGGCCAAAAGTGGAAACTGTGACATCACATGGAGGACGAACTCACACTGCAGCTGTAGCGTTCCTTGCACAGGTGTACACACACACATACACACACACACACATACATACACACACACACACACATACACACACACATACACTCACACACACACATACATACACACATACACACACACACACATACGTACACACACAGATACATACACACACACACATACACACACGCACACACACACACACATACATACATAAATACATACACACATACACTCACACACACACAAACATACACACACACACACAGATACATACACACACACACACAGATGCGATTCAGAAATAAACACGTTGGATCTCTGTGTTTCACCATGTAATGTAGAGACTTCTGCTAATCCACAGTGTTCTCAGTCCCTGGCAAGTGTTTCCAATGGAGATAATAACTCCAGCACCCCCACAGAGCAGGGGAGCTTGTACCCTTTTTATAATGGAAAAATGTTCCCTGTCAGAAGCACGCTCTGCGGTCCCCGGTTCATTTAGAAACGCAGCGGCATAATTGGTAGTCAAGGAGACAGGCGGATCGGTCACCAAAGCTAATTTAAAAAATAAATAAAAAAACGTGGAGTAGAAGCACATAAACAGCACAACATCCTCACCTGCTAATCTCCACAGCCAGAACACAACGTCCTCACCTGCTAATCTCCACAGCCACAGCACAAACTCCTCACCTGCTAATCTCCACAGCCACAACACAACGTCCTCACCTGCTAATCTCCACAGCCACAGCACAACATCCTCACCTGCTAATCTCCACAACCGCAACACAACGTCCTCACCTGCTAATCTCCACAACCACAACACAACGTCCTCACCTGCTAATCTCCACAACCACAACACAACATCCTCACCTGCTAATCTCCAAAGCCACAGCACAACGTCCTCACCTGATAATCTCCACAACCGCAACACAACATCCTCACCTGCTAATCTCCACAGCCACAGCACAACATCCTCACCTGCTAATCTCCACAACCGCAACACAACGTCCTCACCTGCTAATCTCCACAGCCACAACACAACATCCTCACCTGCTAATCTCCACAACCACAACACAACGTCCTCACCTGCTAATCTCCACAACCACAACACAACATGCTCACCTGCTAATCTCCAAAGCCACAGCACAACGTCCTCACCTGCTAATCTCCACAACCGCAACACAACATCCTCACCTGCTAATCTCCACAGCCAGAATGTAGACGGTGCTGATATTTATGAAAGCCACGACACACTGAACTCAGGTATGCAATAAAAAAATTTTGAGCCTAATAATCTTATCATTTGATGCTTTTTAAAATTATTGTATTTGTTGTGAAGACAAGGTCAACATCAGACTACAGTTAAAGGAAACTAAGTGTAGGGTATGCCCATGCCTGAAGTCACGCAAATACTGAACACATCCTCCTAACATAATTAATATTATACACACACCCTCAAACATGCAGCCCTCATAACAAAATGATAATCTTTCCATATGAATACCATGTCAATGTCATTTTAAGACGCAGAGTGCAGTCTTTCATTTCATTTATATTTTTAGGTTTGTAGTGCTGTTCTGTGAAATACATTAAAAACACAACTTCTGAATAATTATATTTTTTAAATATTATCTTGATGCTTTAAAGTAGCCATTTTAAATTCAAGGTGGGAATAGGCGCCTTTAATTAGCACAGTTTAACGCTTAGGGATTTACAACTCTGATTGATTGAAGTTCAGAGCACCGTGATATATTTTTATTTTACTTTCAGCAAATAAATTGCAAGTTTCACACTCATTTTCACTTCAAAATAAAACGTTTAGATAAATTGGACTTTTGAGGTGAATTGAACCTACATCGAAACATGCTCCATTGGACTCGATTGTAAAGCAGAGCGGAGCAGTTCTTGGGTCAAAGCTCGAGAAAGAAAGGTGTAACAACATTCTTATTATGATTACAATTAGCATGAGGAAATAGTTTGTAAAAATAAGTCCAAGGTGAAAAAAAAACTGAATTACTCTTTAAGAACAGATGGATCTATAGAAATTCTATCCATCATCAACTTCAACCAAAATCAGTAAAGACCAGAAAGCAGCTAACACTAGAAGGGGAAACACACACACACACACACACACACACACACACATGCACACACACACATGCACACACACACACATACCCAAACACACACACATACCCAAACACACACACACACACACACACATGCACACACAAACACACACACACATACCCAAACACACACACATACCCAAACACACACACATCCACACACACACACAAACACACACACATACCCAAACACACACACATACACACACACACACACACATGCACAGATGCACACACACACACACACACACACATACCCAAACACACACATGTCCACACACACATACAAACACACACACATACCCAAACACACACACATATCCAAACACACACACATACACACGCACACACACACTTCCTTTTCTTCAACAACAAAGTGGTCTCCCAGTGTGCCATAACCCTGATCAATAACATGAAACGATGGAAATCTGAAAATAATCCTCCATAATTCAACAGTGCATCATTTTTAAAAGGGCACAATATGTGTGTGTGCGTGTGTGTGTGTGCGTGTGTGTGTGTGTGTGTGTGTGTTTGTATGTGTGTGTGTGGATGTGTGTGTGCGTGTGTGTGTGCGTGTGTGTGTATGTGTGTGTGGAACAGCAGCTCTGCTCTTCCATGTCTTCTGTCTCTTTTTTCACATAATTTACCTTGAAATATCTCAGTGTGAAAGAATCCTTACCAGCTCCAAGAGTGTAAAATGGGAAAACATTTCTCTGAAAAAATCTATGTCTCCATAAGGAGATGTGACCCTGAAACAGACGCAGAAACTTCTGAACACTGAATTCATGCTTTTGTTAATTTTTTAAAAGTTATAAGCAGGTCGTGAGTACTGTGCTGGAATTTTCAGCATCTCTCTATCTCTGTATCTGTCCAGTGTTGCTGGTACTGGTCTGGTTCACAATACCGTTCCCTGCTCTGATAACCTGCACTCAAGTTGCCAACTGAAAGCAATTTACACATGTGATCACCTGCCCCTACAGAACTACTGTCTGTCATAAAAATAATAGACAGTTCCCTGTATTTGGTCTTAGTTATAAAATAGAAATCAAATCATTAATGCTGGCTGTACATGATCAGTTGTAGAGACACACACACACACATTACATTATAGGCATTTAGCAGACGCTCTTATCCAGAGCGACTTACATACTTCTTATTACATTTATCCATTTATAAAGCTGGATATATACTGAAGCAATGCAGGTTAAGTACCTTTCTCAAGGGTACAACGGCAGTGTCCTACCTGGGAATCGAACCTGCAACCTTTCAGTTACAAGTGCAGTTCCTTAACCATTATACTACACACACACACACAGACAGACAGACAGACAGACACACACAGCTATATGGTTACTTTTGTCTAAATTACACAACATACTAAAATAGCTTGTGGTTTTATTCCATATATAAGTATCAGTAGTCAACATCGACGGGCACCAGAATTATATTTTCTAAAATATGCCACTCACCCAGTAATTTCCGGTAAAAATTTCCGATAAAATAGCCACTCCTTCTGTCTTGATATTGTTATTGTAATCTTTGATCTGTGAGCGTTTTTCTGACAGTTTCACGACCTGTACTTGGAAAGACTGGCCCGCGTCACCGATTCACCTAGTCTACCCCGATTCTTAAGAATGAATAGACCTCTTACGTCTACCAGTCAAAGCGATTGGTGTAAACTCCGCCTCCTGCGGCTGCTGATTGGTAAGAATATAAAACATCTGGCTCGTTTTTCTCATTTTAGTTGGACAACGTTTGGTGTCAGTCAAATAGCTAACTCCAAGCGCTGAACACCAAATTATGTTTCGTTCATAGTGTGCTGTCGCATGCTGACGATGATAGAGCCGGTTTGCCAATATAGACGTCATGTTTTACCCTTGAACAAACCTTGGACGATATTCATAAAAATGAAGCGCACGAATTTCTATTAAAAGTCGACAAGATATCTTGCATGAACTCATAACTTACCCTCAAATAGCATCGCTATACGTCATTTTATTAGCTCATTTTGCAGATCAATAAAACCGGCAGGGCTAATCGCTTGAGCACGGTAAAGTCAGAAGCCGTTCATTCCTCATGCCGCACAGTCAGCAAAATAGTTCAGTATTCCAGGCGTTTTCACACGAAGGGGAAGAATATGTTTACCGAGAGACATATGGTTTTCAGGGGAAATCAAATGTGAGAGGGGAAAAAAAACATCCAGATATCTGACTCCAGAGTACATGTGGAATGTGTTTTCAAACTAAGTTTGAGGATTAGATTGCACCTGACATTTCTGCAGAGCTTGGAACACTTGCGTTTATCTTGTGTCGCGAGCTTCTGGAGAATCTGTCCATCTTTTAGAAAAGCAGCCTGGTGATTGGACGGACAGCACTGTCTCTGAGAGACAGGTTAATTGGCCACACAAATCCCTCCCTCTGTTCTCTGGCTATACTAGTGTGTGTTGATAATTCTGGTGCAAAATGGCTGCCTGGGAGGTGGGTGAGTTTGGGGGGAGGGGGGGGGGGGGGGGGGGTTGGTTAACAGAGGCGATGAGTCATGCCACTAGCAGTTCCTTTTAGTCTAAAGGATCTTAAAACTTTAAAGAAGTAACGAAAGACCTCCCAAACCCTTGATGGGTTAGCAAAAGATGCCATGAAACTGTAAGTTATTATCACTGTGGGCGATCTCTCCCCTGCATGTGTGGCTGCACTGAATCAGGCTCCGGGCCGTTTACTAAGACAGGGGCTCCAGGGGGGATCCCACTTAATAATCATCACTCAATAAACATCTTGTGTTTTTCCCTCATGCCGTCTCTTCTGTTTCTAACATTTTCCCCCAACAGCTCTGTCTCACTCTCCTACTCTCTCTCACCCTCTCTCTCTCCCTCTCTCTCTCTCTCTCTCTCTCTCTCTCACCCTCTCTCTCTCACTCACCCCAGGAAATTATATCTGAAGTGCATTTCAGCACTACCAGTGAAGAGCAGCTCCTACTCTCAGAATAGATCAAGGGTCTGTTCCAGAAAGCAGGATTACTGAGTTAGCTGGATAACTTCACGAAGTAAATCATGATTACTGAGTTAGCTGGATAACTGCACTAAGTAAAGCAGGATTACTGAGTTAGCTGGATAACTGCACTAAGTAAAGCAGGATTACTGAGTTAGCTGGATAACTGCACTAAGTAAAGCATGATTACTGAGTTAGCTGGATAACTGCACTAAGTAAAGCATGATTACTGAGTTAGCTGGATAACTGCACTAAGTAAAGCAGGATTACTGAGTTAGCTGGATAACTGCACTAAGTAAAGCAGGATTACTGAGTTAGCTGGATAACTGCACTAAGTAAAGCAGGATTACTGAGTTAGCAGGATAACTGCACTAAGTAAAGCCTGGAACAGCTCTTTTTACTCATCTTCCCTACACCATGTCTCTTGTAGAACAAGAGGCCTTGTAGAATGTAGAATCTTGTAGATTGTAGGGCCAGGCTCTCCAAACCAAAAACTGAAGAGTTCAGGCCTTGGATATTCCACACGCTAATCGAAACAGATTTCATACTGTGGTAACAAAGAAAAACTCCTATAGTAGTGATTTAATGAGACAAACAGCTGGGCAAATAGAAACAATGTGTTACATGACTAGAGATATGCTAGAATTAACCTTTTAACTTTTAAAAAACAATAAACATATTTATAGAGTATAACAGTATTAGGTCATATAAAGAGAAACAAAATCATCCTGTTTTATCCTGTCAGTTTTGTACAGATGTACATGAGTAACTGCTTGATCTCACCCATGTGTTCAGTGTCCCATGAGCCTCTAAGGCAGGGGTCGGCAAGTAAATTTGGCCTCGGGCCAATTTTTTTCTGAGCCACTAGGTGGCGGGCTAGAACATAATAAAAGGCTAATTTAAGTAATTGATCGTTAAAAAATGTGACACATTCTAATGCTTTGGTCCTCATATCGGGATCTGGTGTAATGATCTGACTTTTCTTTCGAAAAATGTGAATACATTTCTTAACTAGGTAGCAGTGGGGATTACTCACCGAATCCATTGCACTGCAGTATTTTGGCTTGACTAGCGAGTTTGTGTTGTGATTCTCAACAACGTTGAAACGTAGTTCCGTGTTTCAAAAGAAAAGTCCGATATGAGTACCAAAGCAAGTTCAAGTTCTTTTATTGTCACTTCACAGTTTACACAGGTGTAATCAGAGAGTGAAAAACTTTACGTGCAAAACGCCCGACAGCGGACAGCAGTTGTATCAGTGTCACAAAGACGCACGAGAGGAATCGATTGACGCATAAAAACCTTGAAAACTGCCTGCGGATTAAAGTGACGTCCATATCACCAGATATCCAACGAATAGTGACCGATGGGAGATGCCAGTTTTCACATTAAGTGAGTACTAAGCCTGTCGTTATTGCATTTAATAGCCGAATTGTATTTTTTATATTTTTAATGAATGGCTCATTTAATTATTATCCCTAATGTAGCGTGTTTGCTCTGTCGTTTCTGGAGCATAGGCCTATGCACCACCACCCCTCGCACTCCATGATCATGCGGATCAAGCTTTTTTTTGCGCCGATTTTGTTGTTTTTGATGTTTTTCATAAAATTAAACTGAATTTGCTTTGTTACTGTTTACATGTGTGGTGCAGTCACATATAAGTAAACATTAAGTTTGAATGATTTACTGAGCTGGTGTTATTTTTTTCAAACCACACACCGCATGTTGGTTATTTCAGCACCACGCGTTGTCCACCTACTTATTTTGATTCACTACTAGGGGTTCAGCGTCAGTGCAGCCCGCTGCCTGATTGTCTGTGCGTGTCATTCACTCTCAACATGGATAAAAGTACAATAAGCATTCTTCAGGTGTGGGTAGATTCTCTATTCGGACATTATAGCCTATACGTGGGACTGTCGGTTCGATATTGTTAAAAAAAATAATATATATATATTTATTTATTTTTTTAAACAGATTATTTTTATTTTTTTTTCAAATCTCAAAATTATCTGGCAGGCCAAATATTATTGCTGGCGGGCCAACAATGGCCCGTGGGACGCCTGTTGCCGACCCCTGCTCTAAGGGCTTCAGCATAGCTGCGTGGGTCCTGCTGTGGGGGGGGTCCTGGGGTGGGTGATTCGGGATGGGTCTTGGCTGGCTTGCTTGGAGGTGGTGAGGTGCTTGGTTGGGGGGGTGAATCCAGGTGGGTTGGGGCTGGCGGGCCGGATGAGGGTGATATCCCGGTGCTATGTTGGGAGCGATGGGTCCGGGGCGTCTGTGGTGGGGTGGGATACTGGGTACAGCAGCAGGGCTATGTTGGGAGCGATGGGTCCGGGGCATCTGTGTTGGGGTGAGGTACTGGGTACAGCAGCAGGGCTATGTTGGGAGCGATGGGTCTGGGGCGTCTGTGTTGGGGTGAGGTACTGGGTACAGCAGCAGGGCTATGTTGGGAGCGATGGGTCCGGGCGTCTGTGGTGGGGTGGGGTACTGGGTACAGCAGCAAGGCTATGTTGGGAGCGATGGGTCCGGGCGTCTGTGGTGGGGTGGGGTACTGGGTACAGCAGCAGGGCTATGTTGGGAGCGATGGGTCTGGGGCGTCTGTGTTGGGGTGAGGTACTGGGTACAGCAGCAGGGCTATGTTGGGAGCGATGGGTCTGGGGCGTCTGTGTTGGGGTGAGGTACTGGGTACAGCAGCAGGGCTATGTTGGGAGCGATGGGTCCGGGCGTCTGTGTTGGGGTGAGGTACTGGGTACAGCAGCAGGGCTATGTTGGGAGCGATGGGTCTGGGGCGTCTGTGTTGGGATGAGGTACTGGGTACAGCAGCAGGGCTATGTTGGGAGCGATGGGTCCGGGCGTCTGTGTTGGGGTTGGGTACTGGGTACAGCAGCAGGGCTATGTTGGGAGCGATGGGTCCGGGCGTCTGTGTTGGGGTGAGGTACTGGGTACAGCAGCAGGGCTATGTTGGGAGCGATGGGTCTGGGGCGTCTGTGGTGGGGTTGGGTACTGGGTACAGCAGCAGGGCTATGTTGGGAGCGATGGGTCTGGGGCGTCTGTGTTGGGGTGAGGTACTGGGTACAGCAGCAGGGCTATGTTGGGAGCGATGGGTCCGGGCGTCTGTGGTGGGGTGGGGTACTGGGTACAGCAGCAGGGCTATGTTGGGAGCGATGGGTCTGGGGCGTCTGTGTTGGGGTGAGGTACTGGGTACAGCAGCAGGGCTATGTTGGGAGCGATGGGTCTGGGGCGTCTGTGTTGGGGTGAGGTACTGGGTACAGAAGCAGGGCTATGTTGGGAGCGATGGGTCCGGGGCGTCTGTGGTGGGGTGGGGTGGTACAGCAGCAGGGCTATGTTGGGAGCGATGGGTCCGGGGCGTCTGTGGTGGGGTGGGATACTGGGTACAGCAGCAGGGCTATGTTGGGAGCGATGGGTCTGGGGCGTCTGTGGTGGGGTGGGGTACTGGGTACAGCAGCAGGGCTATGTTGGGAGCGATGGGTCCGGGGCGTCTGTGGTGGGGTGGGGTACTGGGTACAGCAGCAGGGCTATGTTGGGAGCGATGGGTCTGGGGCGTCTGTGGTGGGGTGAGGTACTGGGTACAGCAGCAGGGCTATGTTGGAAGCGATGGGTCTGGGGCGAACTTCCTGGGGGACTATGTGCAGAAGGTTGTATAATTTCTAAACGGTTCATCCGATATGGATGAAAATACCCTCAAATTAAAGCTAACAGTCTGCACTTCAATCTCATTGTATCCTTTCAAACTCAAAGTGCTAGAGTACAGAACCAAAATAACAAAAGATGTGCCACTGTCCAATGAATTATGGTGCTCACTGTATGTTATAAAGAATATTACAATCCATGTTATTAAGGAGATTAATATATGCATGATATTAAGAAGATTACATGTGCATGTTATTAATGAGATTATATATGCATGATATTAAGAATATTACATAGGCTATGCATGATATTAAGAAGATTATATATGAATGTTATTAAGGAGAATGACATATGCACGATATTAAGGAGATTACATAAGTATGATATGCATTTCAGCACCACCAGTGAAGAACAGCTCCTACTCTCAGAATATATCAGGGCCTGTTCCATAAAGGATTACTGAGTTAGCTGGATAACAACACTAAGTAAAGCAGGATTACTGAGTTAGCTGGATAACTGCACTGAGTAAAGCCGGATTACTGAGTTAGCTGGATAACTGCACTGAGTAAAGCAGGATTACTGAGTTAGCTGGATAACTGCACTAAGTAAAGCAGGATTACTGAGTTAGCTGGATAACTGCACTGAGTAAAGCAGGATTACTGAGTTAGCTGGATAACTGCACTAAGTAAAGCCTGGAACAGCTCTGTTTTATTTTATGGCAGAGGTGAACGAACTATCATACACAAATTAAGCATTTTATTTTGGGGCTCAATTTTCATGAGGTGGGCAGTGCCTAATTTACCAAGCCTTACATTATGTGATCTCCGTAAAGTAAACAAACCATTTAATGCAATGTATATCTCGTAACGGTCATCGCTATGGAAACTGTCCGTTTCTGTGGAGACAAAAATCACGGGAACGCGGCGCAGTAATAAAAAAAATTCGATGTGAAAGGGGTAACAACGGACTGAATAATCTGTGTGGTGTGCGCTTGTGGCGAAGGAACAGGACCTCTTGTAAGTTTTTTAGTGTTAGTGTTTAGTTTAGTGTTGTTTTTCTCCGGTAGCCGACAAAACACTAAAAACCACTGAACAACACTGCTGCTGACCACTGCTCAACACTGGTGTTCAAACAACATTACTAGTTCTAACAACTGTTACACACTCACCGGTCTTTCATTTTTCAACAGTAGAGGGCAGCAATTGATAAATATGTGTTGGTGTGTTCAACACACTTCTCACATTTTACCAACTTTGTTCACAAAGGGACTTGAAACATGGGTTTTAACCACCTAAATATATAATTAGGTTTTAGCACGCAGTTGACCGACAGTTCAACGCATTGAACGAGCGCGCGCAATGTCACGAGGCTATTTTTGTAGACTATTCGGACGCACACGAAATTGTTTAGCTCGAGGCATGCAGTGATTTTAAACCAGTGAGCAGAAACTCCAGAAAGTAGCCTGCGCGCCAAGCTAACCCGCGAGCGTGGAGCCTATTAGTTTTTTTTTAAAACGCCGATGTATTTACCTCTCTAAGCATACAGTTATGACAAGAGAACTTCAAGTTCTCCACAACAAAACGCGCCCCTAAAAAAACGCTTGCAACAACGCAAGCTTACGTTGCTATAGCACCATTTCATGCTCCCCCGTATGTTACAGAATAGTAAAACAACAGGAGCTAAGATTATGAGTCTGTCCACTGGCACTGCTGTCAGTTTGACAGCGATAACTTGGTACCGTCTCTGCCGTTTGCTTTAGTAGCCTGAGTCACTCATGATAAGAGGGTCTGCAAAAATGCTCATGTAGCTCATTTGTAGCTCATGTGTGCGAGCAATAAAACGACACTTGCATGTTAATCTCTGCACTAAATACTTAAATCTACCAATGGAATGTCCATTGGCTATTTTCAGTTCATCTCAATACTTGTCATTGGGATTTTTCGTCCTACAGTGTAAATAAATAAATACACAAATGTTTATAGTCGTTAAACAAATGGGGTCCAATGAGAAAGGATACCAAACAATCAACGATGACGTCCGTTGTAGGGCAATGTTCACGAGCCAGCAGACTCTAACCCTCTCACGGTGTAAGATTAAGAACCGTTTAGGTCAGTTCACAGCACCGGCGCGTGCACAGGTGAGGGACTGGGCACAGTCAGCTTAGAGTGAAGGATTTCCGTCGATCTGGCACGTGTGTAGCGTCTGGGCACACACACAGAGTAGTTAGCCTATAGCGTATAGTGTTGGATTTATTGCTTGGGGATTATTTATGATATATATTCTGTTTATGATTCATGTTGCATTGTGTGTGACTCACGGCACTGTAGTCTACGTAACCTTTTGGAGATCCTGTAAAATGTAGGCACTTGTTAATGTTTTTAAACAATATTTAGGCTATTAGGGTCTATGTCATGATTTGTTGCGCTTTTAAATTAAGATATCCAATTAGGCTCCATAATGAAGTGGGCTACCCATCAGTGACTATAAAGAATTTGTTTACTAACTGAACTGAATCCAGTGTGTGTGTGCGCGTGTGAAACAACAGACTACGTATTAGAACCCAGCATTAACATTTGTTAATTTTTTTTTTCTTCCATAAAGCATTCCGGCACTTTTTTTTTAAAGGAACTGTTACCAAGAAAGCAATGATGGAACCCACACAATTCTCCCTTGTCTAAAACTCTAAAGAATAGGGTCTCCATCTAACATGAAA
>CM040406.1:62596032-62656032 GCA_022702515.1 Ilyophis sp. 1 JC-2022
TGATTGTGTAGTCGCAGATAAATCCTGTTAGCACCAGGGTTAGTCTAAATAACGCGAAACTCTCCCAGTTTTCCTGAAACGCACACACACACCTGTATGTCCCTATTTTACTGAAACACACACACACACCTGTATGTCCCTGTTTTACTGAAACGCACACACACACCTGTATTTCCCTGTTTTACTGAAACGCACACACACACCTGTATGTCCCTGTTTTACTGAAACGCACACACACACCTGTATGTCTCTGTTTTACTGAAATGCACACACACACCTGTATGTCCCTGTTTTACTGAAACACACACACACACCTGTATGTCCCTGTTTTACTGAAACGCACACACACACCTGTATGTCTCTGTTTTACTGAAACGCACACACACACCTCTATGTCCCTGTTTTACTGAAACACACACACACACCTCTATGTCCCTGTTTTACTGAAACGCACACACACACCTGTATGTCTCTGTTTTACTGAAACGCACACACACACCTGTATGTCCCTGTTTTACTGAAACGCACACACACACCTGTATGTCCCTGTTTTACTGAAACGCACACACACACCTGTATGTCCCTGTTTTACTGAAACGCACACACACACCTGTATGTCCCTGTTTTACTGAAACACACACACCTGTATGTCCCTTTACACTGTGCAGGATTGGCGGTGGTCGGAGTTCCAGTGGTGATCGGAGCTTTGGGTTTCACGGGGGCCGGTATCGCAGCCGGATCATACGCCGCCACGTGGATGGCAACAGGCGCTGCGGGCTCTGCGGTGGCCGTTCTCCAATCAGTCGGTACGCGATGTGCTGTTTCACTGCTCCCTCTCTCAGTGCTGTCAGTCTGTGTTTAAATCTGAAGGACGTTCTGTGTGTGTTTGGCAGGGGCGGCAGGCCTATCCAGTGCGGCGTATGCAGTGATCGGCACCACCGGGGCAGTGGTTGCACAAGCCGCCGCTGGGTGCTTTAACTAGCCCACACAGCGACGCCGTGGGCCCTTCTCCAGCGATGACTGTGGACCTCTTGCCAGTACACTGGTTGCTATGAAAGAAGGCTCCCCCATAGAGGTGTGTTCTTACATCAAAGAGTTGTGAGGCCTTGAAAAATGACATTCCATTAAAAAAAATCTAAAACTCACTTTGTCACAGCGGTTCTTTTTGATCTCCCTTTCCTCCGTCAGCTGCAACAAACTGGTTTAAACAGGTTTAAACCCCTACACCACAGAACTGCATTACAACTGGAACAGTGGATTCTTATTTCACACATTTTAATACGTGTTCCTGTTGTAATGCAGTTCTGTGGTGTCGGCTAAGCACACTACATTTGACCCTTTTTGCTTCTCAGCACTTAAATAATCAATTAAAGCAGTTAATTACATGGTTAACTCACTCCACCTGGCTTCATGGGTTAACAGTGGTTGCTGATTTTAAGGTGAAAACAGAAGTCAGCATGTTATCTACTCACCATCAATCACTGCAGATCAGCTATCAATCCCAACTGCAGCTCAGCTATCAATCCCAACTGCAGATCAGCTATCAATCACCACTGCAACTCAGCTATCAATCACAACTGCAGCTTAGCCATCAATCACAACTGAAAATCAGCTATCAATCCCAACTGCAGATCAGCTATCAATCGCCACTGCAGCTCAGCTATCAATCACCACTGCAGATCAGCTATCAATCCCAACTGAAAATCAGCTATCAATCGCCACTGCAGCTCAGCTATCAATCACCACTGCAGATCAGCTATCAATCCCAACTGCAGATCAGCTATCAATCCCAACTGCAGATCAGCTATCAATCCCAACTGCAGATCAGCTATCAGTCGCCACTGCAGCTCAGCTATCAATCACCACTGCAGATCAGCTATCAATCCCAACTGCAGATCAGCTATCAATCCCAACTGCAGATCAGCTATCAATCCCAACTGCAGATCAGCTATCAGTCGCCACTGCAGATCAGCTATCAGTCGCCACTGCAGATCAGCTATCAATCCCAACTGCAGATCAGCTATCAATCCCAACTGAAAATCAGCTATCAATCCCAACTGCAGATCAGCTATCAGTCGCCACTGCAGCTCAGCTATCAATCACCACTGCAGATCAGCTATCAGTCGCCACTGCAGCTCAGCTATCAATCCCAACTGAAAATCAGCTATCAATCACAACTGCAGATCAGCTATCAGTCGCCACTGCAGCTCAGCTATCAATCACCACTGCTACTCAGCTACCAATCACCACTGCAGATCAGCGATCAATCACCACAGCAGATCAGCGATCAATCACCACTGCAGCTCAGCTGTCAATCATCACTGCAGCTTAGCTATCAATCACTGCAGCTGAGCTGTCAATCACCACTGCAGTTGACCTGTCAATCACCACTGCAAATCTGGCTAAGTCAACCGTCACCCAATTATGAATTGTGTCGACCAGAAATTATAAGACAAACCTTTCAACTAGTCCATGGAAGCATGGACAAAATGCTTTTATTGCTATTAGAATACAGGACATTTTTTCCTCAAAAATAGCCAACAATAATTACATATAAAGTTGCACAATGTGTTAAAAGCCAATTTTTTTAACAAAGCTGAACAACAGGCACTGCCCTTGTAATTTGAGTAGTGCAGCTAAAAATAGACCGTTTGCCCGGATAAGTTTCGTTTTTTCAGAACTGATCAGTCATGTGAAACATCAGTTTGTGAAACAGCCTACTGGTGTGTTTATACCAGGAGCGTCCGACACCTGCAATCTAGATTCAAATGGGTTTTTTTTGGTCACAACTGAAATACTGAAAGTTCAATTTTAATGGGAAGTTTGTTTTCCTTTTAGCATGCAGTCCACGGGCACCCAACCGACCAGCAGGGGTCACTAGAGAGCGATGAACCTGACTGAACCTGACTGAACCTTGGCCCTAATGTGCTACCAGCCACAGTCAGCGATGGCACGGTGCTATAATCACCAAACAGATGCTATAACTGAGACACCTGATTATTATTTGTGATAATATTATAAGAAGGTGAAAACAGGGACTGCACACTCACAAACAAAAATAAAGGCTTTAAATCAAAAACACATCAGTGACATAAAGCTTTTTTGTTTGAACAGAGCAGACATGTTTCGGCCTTAGCCATCATCAGTGTCTCAGTGATTATATTAGAAAGAAAAACATAAATCAGACTTTTTTGTAACAAATTAAAATGATGGTGATGGTGAATGATAAGTTCATCACTGCTGTGTGTGTGCGTGCGTGCGTGCGTGTGTGTGTGTGTGTGTGTGTGCGTGTGCGTGTGTGACCAGGGTCAGGGTGTGCAGTGGGTTGGTTTGCCAAGAATGTGGGAGATAATAGAACACTAGACAGAAATGAGTAGAAAGCAGAGTGAAGGTTTCGCTCAGTTCCACAGAACCCACAGACCAGACCAGACCAGCTCCCAACAGAAAAAAAAAAAACGAAATATTTTGACTGTTTAGATCAGGGGTGTCAAACCAGATTTGGCCCGCAGTGTAATTATATTTGGCCCGCGAGATAATATCGAATTTCTATTTGAGTTGGCCCGCCGGTAACGCATGCACCGCTAATACTACAAATCCCAGAATGCTCTGCTAGTGCCTTGGCGCGTCAAGACCCGCAAGCATCCCCTCCTCTGTTTTCATTCATTCGCAACCTCATGCTACCAGTCACCTCGGGCAGATGTAAGACACCCCTCTCAATTGAATTGTTGGATTTTCATTGAAGGAAATTATCCTCATTATTATTATTTTTGTTGTTGTTGGCCTGTGAAAAAATTATTCCATTGAAAATTAACTGAAAAGGCTACAGATGGAGAAAGAGGCATAATATTATTTTTATTTAAGAAATGAATGCCACTGATGTGTCTTTTATTTGAAATTTGATTTCTCAGGTGTTTATATTATTAAGCTTTGCTTGTTCCAGATTCAGTGTTTAAGTAAAACTTAAGTTTGTTCCCATATGAAAAGGTTCATTATTATATCTAGAAAGAAGGGAAAACATGCTTTTTTTCAATAAATATGAAATCTGGCCCGCGACTTTGTCCCAGTTTTTAATTTTGGCCCACTGTGTATTTGAGTTTGACACCCCTGGTTTAGATTGTATTGAAATAGTTGCTGTGGAGAAAAAATGGTCTGAAATCACTCTTGTCTTTTAATATCCTGTTAGTGTTAATAGGATCACCAACGGTTGTGGGGCGGCAGGGGAGCTGGGATTGTAGCCCAACGGCTGCTGCTTCGATTCCCGGGTCGGACACTTGAGATAAAGGTACTTAACCTGAACCGCTTCAGTATATATCCAGCTGTATAAAGGTACTTAACCTGAACCGCTTCAGTATATATCCAGCTGTATAAATGGATAGTATATGAAAAAATGCAAAGAACAGTGTTCGGCACTCGGGATAAGAGCGTCTGCTAAACGCCTCTAACAAACTGACAGGTTTCAGTGAAAAGTAAGCAAAGTCTAACGTCCCAGCTTTGTACAGCATGAATGTTTGTTTTGGCTGAGGAGGTGGTAGTTTTTTTATTTTTTTAAATCTGTGTAAATAAACAAACTAATTTATTTGTACGTGTGTAAACTCACCTTTGGAAGGAAAGTTTAACCCAGAATACTGGGCTTCACCAACCTGCTTCTTCCTTTATTGGTGTGCTGGGGAACTATTGGACAGAAGTGTGTTATAGAAAAAACACAACCTCCACAACAGCAAGATCAAATTAACCTCTTTCTGAAGGCATCCATGTTCACAATGTGCATCCCTAAGGCCAAAGCCACACAGAAAGCCGTAAAATCTCCTGGCATCACCCTCACCTCCCACACAAGTCCCCACACTTCCATCACAGAACTAGAAGTGGGGAAATAAACATTGAAAAGGGGAACAATTTATAAGTCGGATCTTGCAAAGCTATGCTTTCAAAGTAGCTTCCCCAACACTGTGTACAGATCCATCTGTTGTGCACGTACGCTGGTGTGTATCTATCATAACTGTGATGTCACTGTCCCCTTATGTTTACTGTGTTATTGTGACATCATAATATCGGTTGTTACTGTCATGGATCTTGCCTTTCTTCCCTTATCTCCGCGTCGCTTTATTCGTTTTTATCATTTACCGGTAATCTATCGGATTTTCCTGTGTTCCGCTACGGGTTTTGCTTTCGCCTCGTCATTAGTGAGTTCACCTGTCATTTATTTCCGCTCACTATTTATACCCCGCTTCCTGCCTCTCTCGTTACTTCCATGTTATTTCACATAACATTCGAGCCGGTAAAAAAGGGTATAGGAAGTTGTATTGCTATCGACTGCTTTGATTATCAACGCGGTACAACCTTAGAAAGAAAGCAGTTCTCTTTAAAACGCTCTTATTTCAGAGCAGAGGTTTTCGTTTTCTTTTGTTTTCTACTCTAACCTACGAGTGTCTCACCCAAAGTTTTTGGGGTCTTTTCAGTTCTCTGTTTCACTCCACTAACGGGAGTTAGATGAGCGTTATTGCTTATTTCTTTGTTTTGCTCGGTTATCGAGCTCCTCGTTTTTATTGCGAGGTTTGTGTTCTTTTATTTTATTTTTTTCTCCACTACGGATCATTGTCCGTTCCAGTGGTGTTTTTAGGAACACTTTAAGATTTCCCAGCTATCACATCTGGACCTCCAATATTCCCTCCGTGTCTCTGACAGAGATCCCTTACAGTTACAGTTACAATGATATCCGTTCGCTCCGTTTTTGAAGTGGCAGCCGAGTTCAAAAGAAAAACAAACCACAACATGAACATCAACATCTATGTGTTTTATTCTTTCCAAGGTTTAAAAAAATAACTATAATAAGAAGAAAACTACATGATGGTCATATTTTTAACACAATAACAAACACCACAGACACTTTATAGAGAATAAATCTGATATTGCACAGACACAGGGCACGTATAGAGCTGATATTGCACATACACAGGGCACGTATAGAGAATAGAGCTGATATTGCACATACACAGGGCACGTATAGAGAATAGAGCTGATATTGCACAGACACAGGGCATGTATAGAGAATAGAGCTGATATTGCACATACACAGGGCACGTATAGAGAATAGAGCTGATATTGCACATACACAGGGCACGTATAGAGAATAGAGCTGATATTGCACATACACAGGGCACGTATAGAGAATAGAGCTGATATTGCACATACACAGGGCACGTATAGAGAATAGAGCTGATATTGCACATACACAGGCAAGGCAAGGCAAGGCAGCTTTATTTATAGAGCGCATTTCGTACACATGTGCAATTCAATGTGCTTTACATATACAATAACAAGATTAAACGAGGAAATCATTAAAATTCATTAAAAAAAATAAAAAGATAAGGCAATAAGAATAAAGAATCTAAAAATAAATAAAAAGATAAGACAATAAGATTTGCAGCAGAAAACAGAAGTAACTGAATAAAAACAATAATGGATAAGACAATTAAAATTACACCTTTGTGGGGCTACTCTTAGTAAAGCAAGTCAGTGTTCATAAGCCCTACAAAACAAGAACGTTTTGAGCCTGGATTTAAAAGTTGCCACATTTGGGGTATATCTAAGTGTTTCTGGGAGTTTGTTCCAGGTGTCGGAAGCATAATATTTGAATGATGCTTTACCGTGTTTTGTCTTAGGTCTATAAACAGTTAATAGTCCCTTTCCAGATGACCTAAGGGTTCTTGATGGTTCATAGGGTATAAGAAGATCTAGGAGATATTTTGGCCCCAAGCCATTTAGGGTTTTATAGACCAATAAAATAATTTTAAATTCAACTCTCTGGTACAATGGAAGCCAGTGTAAAGATCTGAGGACTGGTGTGATGTGGTCGTATCTTTTAGTTTTTGTGAGTACCCTTGCAGCTGCATTTTGAACACGCTGTAGTTTTTGGAGGGTTTTTTTAGGAAGGCCGGTATAAAGCCCATTGCAATAATCTAGCCTACTAGAGATGAAAGCATGGATAAGCTTTTCCAGGTCTGGTTTGGATAGTAGGCCTCTAATCCTTGCTATATTTTTAAGGTGGTAATATGCTGACTTAGTTAAGGAGTTAACCTGGTTTTCAAAGTGTAGATCAGCATCTAAAATAACACCCAAGTTTCTGGCCTGATTTGTAGTCTGTAGTGATAGAGATTTTAGATAGTCACTGACCTTAATTCTCTCATTTTTATTGGAACCAAAAACAACTACCTCTGTTTTGTCCTTGTTTAGCTGAAGAAAGTTCTGGCACATCCAGTCATTTATCAGTGAGACACAATGACATAGGGAATTAATTGGACTATAATCAGAGGGTGAGAGGGCAATATAAATTTGTGTATCATCAGCGTAGTTATGGTAGGCAGTATTGTTGTCCCGCAAAAGTTTTCCTAAGGGTAGCATGTAAAGATTAAATAAGAGAGGGCCAAGGATTGATCCTTGAGGAACTCCACACGTCATGTTAACCTTCTGAGAGACGAAGTTGCCAATGGAGACAAAGTAATCTCTATCTTGCAGGTATGACCTGAACCAGTGAAGGACCGTATCAGATAGTCCGACCCAGTTTTCTAGTCTATCTAATAATATAGAATGGTCAACGGTATCAAATGCAGCACTTAAATCCAATAAAACCAAAACTGATATATTACCAGAGTCAGAGTTAAGACGAATGTCGTTAACCACCTTAATTAGTGCCGTCTCAGTACTGTGGTTGGGGCGAAAACCAGACTGGAAGATGTCAAAACAATCATTAGTTTTAAGGAAACAACTAAGCTGGTGATAAACAACCTTCTCAATTACCTTACCTATAAATGGTAGGTTTGATATCGGTCTGTAGTTATTTAGAACAGACGAATCTAGAGTGCTCTTTTTTAGTAGGGGTTTAATGACTGCCGTTTTTAGACTCTGTGGGAAAAGGCCAGATGAAATCGAACAGTTAACAATTTGTAGCAGGTCTTTGGATAAATAATTGAAACACTTTTTGAGAAACACAGTAGGCAAAGGATCTAGACAGCAGGTAGATAAATTTAATTGCACAACTATTTTTTCAAGGGTATGAGAGTCAATGGTCTTAAATTTAGACATTCTTATTGAGGTCATTCCAGCTGGATAAAAAGGTAATATGTTCTGTGCTGGCTGATTTATAGAACTTCTAATTGTTTTAATTTTATCTCTGAAAAAGTCAGCAAACTCATTACATTTACTGGCCGATAAATGGTCAGGGGAAGTTGACACTGGAAGATTAATCAGCCTGTCAACAACTGAAAATAGAACACGAGCATTGTTAGAGTTATTTTTTATCACGTCAGAGAAGTAGGATTGTCTTGCGATTTTTAACACAAGGTTGTAGTTATGCAGGTTTTCTTTATAAATGTCGTAGTGGATGTAGAGGCCTGATTTTCGCCATTTGCGTTCTGCTTTCCTACATTCTCTTTTCTGTGCTTTTACAGAAGCTGCCTTTCTCCATGGTGCTGCAAGCTTGGGGGAGATCAACTTTTCCTTTACTGGGGCAATTGTGTTAATGATATCTTCCATGTTTGAATTAAAATTATTTAAGAGTTGGTCCACAGAGGTTGACGTTGAGGGAGGGATCAGCGAAATAGCCTTAATAAACATTTCAGTAGTCTTCTCATTAAAATGCCGTTTTTTAACTGTTGCAGGTTTAGTAGGAGTCTGAAAAATAGTGGAGATATGAAAGAACACAGAAAAATGATCAGAAAGTGCAACATCAACAACAGATACACTAGAAATATCAAGGCCCTTGGTGATAACTAAATCCAGAGTATGCCCTCGAGTATGAGTTGGTCCTTGCACATGCTGTGATAAACCAAAAGTTTCCAGTATGATAGTGAGTTCTTTTGCGTATTTGTCCAGTGTGTTATCAATGTGGACATTAAAGTCGCCAGTAATAACTAGACAATCATATTCAGTTGAAGTGAGAGAAAGTAGCTCAGTGAAATCATCTAAGAAATTGCTGCAGTATTTTGGTGGCCTGTAAACTGTTAGAAATAAAATTCTCTAACAGGGCACGTATAGAGAATAGAGCTGATATTGCACATACACAGGGCACGTATAGAGCTGATATTGTACATACACAGGGCACGTATAGAGAATAGAGCTGATATTGTACATACACAGGGCACGTATAGAGAATAGAGCTGATATTGCACATACACAGGGCACGTATAGAGAATAGAGCTGATATTGCACATACACAGGGCACGTATAGAGAATAGAGCTGATATTGTACATACACAGGGCACGTATAGAGAATAGAGCTGATATTGCACATACACAGGGCACGTATAGAGAATAGAGCTGATATTGCACATACACAGGGCACGTATAGAGAATAGAGGTGATATTGCACATACACAGGGCACGTATAGAGAATAGAGCTGATATTGCACATACACAGGGCACGTATAGAGAATAGAGCTGATATTGCACAGACACAGGGCACGTATAGAGAATAGAGCTGATATTGCACAGACACAGGGCACGTATAGAGAATAGAGCTGATATTGCACAGACACAGGGCACGTATAGAGAATAGAGCTGATATTGCACAGACACAGGGCACGTATAGAGAATAGAGCTGATATTGCACATACACAGGGCATGTATAGAGAATAGAGCTGATATTGTACATACACAGGGCACGTATAGAGAATAGAGCTGATATTGCACATACACAGGGCACGTATAGAGAATAGAGCTGATATTGCACATACACAGGGCACGTATAGAGAATAGAGCTGATATTGCACATACACAGGGCACGTATAGAGAATAGAGCTGATATGCACAGACACAGGGCACGTATAGAGAATAGAGGTGATATTGCACATACACAGGGCACGTATAGAGAATAGAGCTGATATTGCACAGACACAGGGCACGTATAGAGAATAGAGCTGATATTGCACATACACAGGGCACGTATAGAGAATAGAGCTGATATTGCACATACACAGGGCACGTATAGAGAATAGAGCTGATATTGCACAGACACAGGGCACGTATAGAGAATAGAGCTGATATTGCACAGACACAGGGCATGTATAGAGAATAGAGCTGATATTGCACATACACAGGGCACGTATAGAGAATAGAGCTGATATTGCACATACACAGGGCACGTATAGAGAATAGAGCTGATATTGCACAGACACAGGGCACGTATAGAGAATAGAGCTGATATTGCACATACACAGGGCACGTATAGAGAATAGAGCTGATATTGCACAGACACAGGGCACGTATAGAGAATAGAGCTGATATTGCACAGACACAGGGCACGTATAGAGAATAGAGCTGATATTGCACATACACAGGGCACGTATAGAGAATAGAGCTGATATTGCACATACACAGGGCACGTATAGAGAATAGAGCTGATATTGCACAGACACAGGGCACGTATAGAGAATAGAGCTGATATTGCACATACACAGGGCACGTATAGAGAATAGAGCTGATATTGCACATACACAGGGCACGTATAGAGAATAGAGCTGATATTGCACAGACACAGGGCACGTATAGAGAATAGAGCTGATATTGCACAGACACAGGGCACGTATAGAGAATAGAGCTGATATTGTACATACACAGGGCACGTATAGAGAATAGAGCTGATATTGCACATACACAGGGCACGTATAGAGAATAGAGCTGATATTGCACATACACAGGGCACGTATAGAGAATAGAGCTGATATGCACATACACAGGGCACGTATAGAGTATAGAGCTGATATTGCACAGACGCAGGGCACGTATAGAGAATAGAGCTGATATTGCACATACACAGGGCACGTATAGAGTATAGGGCTGATATTGCACAGACACAGGGCACGTATAGAGTATAGAGCTGATATTGCACATACACAGGGCACGTATAGAGAATAGAGCTGATATTGCACAGACACAGGGCACGTATAGAGAATAGAGCTGATATTGCACAGACACAGGGCATGTATAGAGAATAGAGCTGATATTGCACATACACAGGGCACGTATAGAGAATAGAGCTGATATTGCACATACACAGGGCACGTATAGAGAATAGAGCTGATATTGCACAGACACAGGGCACGTATAGAGAATAGAGCTGATATTGCACATACACAGGGCACGTATAGAGAATAGAGCTGATATTGCACAGACACAGGGCACGTATAGAGAATAGAGCTGATATTGCACAGACACAGGGCACGTATAGAGAATAGAGCTGATATTGCACATACACAGGGCACGTATAGAGAATAGAGCTGATATTGCACATACACAGGGCACGTATAGAGAATAGAGCTGATATTGCACAGACACAGGGCACGTATAGAGAATAGAGCTGATATTGCACATACACAGGGCACGTATAGAGAATAGAGCTGATATTGCACATACACAGGGCACGTATAGAGAATAGAGCTGATATTGCACAGACACAGGGCACGTATAGAGAATAGAGCTGATATTGCACAGACACAGGGCACGTATAGAGAATAGAGCTGATATTGTACATACACAGGGCACGTATAGAGAATAGAGCTGATATTGCACATACACAGGGCACGTATAGAGAATAGAGCTGATATTGCACATACACAGGGTGTAAGGATCTGTGTTCTACTGGTCATTTGTACCTTTATTTTGTATGTATTGTTTATTCTTAGTTTTCACCTGACTTGTTTATTTTCCGGTTTTGCCTAGTTGTCCCGTGTCTACTTGTTTACACCTGATCTGTCACTCCCCGTTTACGTCTCTGTACCATTCGGGTGATCTCATTGGTGTTCGGGTTCCCTCTTGCTTCACACCTATCTCTGTGCACTTAGATTTACTAATTACCACTAACACACTAATGATAGATAAGATCTACTAACTCAATTAACAAACTAATTTGTATATACTTACTAGTCATACTAACGGCAGGGGTGTGTATAGTTACTAATCCCACTAATATATTAGAGCGCACATTTTCATGCTGTTCTGTCCTTGCTAATCATTCTCAGCTGCTTCTGATCTACTCTGCCTGTCATCTTACTCTATGCACGATTTCCTGAAACTCCAGGTCATCTGTCATTGTGTGGGTTTGGAATCCAGTCCGCGTTTTCCCTAGTTGTCTCTGTGGTTGTTTAATTGTTTCCCAGATGTATGTCATTGTCTCTCGTTTGGAACCCCGCCTTCTCACACACCTGATTCCCTTTGTGTCATTTGTATCTTGTGCATTTAAACCCCGTGTTACTTCCAGTCTGTGTCGGATCGTTGTGATTACCTTTTCCAGTGCCTGTTATCTTCTAAAGCCTGAGATCTGTAGTATTATTCCGCGACACCTGTTTGCTCTACTATTCTTTTGCCTTGCCCTTATCTGTCCAGTCTGCCTGTTCGGTTTTGACCTCGTTTGTTTATCTACCATTCTCCTGCCTGATCCTGTTGTACCTACCTACCTCTGATCACCTGGTTTGACCCCTGTACGGATTAACTACCATTCTCCTGCCTGATCCCTGTGTACCTACCTACCTCTGATCACCTGGTCTGAACCCTGTACGGATTAAAGAACTCTTTTGCCTAATCCTGTGGTCTGCGTCTGGGTCCTTACCCCTCCCGCTACGGAGATCGTAACAGTACGATCCGACCATTCTTGGACCCAGCAGACCCAAGCCACCTGCACGCCGCCCTCCTGCGGCAAGGAGCCATGAGTGGCCAACAGGCAGTCATCGAGTCCGTGACCCAAGATCTGCGGTTTCTGATGGCCTGGGAGATCGATCCCTTCGGCCCGGATCCCTATGAGAACTACCTCATGGGGATCTGGGGGCAGAACCCGGAGTTTGCCCGCCGTCATGCCGACCACCACCCATCACTCCAGACTCCTCCACCCAGCTCCCACTCCGTTAGGCTCGGAGTGGTCTCCCTCCATCCTGATAACTCTGAGCCTAGCCACAACCTGGAAGCGGCTAAGTTTAAGGGTACCCGTCTTGCCCTTTGCCCGAGGGGCTATGGACCCGGGAGGAAACGATGGAGTCCTGGTTCCCGGCTCCGTCGACGGGCTCAACCGCCCGTTGACGGGGGATCCATCGCCTTTCCGTCCCAGCCCAAGCCTCCTGTTCCGTCCCGTCACAGCTCCTCTGTTCCGTCCAGTCATAGCTCTCCTGCCCCGTTCCGTCCCAGCTCTCCTGTCCCTTCCTGTGCCAGCCCTCCTGTCCCTGCCCGTTCCAGCCCTCCTGTCCCGTTCAGTCCCAGCTCTCCTGTCCCGTTCAGTCCCAGCTCTCCTGTCCCGTTCAGTCCCAGCTCTCCTGCCCCGTTCAGTCCCAGCTCCCCTGCCCCGTTCAGCCCCAGCTCTCCTGTCCCGTTCAGTCCCAGCTCTCCTGTCCCGTTCAGTCCCAGCTCTCCTGTCCCGTTCAGTCCCAGCTCCCCTGTTCCTTCCCGCCCCAGCTCCCCTGTCCCGTCCCATCCCAGCTCCGCGGTTCCGTCCCGTCCCAGCTCCCCTGTTCCGTCCTGTGCCAGCCCTCCTGTCCCTGCCCGTTCCAGCCCTCCTGTCCCGTTCAGCCCCAGCTCTCCTGTCCCGTTCAGTCCCAGCTCTCCTGTCCCGTTCAGTCCCAGCTCTCCGGTCCCGTTCAGTCCCAGCTCCCCTGTTCCTTCCCGCCCCAGCTCCCCTGTCCCGTCCCATCCCAGCTCCGCTGTTCCGTCCCGTCCCAGCTCCCCTGTTCCGTCCCGTCCCAGCTCCCCTGTCCCGTCCCGTCCCAGCTCACCTGTTCCGCCCCGTCCCAGCTCCCCTGTTCCGTCCCGTCCCAACTCCCCTGTTCCGTCCCGTCCCAGTTCCCCTGTTCCGTCCCGTCCCAGCTCCGCTGTTCCGTCCCGTCCCAGCTCCGCTGTTCCGTCCCGTCCCAGCTCCCCTGTTCCGTCCCGTCCCAACTCCCCTGTTCCGTCCCGTCCCAACTCCCCTGTTCCGTCCCGTCCCAACTCCCCTGTTCCGTCCCGTCCCAACTCCCCTGTTCCGTCCCGTCCCAACCCCCCTGTTCCGTCCCGTCCCAGACCCCCTGTTCCGTCCCGCCCCAGATTCCCTGTTCCGTCCCGTCCCAGCTCCCCTGTTCCGTCCCGTCCCAGCTCCCCTGTTCCGTCCCGTCCCAGCTCCGCTGTTCCGTCCCTTCCCAGCTCCGCTGCTCCGTCCCGTCCCAGCTCCACGGTTCCGTCCCGTCCCAGCTCCGCTGTCCCGTCCCGTCCCAGCTCACCTGTCCCGTCCCGGCCCAGCTCCGCTGTCCCGTCCGGTCCCAGCTCCGCTGTCCCTTCCTGTCCCAGTTCTCCTGTCCCTTCCCGTCCCAGTTCCCCTGTCCCTCCCCGGTCCATGCCTCCTGTCCCTCCCCGGTCCATGCCTACTGTCCCTCCCCGGTCCATGCCTCCTGTTCCTCCCCGGTCCATGCCTCCTGTCCCTCCCCGGTCCATGCCTCCTGTCCCTCCCCGGTCCATGCCTCCTGTCACTCCCCGGTCCATGCCTCCTGTCACTCCCCGGTCCATGCCTATGGCCCCGTCCGGTCCCGGACCTCCAGGCCCGTTTCGTTCCACGCCAACAGTCCCGTCCTGCTCCCTGCCTCCTCTCAAGTTGCCGAGCCAGCTAGTCTCCTCGCCTGAGCGGCCCAGTCCGCTAGTCTCCTCGCCTGAGCGGCCCAGTCCGCTAGTCTCCTCGCCTGAGCGGCCCAGTCCGCTAGTCTCCTCGCCTGAGCGGCCCAGTCCGCTAGTCTCCTCGCCTGAGCGGCCCAGTCCGCTAGTCTCCTCGCCTGAGCGGCCCAGTCCGCTAGTCTCCTCGCCTGAGCGGCCCAGTCCGCTAGTCTCCTCGCCTGAGCGGCCCAGTCCGCTAGTCTCCTCGCCTGAGCGGCCCAGTCCGCTAGTCTCCTCGCCTGAGCGGCCCAGTCCGCTAGTCTCCTCGCCTGAGCGGCCCAGTCCGCTAGTCTCCTCGCCTGAGCGGCCCAGTCCGCTAGTCTCCTCGCCTGAGCGGCCCAGTCCGCTAGTCTCCTCGCCTGAGCGGCCCAGTCCGCTAGTCTCCTCTCCTGAGCGGCCCAGTCCGCTAGTCTCCTCGCCTGAGCGGCCCAGTCCGCTAGTCTCCTCGCCTGAGCGGCCCAGTCCGCTAGTCCCCTCTCCTGAGCGGCCCAGTCCGCTAGTCTCCTCGCCTGAGCGGCCCAGTCCGCTAGTCTTCTCTCCTGAGCGGCCCAGTCCGCTAGTCTCCTCTCCTGAGCGATGCAGCCGTCGCCGCCGGCCTCCTGAGCGATGCAGCCGTCGCCGCCGGCCTCCTGAGCGATGCAGCCGTCGCCGCCGGCCTCCTGAGCGATGCAGCCGTCGCCGCCGGCCTCCTGAGCGATGCAGCCGTCGCCGCCGGCCTCCTGAGCGATGCAGCCGTCGCCGCCGGTCTCCTGAGCGATGCAGCCGTCGCCGCCGGCCTCCTGAGCGATGCAGCCGTCGCCGCCGGCCTCCTGAGCGATGCAGCCGTCGCCGCCGGCCTCCTGAGCGATGCAGCCGTCGCCGCCGGCCTCCTGAGCGATGCAGCCGTCGCCGCCGGCCTCCTGAGCGATGCAGCCGTCGCCGCCGGTCTCCTGAGCGATGTAGCCATCACAGTCTGTCCTGTCTGCGCCACCGTCCTGAGTGGTCCTGTCTGCACCGTCATCCTCCTGAGCGGTCCTGTCTGCGCTGTCGTCCTCCTGAGCGGTCCTGTCTGTGCCACCGTCCTCCTGAGTGGTCCTGTCTGCACCGTCGCCCTCCTGAGCGGTACTGTCTGCGCCATCGTCCGCCTGAACGGTCCTGTCTGCGCCGCCGTCCTTGTTGCCCTCCTCCGGACCCCCTCCACCCACCCTGCTCTGTATTTCGGACATTACAAACTTTGAACATTACTCCACTACCTGCTGTCCCATTATCCCTCCTCCGGTCCCCCTCCACCCACCCTGCTCAGCACTCAGACATTTCTCTCCGAGCCCTTTTCACCCTCCTGAAACTAAGTACCTGCTACTCCATTAGTCCTCCTCCGGTCCCCCACCACCCACCCTGCTTAGTGTTTGTCACTGCTGGGGACGTCTGGAAGCCGTCCCTTGGGGGGGGGGTACTGTAAGGATCTGTGTTCTACTGGTCATTTGTACCTTTATTTTGTATGTATTGTTTATTCTTAGTTTTCACCTGACTTGTTTATTTTCCGGTTTTGCCTAGTTGTCCCGTGTCTACTTGTTTACACCTGATCTGTCACTCCCCGTTTACGTCTCTGTACCATTCGGGTGATCTCATTGGTGTTCGGGTTCCCTCTTGCTTCACACCTATCTCTGTGCACTTAGATTTACTAATTACCACTAACACTAATGATAGATAAGATATACTAACTCAATTAACAAACTAATTTGTATATACTTACTAATCATACTAACGGCAGGGGTGTGTATAGTTACTAATCCCACTAATATATTAGAGCGCACATTTTCATGCTGTTCTGTCCTTGCTAATCATTCTCAGCTGCTTCTGATCTACTCTGCCTGTCATCTTACTCTATGCACGATTTCCTGAAACTCCAGGTCATCTGTCATTGTGTGGGTTTGGAATCCAGTCCGCGTTTTCCCTAGTTGTCTCTGTGGTTGTTTAATTGTTTCCCAGATGTATGTCATTGTCTCTCGTTTGGAACCCCGCCTTCTCACACACCTGATTCCCTTTGTGTCATTTGTATCTTGTGCATTTAAACCCCGTGTTACTTCCAGTCTGTGTCGGATCGTTGTGATTACCTTTTCCAGTGCCTGTTATCTTCTAAAGCCTGAGATCTGTAGTATTATTCCGCGACACCTGTTTGCTCTACTATTCTTTTGCCTTGCCCTTATCTGTCCAGTCTGCCTGTTCGGTTTTGACCTCGTTTGTTTATCTACCATTCTCCTGCCTGATCCTGTTGTACCTACCTACCTCTGATCACCTGGTTTGACCCCTGTACGGATTAACCCTACCATACCTGCCCCCTCCCTGATCCCTGTGTACCTACCTACCTCTGATGAACCTGGTCTTACGGATTTAAAATTTACTTTTTTTGCTATCCCCTCTGGTCTGTCTGGGTCCTTACCCCCCCCCCGCTACGGATCGTAACACAGGGCACGTATAGATAGAGAATAGAGCTATACACATACATACAGGGTACGTATAGATAGAGCTGATGATATTGCACAGACGCAGGGCACGTATAGAGAATAGAGCTGATATTGCACATACACAGGGCACGTATAGAGTATAGGGCTGATATTGCACAGACACAGGGCACGTATAGAGTATAGAGCTGATATTGCACATACACAGGGGACGTATAGAGAATAGAGCTGATATTGCACATACACAGGGCACGTATAGAGTATAGAGCTGATATTGCACAGACACAGGGCACGTATAGAGAATAGAGCTGATATTGCACAGACACAGGGCACGTATAGAGAATAGAGCTGATATTGCACATACACAGGGCACGTATAGAGAATAGAGCTGATATTGCACATACACAGGGCACGTATAGAGAATAGAGCTGATATTGCACATACACAGGGCACGTATAGAGAATAGAGTTGATATTGCACATACACAGGGCACGTATAGAGAATAGAGCTGATATTGCACATACACAGGGCACGTATAGAGAATAGAGCTGATATTGCACAGACACAGGGCACGTATAGAGAATAGAGCTGATATTGCACAGACACAGGGCACGTATAGAGAATAGAGCTGATATTGCACATACACAGGGCACGTATAGAGAATAGAGCTGATATTGCACATACACAGGGCACGTATAGAGAATAGAGCTGATATTGCACAGACACAGGGCACGTATAGAGAATAGAGCTGATATGCACATACACAGGGCACGTATAGAGAATAGAGCTGATATTGCACATACACAGGGCACGTATAGAGAATAGAGCTGATATGCACAGACACAGGGCACGTATAGAGAATAGAGGTGATATTGCACATACACAGGGCACGTATAGAGAATAGAGCTGATATTGCACAGACACAGGGCACGTATAGAGAATAGAGCTGATATTGCACATACACAGGGCACGTATAGAGAATAGAGCTGATATTGCACATACACAGGGCACGTATAGAGAATAGAGCTGATATTGCACAGACACAGGGCACGTATAGAGAATAGAGCTGATATTGCACAGACACAGGGCATGTATAGAGAATAGAGCTGATATTGCACATACACAGGGCACGTATAGAGAATAGAGCTGATATTGCACATACACAGGGCACGTATAGAGAATAGAGCTGATATTGCACAGACACAGGGCACGTATAGAGAATAGAGCTGATATTGCACATACACAGGGCACGTATAGAGAATAGAGCTGATATTGCACAGACACAGGGCACGTATAGAGAATAGAGCTGATATTGCACAGACACAGGGCACGTATAGAGAATAGAGCTGATATTGCACATACACAGGGCACGTATAGAGAATAGAGCTGATATTGCACATACACAGGGCACGTATAGAGAATAGAGCTGATATTGCACATACACAGGGCACGTATAGAGAATAGAGCTGATATTGCACATACACAGGGCATGTATAGAGAATAGAGCTGATATTGCACATACACAGGGCACGTATAGAGAATAGAGCTGATATTGCACATACACAGGGCACGTATAGAGAATAGAGCTGATATTGCACATACACAGGGCACGTATAGAGAATAGAGCTGATATTGCACAGACACACGGCACGTATAGAGAATAGAGCTGATATTGCACATACACAGGGCACGTATAGAAAATAGAGCTGATATTGCACATACACAGGGCACGTATAGAGAATAGAGCTGATATTGCACATACACAGGGCACGTATAGAGAATAGAGCTGATATTGCACATACACAGGGCACGTATAGAGAATAGAGCTGATATTGCACATACACAGGGCACGTATAGAGAATAGAGCTGATATTGCACATACACAGGGCACGTATAGAGAATAGAGCTGATATTGCACATACACAGGGCACGTATAGAGAATAGAGCTGATATTGCACATACACAGGGCACGTATAGAGAATAGAGCTGATATTGCACATACACAGGGCACGTATAGAGAATAGAGCTGATATTGCACATACACAGGGCACGTATAGAGAATAGAGCTGATATTGCACATACACAGGGCACGTATAGAGAATAGAGCTGATATTGCACATACACAGGGCACGTATAGAGAATAGAGCTGATATTGCACATACACAGGGCACGTATAGAGAATAGAGCTGATATTGTACATAAACAGGGCACGTATAGAGAATAGAGCTGATATTGCACATACACAGGGCACGTATAGAGAATAGAGCTGATATTGCACATACACAGGGCACGTATAGAGAATAGAGCTGATATTGCACATACACAGGGCACGTATAGAGAATAGAGCTGATATTGCACATAGATAGGGCACGTATAGAGAATAGAGCTGATATTGCACATACACAGGGCACGTATAGAGAATAGAGCTGATATTGCACAATGCACATACACAGGGCACGTATAGAGAATAGAGCTGATATTGCACAGACACACGGCACGTATAGAGAATAGAGCTGATATTGCACAGACACAGGGCACGTATAGAGAATAGAGCTGATATTGCACATACACAGGGCACGTATAGAGAATAGAGCTGATATTGCACATACACAGGGCACGTATAGAGAATAGAGCTGATATTGCACATACACAGGGCACGTATAGAGAATAGAGCTGATATTGCACATACACAGGGCACGTATAGAGAATAGAGCTGATATTGCACATACACAGGGCACATATAGAGAATAGAGCTGATAATGCACATACACAGGGCACGTATAGAGAATAGAGCTGATATTGCACAGACACAGGGCACGTATAGAGAATAGAGCTGATATTGCACATACACAGGGCACGTATAGAGAATAGAGCTGATATTGCACATACACAGGGCACGTATAGAGAATAGAGCTGATATTGCACATACACAGGGCACGTATAGAGAATAGAGCTGATATTGCACATAGACAGGGCACGTATAGAGAATAGAGCTGATATTGCACATACACAGGGCACGTATAGAGAATAGAGCTGATATTGCACAGACACAGGGCACGTATAGAGAATAGAGCTGATATTGCACATACACAGGGCACGTATAGAGAATAGAGCTGATATTGCACAGACACAGGGCACGTATAGAGAATAGAGCTGATATTGCACATACACAGGGCACGTATAGAGAATAGAGCTGATATTGCACATACACAGGGCACGTATAGAGAATAGAGCTGATATTGCACATACACAGGGCACGTATAGAGAATAGAGCTGATATTGCACAGACACAGGGCACGTATAGAGAATAGAGCTGATATGCACATACACAGGGCACGTATAGAGAATAGAGCTGATATTGCACATACACAGGGCACGTATAGAGAATAGAGCTGATATTGCACATACACAGGGCACGTATAGAGAATAGAGCTGATAATGCACATACACAGGGCACCTATAGAGAATAGAGCTGATATTGCACATACACAGGGCACGTATAGAGAATAGAGCTGATATGCACATACACAGGGCACGTATAGAGAATAGAGCTGATAATGCACATACACAGGGCACCTATAGAGAATAGAGCTGATATTGCACATACACAGGGCACGTATAGAGAATAGAGCTGATAATGCACATACACAGGGCACCTATAGAGAATAGAGCTGATATTGCACATACACAGGGCACGTATAGAGAATAGAGCTGATATTGCACATACACAGGGCACGTATAGAGAATAGAGCTGATATTGCACATACACAGGGCACGTATAGAGAATAGAGCTAATATTGCACAGACACAGGGCACGTATAGAGAATAGAGCTGATATTGCACATACACAGGGCACGTATAGAGAATAGAGCTGATATTGCACATACACAGGGCACGTATAGAGAATAGAGCTGATAATGCACATACACAGGGCACCTATAGAGAATAGAGCTGATATTGCACATACACAGGGCACGTATAGAGAATAGAGCTGATATTGTACATACACAGGGCACGTATAGAGAATAGAGCTGATATTGCACATACACAGGGCACGTATAGAGAATAGAGCTGATATTGCACATACACAGGGCACGTATAGAGAATAGAGCTGATATTGCACATACACAGGGCACGTATAGAGAATAGAGCTGATATTGCACATACACAGGGCACGTATAGAGAATAGAGCTGATATTGCACATACACAGGGCACGTATAGAGAATAGAGCTGATATTGTACATAAACAGGGCACGTATAGAGAATAGAGCTGATATTGCACATACACAGGGCACGTATAGAGAATAGAGCTGATATTGCACATACACAGGGCACGTATAGAGAATAGAGCTGATATTGCACATACACAGGGCACGTATAGAGAATAGAGCTGATATTGCACATACACAGGGCACGTATAGAGAATAGAGCTGATATTGCACATACACAGGGCACGTATAGAGAATAGAGCTGATATTGCACATACACAGGGCACGTATAGAGAATAGAGCTGATATTGCACATACACAGGGCACGTATAGAGAATAGAGCTGATATTGCACATACACAGGGCATGTATAGAGAATAGAGCTGATATTGCACATACACAGGGCACATATAGAGAATAGAGCTGATAATGCACATACACAGGGCACGTATAGAGAATAGAGCTGATATTGCACAGACACAGGGCACGTATAGAGAATAGAGCTGATATTGCACATACACAGGGCACGTATAGAGAATAGAGCTGATATTGCACATACACAGGGCACGTATAGAGAATAGAGCTGATATTGCACATACACAGGGCACGTATAGAGAATAGAGCTGATATTGCACATAGACAGGGCACGTATAGAGAATAGAGCTGATATTGCACATACACAGGGCACGTATAGAGAATAGAGCTGATATTGCACAGACACAGGGCATGTATAGAGAATAGAGCTGATATTGCACATACACAGGGCACATATAGAGAATAGAGCTGATATTGCACATACACAGGGCACGTATAGAGAATAGAGCTGATATTGCACATACACAGGGCACGTATAGAGAATAGAGCTGATATTGCACAGACACAGGGCACGTATAGAGAATAGAGCTGATATTGCACATACACAGGGCACGTATAGAGAATAGAGCTGATATTGCACATACACAGGGCACGTATAGAGAATAGAGCTGATATTGCACATACAGAGGGCACGTATAGAGAATAGAGCTGATATTGCACATACACAGGGCACGTATAGAGAATAGAGCTGATATTGCACATACACAGGGCACGTATAGAGAATAGAGCTGATATTGCACATACACAGGGCACGTATAGAGAATAGAGCTGATATTGCACATACACAGGGCACGTATAGAGAATAGAGCTGATATTGCACAGACACAGGGCACGTATAGAGAATAGAGCTGATATTGCACATACACAGGGCACGTATAGAGAATAGAGCTGATATTGCACATACACAGGGCACGTATAGAGAATAGAGCTGATATTGCACATAGACAGGGCACGTATAGAGAATAGAGCTGATATTGCACAGACACAGGGCACGTATAGAGAATAGAGCTGATATTGCACATACACAGGGCACGTATAGAGAATAGAGCTGATATTGCACATACACAGGGCACGTATAGAGAATAGAGCTGATATTGCACATACACAGAGCACGTATAGAGAATAGAGCTGATATTGCACATACACAGGGCACGTATAGAGAATAGAGCTGATATTGCACAGACACAGGGCACGTATAGAGAATAGAGCTGATATGCACATACACAGGGCACGTATAGAGAATAGAGCTGATATTGCACATACACAGGGCACGTATAGAGAATAGAGCTGATATTGCACATACACAGGGCACGTATAGAGAATAGAGCTGATATTGCACATACACAGGGCACGTATAGAGAATAGAGCTGATATTGCACATACACAGGGCACGTATAGAGAATAGAGCTGATATTGCACAGACACAGGGCACGTATAGAGAATAGAGCTGATATTGCACATACACAGGGCACGTATAGAGAATAGAGCTGATATTGCACATACACAGGGCACGTATAGAGAATAGAGCTGATATTGCACATACACAGGGCACGTATAGAGAATAGAGCTGATATTGCACATACACAGGGCACGTATAGAGAATAGAGCTGATATTGCACATACACAGGGCACGTATAGAGAATAGAGCTGATATTGCACATACACAGGGCACGTATAGAAAATAGAGCTGATATTGCACATACACAGGGCACGTATAGAGAATAGAGCTGATATTGCACATACACAGGGCACGTATAGAGAATAGAGCTGATATTGCACATACACAGGGCACGTATAGAGAATAGAGCTGATATTGCACAGACACAGGGCACGTATAGAGAATAGAGCTGATATTGCACATACACAGGGCACGTATAGAGAATAGAGCTGATATTGCACATACACAGGGCACGTATAGAGAATAGAGCTGATATTGCACATACACAGGGCACGTATAGAGAATAGAGCTGATATTGCACATACACAGGGCACGTATAGAGAATAGAGCTGATATTGCACATACACAGGGCACGTATAGAGAATAGAGCTGATATTGCACGTACACAGGGCACGTATAGAGAATAGAGCTGATATTGCACAGACACAGGGCACGTATAGAGAATAGAGCTGATATTGCACATACACAGGGCACGTATAGAGAATAGAGCTGATATTGCACATACACAGGGCACGTATAGAGAATAGAGCTGATATTGCACATACACAGGGCACGTATAGAGAATAGAGCTGATATTGCACATACACAGGGCACGTATAGAGAATAGAGCTGATATTGCACAGACACAGGGCACGTATAGAGAATAGAGCTGATATTGCACATACAGAGGGCACGTATAGAGAATAGAGCTGATATTGCACAGACACAGGGCACGTATAGAGAATAGAGCTGATATTGTACATACACAGGGCACGTATAGAGAATAGAGCTGATATTGCACATACACAGGGCACGTATAGAGAATAGAGCTGATATTGCACATACACAGGGCACGTATAGAGAATAGAGCTGATATTGCACATACACAGGGCACGTATAGAGAATAGAGCTGATATTGCACATACACAGGGCACGTATAGAGAATAGAGCTGATATTGCACAGACACAGGGCACGTATAGAGAATAGAGCTGATAATGCACATACACAGGGCACGTATAGAGAATAGAGCTGATATTGCACATACACAGGGCACATATAGAGAATAGAGCTGATAATGCACATACACAGGGCACGTATAGAGAATAGAGCTGATATTGCACATACACAGGGCACGTATAGAGAATAGAGCTGATATTGCACATACACAGGGCACGTATAGAGAATAGAGCTGATATTGCACATAGACAGGGCACGTATAGAGAATAGAGCTGATATTGCACATACACAGGGCACGTATAGAGAATAGAGCTGATATTGCACAGACACAGGGCATGTATAGAGAATAGAGCTGATATTGCACATACACAGGGCACATATAGAGAATAGAGCTGATATTGCACATACACAGGGCACGTATAGAGAATAGAGCTGATATTGCACATACACAGGGCACGTATAGAGAATAGAGCTGATATTGCACAGACACAGGGCACGTATAGAGAATAGAGCTGATATTGCACATACACAGGGCACGTATAGAGAATAGAGCTGATATTGCACATACACAGGGCACGTATAGAGAATAGAGCTGATATTGCACATACACAGGGCACGTATAGAGAATAGAGCTGATATTGCACATACACAGGGCACGTATAGAGAATAGAGCTGATATTGCACATACACAGGGCACGTATAGAGAATAGAGCTGATATTGCACATACACAGGGCACGTATAGAGAATAGAGCTGATATTGCACAGACACAGGGCACGTATAGAGAATAGAGCTGATATTGCACATACACAGGGCACGTATAGAGAATAGAGCTGATATTGCACAGACACAGGGCACGTATAGAGAATAGAGCTGATATTGCACATACACAGGGCACGTATAGAGAATAGAGCTGATATTGCACATACACAGGGCACGTATAGAGAATAGAGCTGATATTGCACATAGACAGGGCACGTATAGAGAATAGAGCTGATATTGCACAGACACAGGGCACGTATAGAGAATAGAGCTGATATTGCACATACACAGGGCACGTATAGAGAATAGAGCTGATATTGCACATACACAGGGCACGTATAGAGAATAGAGCTGATATTGCACATACACAGAGCACGTATAGAGAATAGAGCTGATATTGCACATACACAGGGCACGTATAGAGAATAGAGCTGATATTGCACATACACAGGGCACGTATAGAGAATAGAGCTGATATGCACATACACAGGGCACGTATAGAGAATAGAGCTGATATTGCACATACACAGGGCACGTATAGAGAATAGAGCTGATATTGCACATACACAGGGCACGTATAGAGAATAGAGCTGATATTGCACATACACAGGGCACGTATAGAGAATAGAGCTGATATTGCACATACACAGGGCACGTATAGAGAATAGAGCTGATATTGCACATACACAGGGCACGTATAGAGAATAGAGCTGATATTGCACATACACAGGGCACGTATAGAGAATAGAGCTGATATTGCACATACACAGGGCACGTATAGAGAATAGAGCTGATATTGCACATACACAGGGCACGTATAGAGAATAGAGCTGATATTGCACATACACAGGGCACGTATAGAGAATAGAGCTGATATTGCACATACACAGGGCACGTATAGAGAATAGAGCTGATGTGCACATACACAGGGCACGTATAGAAAATAGAGCTGATATTGCACATACACAGGGCACGTATAGAGAATAGAGCTGATGTTGAAATAAAAAGGGCACCTATAGAAAATAGAGCAGGTATTGCACATACACAGGGCACGTATAGAGAATAGAGCTGATATTGCACAGACACAGGGCACGTATAGAGAATAGAGCTGATATTGCACATACACAGGGCACGTATAGAGAATAGAGCTGATATTGCACATACACAGGGCACGTATAGAGAATAGAGCTGATATTGCACATACACAGGGCACGTATAGAGAATAGAGCTGATATTGCACATACACAGGGCACGTATAGAGAATAGAGCTGATATTGCACATACACAGGGCACGTATAGAGAATAGAGCTGATATTGCACGTACACAGGGCACGTATAGAGAATAGAGCTGATATTGCACAGACACAGGGCACGTATAGAGAATAGAGCTGATATTGCACATACACAGGGCACGTATAGAGAATAGAGCTGCTATTGCACATACACAGGGCACGTATAGAGAATAGAGCTGATATTGCACATACACAGGGCACGTATAGAGAATAGAGTTGATATTGCACATACACAGGGCACGTATAGAGAATAGAGCTGATATTGCACATACACAGGGCACGTATAGAGAATAGAGTTGATATTGCACATACACAGGGCACGTATAGAGAATAGAGCTGATATTGCACAGACACAGGGCACGTATAGAGAATAGAGCTGATATTGCACATACACAGGGCACGTATAGAGAATAGAGCTGATATTGCACATACACAGGGCACGTATAGAGAATAGAGCTGATATTGCACATACACAGGGCACGTATAGAGAATAGAGCTGATATTGCACATACACAGGGCACGTATAGAGAATAGAGCTGATATTGCACATACACAGGGCACGTATAGAGAATAGAGCTGATATTGCACATACACAGGGCACGTATAGAGAATAGAGCTGATATTGCACATACACAGGGCACGTATAGAGAATAGAGCTGATATTGCACATACACAGGGCACGTATAGAGAATAGAGCTGATATTGCACATACACAGGGCACGTATAGAGAATAGAGCTGATATTGCACATACACAGGGCACGTATAGAGAATAGAGCTGATATTGCACATAGATAGGGCACGTATAGAGAATAGAGCTGATATTGCACATACACAGGGCACGTATAGAGAATAGAGCTGATATTGCACATACACAGGGCACGTATAGAGAATAGAGCTGATATTGCACATACACAGGGCACGTATAGAGAATAGAGCTGATATTGCACATACACAGGGCATGTATAGAGAATAGAGCTGATATTGCACATACACAGGGCACGTATAGAGAATAGAGCTGATATTGCACATACACAGGGCACGTATAGAGAATAGAGCTGATACTGCACATACACAGGGCACGTATAGAGAATAGAGCTGATATTGCACATACACAGGGCACGTATAGAGAATAGAGCTGATATTGCACATACACAGGGCACGTATAGAGAATAGAGCTGATATTGCACATACACAGGGCACGTATAGAGAATAGAGCTGATATTGCACATACACAGGGCACGTATAGAGAATAGAGCTGATATTGCACATACACAGGGCACGTATAGAGAATAGAGCTGATATTGCACATACACAGGGCACGTATAGAGAATAGAGCTGATATTGCACATACACAGGGCACGTATAGAGAATAGAGCTGATATTGCACATACACAGGGCACGTATAGAGAATAGAGCTGATATTGCACATACACAGGGCACGTATAGAGAATAGAGCTGATATTGCACATACACAGGGCACGTATAGAGAATAGAGCTGATATTGCACATACACAGGGCACTTATAGAGAATAGAGCTGATATTGCACATACACAGGGCACGTATAGAGAATAGAGCTGATATTGCACATACACAGGGCACGTATAGAGAATAGAGCTGATATTGCACATACACAGGGCACGTATAGAGAATAGAGCTGATATTGCACATAGATAGGGCACGTATAGAGAATAGAGCTGATATTGCACATACACAGGGCACGTATAGAGAATAGAGCTGATATTGCACAATGCACATACACAGGGCACGTATAGAGAATAGAGCTGATATTGCACATACACAGGGCACGTATAGAGAATAGAGCTGATATTGCACATACACAGGGCATGTATAGAGAATAGAGCTGATATTGCACATACACAGGGCACGTATAGAGAATAGAGCTGATATTGCACATACACAGGGCACGTATAGAGAATAGAGCTGATATTGCACATACACAGGGCACGTATAGAGAATAGAGCTGATATTGCACAGACACACGGCACGTATAGAGAATAGAGCTGATATTGCACATACACAGGGCACGTATAGAAAATAGAGCTGATATTGCACATACACAGGGCACGTATAGAGAATAGAGCTGATATTGCACATACACAGGGCACGTATAGAGAATAGAGCTGATATTGCACATACACAGGGCACGTATAGAGAATAGAGCTGATATTGCACATACACAGGGCACGTATAGAGAATAGAGCTGATATTGCACATACACAGGGCACGTATAGAGAATAGAGCTGATATTGCACATACACAGGGCACGTATAGAGAATAGAGCTCATATTGCACATACACAGGGCACGTATAGAGAATAGAGCTGATATTGCACATACACAGGGCACGTATAGAGAATAGAGCTGATATTGCACATACACAGGGCACGTATAGAGAATAGAGCTGATATTGCACATACACAGGGCACGTATAGAGAATAGAGCTGATATTGCACATACACAGGGCACGTATAGAGAATAGAGCTGATATTGCACATACACAGGGCACGTATAGAGAATAGAGCTGATATTGCACATACACAGGGCACGTATAGAGAATAGAGCTGATATTGCACATACACAGGGCACGTATAGAGAATAGAGCTGATGTGCACATACACAGGGCACGTATAGAGAATAGGGCTGATATTGCACGTACACAGGGCACGTATAGAGAATAGAGCTGATATTGCACAGACACAGGGCACGTATAGAGAATAGAGCTGATATTGCACATACACAGGGCACGTATAGAGAATAGAGCTGATATTGCACATAGATAGGGCACGTATAGAGAATAGAGCTGATATTGCACAGACACAGGGCACGTATAGAGAATAGAGCTGATATTGCACATACACAGGGCACGTATAGAGAATAGAGCTGATATTGCACATACACAGGGCACGTATAGAGAATAGAGCTGATATTGCACATACACAGGGCACGTATAGAGAATAGAGCTGATATTGCACATACAGAGGGCACGTATAGAGAATAGAGCTGATATTGCACAGACACAGGGCACGTATAGAGAATAGAGCTGATATTGTACATACACAGGGCACGTATAGAGAATAGAGCTGATATTGCACATACACAGGGCACGTATAGAGAATAGAGCTGCTATTGCACATACACAGGGCACGTATAGAGAATAGAGCTGATATTGCACATACACAGGGCACGTATAGAGAATAGAGCTGATATTGCACATACACAGGGCACGTATAGAGAATAGAGCTGATATTGCACATACACAGGGCACGTATAGGGAATAGAGCTGATATTGCACAGACACAGCACGCAATAATCTCTCTAACCATTACACTACACTGCTGCCCATGTGATTATTATCAGCGTATGACCTGCCCATGTACTTAGTGAGTGAGTGATTATTATCACCTTATAATCTGCCCATGTACTTAGTGAGTGAGTGATTATTATCAGCGTATGATCTGCCCATGTACTTAGTGAGTGAGTGATTATTATCATCTTATAATCTGCCCATGTACTTAGTGAGTGAGTGATTATTATCAGCGTATGATCTGCCCATGTACTTAGTGAGTAAGTGATTATTATCAGCGTATGATAATTTAGTCATATTAGAGGTGGTGTACCAGTGTCAGTGTGTAGTGTACCAGTGTATGTGTGTGTGTACCAGTGTAAGTGTGTGTGTACCAGTGTAAGTGTGTAGTGTACCAGTGTCAGTGTGGGTGTGTACCAGTGTCAGTGTGTGTGTACCAGTGTCAGTGTGTAGTGTACCAGTGTAAGTGTGTGTGTACCAGTGTCAGTGTGTAGTGTACCAGTGTCAGTGTGTAGTGTACCAGTGTCAGTGTGGGTGTGTACCAGTGTCAGTGTGTAGTGTACCAGTGTCGGTGTGGGTGTGTACCAGTGTCAGTGTGGGTGTGTACCAGTGTCAGTGTGTGTGTACCAGTGTAAGTGTGTGTGTACCAGTGTCAGTGTGTAGTGTACCAGTGTCAGTGTGGGTGTGTACCAGTGTCAGTGTGGGTGTGTACCAGTGTCAGTGTGTAGTGTACCAGTGTCAGTGTGGGTGTGTACCAGTGTCAGTGTGGGTGTGTACCAGTGTAAGTGTGTAGTGTACCAGTGTAAGTGTGTGTACCAGTGTCAGTGTGTAGTGTACCAGTGTCAGTGTGTAGTGTACCAGTGTCGGTGTGGGTGTGTACCAGTGTCAGTGTGGGTGTGTACCAGTGTCAGTGTGGGTGTGTACCAGTGTCAGTGTGTAGTGTACCAGTGTCGGTGTGGGTGTGTACCAGTGTCAGTGTGGGTGTGTACCAGTGTCAGTGTGGGTGTGTACCAGTGTCAGTGTGTGTGTACCAGTGTCAGTGTGTAGTGTACCAGTGTCGGTGTGGGTGTGTACCAGTGTATGTGTGTGTGTACCAGTGTAAGTGTATATGTCTACCAGTGTAAGTGTGTATGTGTACCAGTGTAAGTGTGTGTCTGTACCAGTGTAAGTGTGTGTGTGTATGTGTACCAGTGTAGGTGTGTGTGTGTACCAGTGTAAGTATGTGTGTGTCTGTACCAGTGTAAGTGTGTGTGTGTGTCTGTACCAGTGTAAGTGTGTGTGTGTGTACCAGTGTAGGTGTGTGTGTGTGTGTGTGTGTGTGTGTGTGTGTGTGTGTGTGTGTGTGTGTGTGTGTGTGTACCAGTGTAGGTGTGTGTGTGTCTACCAGTGTAAGTATGTGTGTGTCTGTACCAGTGTAAGTGTGTGTGTTTGTGTGTGTACCAGTGTAGGTGTGTGTATGTGCACCAGTGTAAGGGTGTGTGTGTACCAGTTTGTGTGTGTGTGTCTGTTTGTGTGTGTGTGTGTGTGTGTGTGTGTGTCTGTGTGTGTGTGTCTGTGTGTGTGTGTGTGTGTGTGTGTGTGTGTGTGTGTGTGTGTGTGTGTGTGTGTGTGTACCAGTGTAAGTGTATATGTGTACCAGTTTTTGTGTGTGTGTGTGTGTGTGTGTGTGTGTGTCTGTTTGTGTGTGTGTGTGTGTGTGTGTGTGTGTGTGTGTGTGTGTGTGTGTGTGTGTGTGTGTGTGTGTGTGAGAGAGAAAGTCGTAACACTTAATTTGACTGCAATTGAATGGAAGTAAAGAGTGCAGCGCCATGCTTTGAGCACCAGGGGGCAGTGCTGAGGCATTGCTAAACAGAGTAGAATCTGGTAGAAACGTGGCGGTGAATGGAGCTAAATGCTATAAAATGATAATCACAGTCCATTGCAAATATTTACGAGTAACTGGAGTGTTACTGTCATTGTTACACGGCCTAATATTTATAATGAAAACATAATAATGAGACGACATTCAATCGATGGTTGTGTTATGATCTCACTTTCAAAACATTTCCACTGCGTTCAGTTTCATTTCTCTGTAAATTCAGTATCTGACCTCTCCCAGCCAGACTCACTAGACTATATAAAGGACCAAGGAACTGCTGCCTTACATCACCCTGCAAAACCTACAGATACTCACCGAGTCATATTCAGCGAAGTCAGGTAAGGTCTTGCATTAATATAAATATAAAATATTTACCTGGGCGGGAACATCACCGGGAAACGGCGCAAATACAGCACATGTATAGCTAACTATATTAAAAGTTACGTATAATCTTTACTTCTGTTGTCTTATTTAGTTATCCCCACATGCAAAAGGTCTGTAAAATCATATATGATCATACTTCCAAAGTTTAAAAAAAAAATCATATATGTTGATGAGTATTATATTATATATTTGTATACAATTCTTATCTTTCAATGTTTTTTAAAGGGAGTAGGCCTACCATGTATGTTAGGGAACTATTTAATTTTAGTATGAAATGTTTATGCTTTATCACGTATTTATTTTTTTGTATATGGAATGTATGGATTTTTACAGACCTTTTGTATACGGGGTTAACGGCAACCGTACAAAGATCAAATAACGGAATTTAGCTCCAGAGCGGCTTGTTCCAGTGCCCTGCTCGAACTAAAACAATTGCGACATCTGCCGTTATGCTATGTCTGTTTCAATGCTTAACAGCAGACTGCAAAAACTTTTACTTTTTTCAATCGTTAATTTTTGTCAATCGTTGGTGCATTCTATCCACAATTTTTTTACAACTGAATACAGAAAAGAAAAAAAAGTTTTTGGCCCCAAATAAAAAAGATTAAAAGTCAGTGCTCACCTTGAATCCATGACACTAAAATCTACAAATCAAGCCAAAAATCTTGGTGTAGTTATGGACTCAAAATTTCAACAGCCATATAAAGACAATTACAAAACCACCTTAAAAACATAGCAAGAATTAAAGGATTTCTGTCTGAACAAGATACAGAAAAACTTGTTCATGCATTTATTTTCCGCAGGCTAGATTATTGTAATGGTGTCTTCACAGGTTTTTAGTAAAAAATCAATTAGACGTCTGCAGCTCGTCCAGAATGCTGCTGCCAGAGTCCGCACGAACCCCAAGAAAGCGGAGCACATTACACCGGTCCTTAAATCACTGCACTGGCTTCCTGTGTGTCAAAGGATAGATTTTAAATCCTATTGCTGGTCTATAAAGCACTAAATAATCTGGCCTAAATACATGTCTGATTTACTTGTGCGTTACGAAGCATCCAGACCCTTCAGGTGATCTGGAACAGGTTTACTCAGTGTTCCCACGATCAAAACCAAGCAAGGTCAAGCATCTTTTAGTTCCTATGCTCCCCACCTGTGGGACAAGCTTCCTGAATACCTGAGGTGTGTTAATACTGTCAGCTCATTTAAACCAGGGCTTAAAACATTACTGTTTACTGCAGCTTTCCAATAAATACTGTCAGCTCATTTAAACTAGGGCTTAAAACATTACTGTTTACTGCAGCTTTCCAATAAATACTGTCAGCTCATTTAAACCAGGGCTTAAAACATTACTGTTTACTGCAGCTTTCCAATAAATACTGTCAGCTCATTTAAACCAGGGCTTAAAACATTACTGTTTACTGCAGCTTTCCAATAAATACTGTCAGCTCATTTAAACCAGGGCTTAAAACATTACTGTTTACTGCAGCTTTCCAATAAATACTGTCAGCTCATTTAAACCAGGGCTTAAAACATTACTGTTTACTGCAGCTTTCCAATAAATACTGTCAGCTCATTTAAACCAGGGCTTAAAACATTACTGTTTACTGCAGCTTTCCAATAAATACTGTCAGCTCATTTAAACCAGGGCTTAAAACATTACTGTTTACTGAGGCTTTCCAATAAATACTGTCAGCTCATTTAAACCAGGGCTTAAAACATTACTGTTTACTGTGGCTTTCCAATAAATACTGTCAGCTCATTTAAACCAGGGCTTAAAACATTACTGTTTACTGCAGCTTTCCAATAAATACTGTCAGCTCATTTAAACCAGGGCTTAAAACATTACTGTTTACTGAGGCTTTCCAATAAATACTGTCAGCTCATTTAAACCAGGGCTTAAAACATTACTGTTTACTGCAGCTTTCCAATAAATACTGTCAGCTCATTTAAACCAGGGCTTAAAACATTACTGTTTACTGCAGCTTTCCAATAAATACTGTCAGCTCATTTAAACCAGGGCTTAAAACATTACTGTTTACTGCAGCTTTCCAATAAATACTGTCAGCTCATTTAAACCAGGGCTTAAAACATTACTGTTTACTGTGGCTTTCCAATAAATACTGTCAGCTCATTTAAACCAGGGCTTAAAACATTACTGTTTACTGCAGCTTTCCAATAAATACTGTCAGCTCATTTAAACCAGGGCTTAAAACATTACTGTTTACTGCAGCTTTCCAATAAATACTGTCAGCTCATTTAAACCAGGGCTTAAAACATTACTGTTTACTGTGGCTTTCCAATAAATACTGTCAGCTCATTTAAACCAGGGCTTAAAACATTACTGTTTACTGCAGCTTTCCAATAAATACTGTCAGCTCATTTAAACCAGGGCTTAAAACATTACTGTTTACTGCAGCTTTCCAATAAATACTGTCAGCTCATTTAAACCAGGGCTTAAAACATTACTGTTTACTGTGGCTTTCCAATAAATACTGTCAGCTCATTTAAACCAGGGCTTAAAACATTACTGTTTACTGCGGCTTTCCAATAAATACTGTCAGCTCATTTAAACCAGGGCTTAAAACATTACTGTTTACTGCGGCTTTCCAATAAATACTGTCAGCTCATTTAAACCAGGGTTTAAAACATTACTGTTTACTGCAACTTTCCAATAAATACTGTCAGCTCATTTAAACCAGGGCTTAAAACATTACTGTTTACTGCAGCTTTCCAATAAATACTGTCAGCTCATTTAAACCAGGGCTTAAAGCATTACTGTTTACTGCGGCTTCCCAATAAATACTGTCAGCTCATTTAAATCAGGGCTTAAAACATTACTGTTTACTGCAGCTTTCCAATAAATACTGTCAGCTCATTTAAACCAGGGCTTAAAACATTACTGTTTACTGCAGCTTTCCAATTAATACTCTCAGCTCATTTAAACTAGGGCTTAAAACATTACTGTTTACTGCAGCTTTCCAATAAATACTGTCAGCTCATTTAAACCAGGGCTTAAAACATTACTGTTTACTGCAGCTTTCCAATAAATACTGTCAGCTCATTTAAACTAGGGCTTAAAACATTACTGTTTACTGCAGCTTTCCAATAAATACTGTCAGCTCATTTAAACCAGGGCTTAAAACATTACTGTTTACTGCAACTTTCCAATAAATACTGTCAGCTCATTTAAACCAGGGCTTAAAACATTACTGTTTACTGCAGCTTTCCAATAAATACTGTCAGCTCATTTAAACCAGGGCTTAAAACATTACTGTTTACTGCAGCTTTCCAATAAATACTGTCAGCTCATTTAAACCAGGGCTTAAAACATTACTGTTTACTGCGGCTTTCCAATAAATACTGTCAGCTCATTTAAACCAGGGCTTAAAACATTACTGTTTACTGTGGCTTTGCAATAAATACTGTCAGCTCATTTAAACCAGGGCTTAAAACATTACTGTTTACTGTGGCTTTCCAATAAATACTGTCAGCTCATTTAAACCAGGGCTTAAAACATTACTGTTTACTGCAGCTTTCCAATAAAATAGATACATAACTTCCTTCTAATCTGTAACTATTCTTTTGTTTTTATTTCTTGGGTTGTCTTTTAATGCAATTTAAAAAATATATTTAATCATTTATTTGCTTGTTTTTGCTTTTTGTTTGTATTGTCTTTTGAATGCAATTTTAATGTATTCTTAATGTCTTATTTCAACATATTTTGTATGCCCCTGTAAAGCACTTTGAATTGCATTGTGTTTGAATGGTTCTATATAAATAAACTTGCCTTGCCTGAAATACATTAATATTTATATTTCAGATTAATCTTTGCAAAGCAACTGAAAGTCAGTTGAAATGGGTGAGTGTCCTGACTCCTGTTACATTAATAGCCTACAGAATTACGCAAAGAAAGATTTTCAGATTTTGCTCCAGCAATACAATGGCTGGGATTAAAGACAGTCTCGAGATTAAACGGAACACTTTTCTCTTATTTATCAGAATGTTTTTTTTAATTTCTTTCTTTCTCTAGGATGCCCTGCATCAGCAGCAGCTGTGGCAGGTTTGTATTAACAATTATCAATTTATTGTTCTTTTTTATTGTAAATTTTTTTACGCGCACACATATGCAGGCATGCGCTCACATCATGGGATATCGCCTGTGTATTGTTTATTCACATACAGCTGCTGAAGTTTCTTTTGAGCCACAGATCAATACTTCTTTCCACTATTTATTAATTTGATTGAGATGTTTATTTTCTCAGATAAATCCTTTAAGCACTGGGGTTAGTCTGAAACACACACACACACCTCTTTGTACCTGTTTCACTTAAACACACACACACACACACCTGGATGTACCTGTTTCACTTAAACACACACACACACCTGGATGTTCCAGTTTTACTTAAACACACACTGGGATTAAAGACAGTCTCGAGATTAGAGATTACACTTTTTTTTTATTTATCAGAATGTTTTTATTTCTTTCTTTCTCTAGAATGCATTAAATCAGCTGCAGTTGGTGTTGGTTTGTATTAACAATTATTAATTTATTGTCCTTTGTTTATTGTTAGTTTTTTTACGCGCACACATATGCAGGCATGCGCTCACATCATGGGATATCGCCTGTGTATTGTTTATTCACATACAGCTGCTGAAGTTTCTTTTGAGCCACAGATCAATACTTCTTTCCACTATTTATTAATTTGATTGAGATGTTTATTTTCTCAGATAAATCCTTTAAGCACTGGGGTTAGTCTGAAACACACACACACACCTCTTTGTACCTGTTTCACTTAAACACACACACACACCTGTATGTACCTGTTTCACTTAAACACACACACACACACCTGGATGTCCCAGTTTTACTTAAACACACACTGGGATTAAAGACAGTCTCGAGATTAGAGATTACACTTTTATTTTATTTATGAGAATTTTTTTCTTTCCTTCTTTCTCTAGGATGCCTTGCATCAGCTGCAGTTAGTGCTGGTTTGTATTACCAATGATCAATGTATTGTTGTTTTGGAGGTTGTCAATGTTGTTTTACGTACTCACGTATACAGACATGCGCACACATCATGTGCTATTACAAGTTTTATTTACATATAATATACTAAAGGCACAGATCGAAGCTTTTTAAATATTAATTTATTTGTTTATTTATTTGATTGACATGATTGTGTAGTCGCAGATTAATCCTGTTAGCACCAGGGTTAGTCTAAATAATGCGACACTCCCAGTTTTACTGAAACGCAAACATACACCTGGATGTTCCAGTTTCACTGAAATGCACACACACACCTGGATGTACCAGTTTTACAGAAACACACACACCTGGATGTATCAGTGTTACGGTCAGGGCCCTGACCCAACCGCAACATAAATGGACAGACACAAAAATGGTTGCATAAATAAATATTTATTAAATAAATAATAAACAAACCTTGCGTAGGTATGGATGCGTGCCTGCATGAGATGTGTATGGTAGGTGTATGGATGCGTGTAACGTGGATATAAGAATTGACCGACAAACACCATGAAAAAGAGAGACGACAGTGAAGCCACCTCTCGTGAAAAAGAGACGCCGGTAAAGCAACCCCGTTATCCGGTCTCAACCTCCTTTTAAATAATAACCGGTGATTGCCGTGGGAGCCAATTAATCCCCGGGAGGCGGACCTAAAAAGGGAAAGGAGAAAACAATATAATGTAAAAGAAAACAGGGGTGACAAACAATAAGCGACCGTAACAATCAGTTTTACTTAAACGCACACACACACCTGGATGTACCAGTTTTACTGAAACGCACACACACACCTGGATGTACCAGTTTTACTGAAAAACACACACACCTGGATGTATCAGTTTTACTTAAACGCACACACACACCTGGATGTACCAGTTTTACTGAAACGCACACACACACCTGGATGTACCAGTTTTACTGAAATGCACACATACACCTGGATGTACCAGTTTTACTGAAACACACACATACACCTGGATGTATCAGTTTTACTTAAACGCACACACACACCTGGATGTACCAGTTTTACTGAAACGCACACACACACCTGGATGTACCAGTTTTACTGAAACGCACACACACACCTGGATGTACCAGTTTTTCTGAAAAACACACACACATGGATGTATCAGTTTTACTTAAACGCACACACACACACCTGGATGTACCAGTTTTACTGAAACGCACACATACACCTGGATGTCCCTGTTTTACTGAAATACACTTTCTTTCTTTTTATTTCTTTATTTCTCTAGAATGCCTTGCATCAACAGCAGCTGTGGCAGGTTTGTATTAACAATTATCAATTTATTGTTCTTTTTTATTGTTAGTTTTTTTACGCACACACATATGCAGGCATGCGCTCACATCATGGGATATCGCCTGTTTATTGTTTATTCGCATACAGCTGCTGAAGTGTCTTTTGAGCCACAGATCAATACTTTTTTCCACTATTTATTAATTTGATTGAGATGTTTATTTTCTCAGATAAATCCTTTAAGCACTGGGGTTAGTCTGAAACACACACACACACCTCTTTGTACCTGTTTCACTTAAACACACACACACACACCTGTATGTACCTGTTTCACTTAAACACACACACACCTGGATGTCCCAGTTTTACGTAAACACACACTGGGATTAAAGACAGTCTCGAGATTAGAGATTACACTTTTTTTTATTTATCAGAATGTTTTTATTTCTTTCTTTCTCTAGAATGCATTCAATCAGCTGCAGTTGGTGCTGGTTTGTATTAACAATTATTAATTTATTGTCCTTTGTTTATTGTTAGTTTTTTTACGCGCACACATATGCAGGCATGCGCTCACATCATGGGATATCGCCTGTTGATTGTTTATTCACATACAGCTGCTGAAGTGTCTTTTGAGCCACAGATCAATACTTTTTTCCACTATTTATTAATTTGATTGAGATGTTTATTTTCTCAGATAAATCCTTTAAGCACTGGGGTTAGTCTGAAACACACACACACACCTGTATGTACCTGTTTCACTTAAACACACACACACACCTGTATGTACCTGTTTCACTTAAACACACACACACACACACCTGTATGTACCTGTTTCACTTAAACACACACTGGGATTAAAGACAATCTCGAGATTAGAGATTACACTTTTTTTTTTTTATCAGAATGTTTTTATTTCTTTCTTTCTCTAGGATACCTTGGAGTAGCAGCAGCAGCTGGGGCTGGTTTGTATTACCAATGATCAATGTATTGTTGTTTTGGAAGTTGTCAATGTTGTTTTACGTACTCACGTATACAGGCATGCGCACACATCATGTGCTATTACAAGTTTTATTTACATATAATATACTAAAGGCACAGATCAAAGCTTTTTAAATATTTATTTATTTGTTTATTTATTTGATTGACATGATTGTGTAGTCGGAGATAAATCCTGTTAGCACCAGGGTTAGTCTAAATAATGCGACACTCTCCCAGCTTTACTGAAACGCACACATACACCTGGATGTCCCAGTTTTACTGAAACATACACATACATCTGGATGTCCCAGTTTTACTGAAACACACACATACACCTGGATGTTCCAGTTTTACTGAAACACACATATACACCTGGATGTTCCAGTTTTACTGAAACACACACACACACCTGTATGTCCCTGTTTTACTGAAACACACACACACACCTGGATGTTCCAGCTTTACTGAAACGCACACGCACACCTGTATGTCCCTGTTTTACTGAAACACACACACACACCTGTATGTCCCTGTTTTACTGAAACACACACACACACCTGTATGTCCCTGTTTTACTGAAACACACACACACACCTGGATGTTCCAGTTTCACTGAAATGCACACACACACCTGGATGTACCAGTTTTACTGAAAAACACACACACCTGGATGTCCCTGTTTTACTGAAACGCACACACACACCTGTATGTCCCAGTTTTACTGAAACACACACACACACCTGGATGTCCCAGTTTTACTGAAACACACACACACACCTGGATGTCCCAATTTTACTGAAACACACACACACACCTGTATGTCCCAGTTTTACTGAAACACACACACACACCTGGATGTCCCAGTTTTACTGAAACACACACACACACCTGTATGTCCCAGTTTTACTGAAACACACACACACACCTGGATGTCCCAGTTTTACTGAAACACACACACACACCTGGATGTCCCAGTTTTACTGAAACACACACACACACCTGGATGTCCCAATTTTACTGAAACACACACACACACCTGGATGTCCCAGTTTTACTTAAACGCACACACACACCTGGATGTCCCAGTTTTACTGAAACACACACACACACCTGGATGTCCCAGTTTTACTGAAACACACACACACACCTGTATGTCCCTGTTTTACTGAAATGCACACATACACCTGGATGTCCCTGTTTTACTGAAACACACACATACACCTGGTTGTACCAGTTTTACTTAAACGCACACACACACCTGGATGTCCCAGTTTTACTGAAACACACACACACACCTGGTTGTCCCAGTTTTACTGAAACACACACACACACCTGTATGTCCCTGTTTTACTGAAACACACACACACACACCTGTATGTCCCTGTTTTACTGAAACGCACACACACACCTGTATGTCCCTGTTTTACTTAAACGCACACACACACACCTGGATGTCCCAGTTTTACTGAAACACACACACACACCTGGATGTCCCAGTTTTACTGAAACACACACACACACCTGGATGTCCCAATTTTACTGAAACACACACACACACCTGGATGTCCCAGTTTTACTTAAACGCACACACACACCTGGATGTCCCAGTTTTACTGAAACACACACACACACCTGGATGTCCCAGTTTTACTGAAACACACACACACACCTGTATGTCCCTGTTTTACTGAAATGCACACATACACCTGGATGTCCCTGTTTTACTGAAACACACACATACACCTGGTTGTACCAGTTTTACTTAAACGCACACACACACCTGGATGTCCCAGTTTTACTGAAACACACACACACACCTGGTTGTCCCAGTTTTACTGAAACACACACACACACCTGTATGTCCCTGTTTTACTGAAACACACACACACACCTGTATGTCCCTGTTTTACTGAAACGCACACACACACCTGTATGTCCCTGTTTTACTTAAACGCACACACACACACCTGGATGTCCCAGTTTTACTGAAACACACACACACACACCTGGATGTCCCAGTTTTACTGAAACACACACACACACACCTGGATGTCCCAGTTTTACTGAAACACACACACACACACCTGTATGTCCCTGTTTTACTGAAACACACACACACACACCTGGATGTCCCAGTTTTACTGAAACACACACACACACCTGTATGTCCCTGTTTTACTGAAATGCACACATACACCTGGATGTACCAGTTTTACTGCAACGCACACACACACCTGTATGTCCCTTTACACTGTGCAGGATTGGCGGTGTTCGGAGTTCCAGCGGTGATTGGAGCGTTGGGTTACACAGCTGCTGGAATCACAGGTGGTTCCATCGCTTCCGCGATGATGTCAGCAGCGGCGGTAGCCAATGGGGGCGGAGTGGTTGTGGGCTCTGCGGTGGCCGTTTTCCAATCAGTCGGTACGCGATGTGCTGTTTCACTGCTCCCTCTCTCAGTGCTGTCAGTCTGTGTTTAAATCTGAAGGACGTTCTGTGTGTGTTTGGCAGGGGCGGCAGGCCTATCGGGCTTGGCGTCTGCAGTGGTGGGCACCGCCGGGGCAGTGATCGCGGAAGCCGTGCTGTGTGCTTTGACTAGCCCAAACAGCGACGCCGTGGGCCCTTCTCCAGCGATGCCTTATTCCAGTGCACCGTTGCTATGGAAGAAGGCCCCATAGAGGTGTGTTCTTACATATAAGAGTTGTGAGGCCTTGAAAAATGACATTCCATTAAAAAAAATCAAAATCTCACTTTGTCACAGCGGTTCTTTCTGATCTCCCTTTCCTCCGTCAGCTGCAACAAACTGGTTTAAACAGGTTTAAACCCCTACACCACAGAACTGCATTACAACTGGAACAGTGGATCCGTATTTCACACATTTTAATACGTGTTCCTGTTGTAATGCAGTTCTGTGGTGTAGGCTAAGCACACTACATTTGACCCTTTTGCTTCTCAGCACATAAATAATCAATTAAAGCAGTTAATTGCATGGTTAACTCACTCCACCTGGCTTCATGGGTTAACAGTGGTTGCTGATTTTAAGGTGAAAACAGAAGTCAGCATGTTATCTACTCACCATCAATCACTGCAGATCAACTGTCAATCACAACTGCAGCTCAGCTATCAATCCCAACTGCAGATCTGCTATCAATCACAACTGCAGATCAGCTATCAATCCCAACTGCAGATCAGCTATCAATCACAACTGCAGATCAGCTATCAATCCCAACTGCAGATCAGCTATCAATCACAACTGCAGATCAGCTATCAATCCCAACTGCAGATCAGCTATCAATCACAACTGCAGATCAGCTATCAATCACAACTGCAGATCAGCTATCAATCACAACTGCAGATCAGCTATCAATCCCAACTGCAGGTCAGCTATCAATCGCCACTGCAGCTCAGCTATCAATCACCACTGCAACTCAGCTACCAATCACCACTGCAGATCAGCTATCAATCACCACAGCAGCTCAGCTATCAATCACCACTGCAGCTCAGCTGTCAATCACCACTGCAGCTCAGCTATCAATCACTGCAGCTGAGCTGTCAATCACCACTGCAGTTGACCTGTCAATCACCACTACAGCTCAGCTGTCAATCACTACTGCAAATCTGGCTAAGTCAACCGTCACCCAATTATGAATTGTGTCAACCAGAAATGATAAGACAAACCTTTCAACTAGTCCATGGAAGCATGGACAAAATGCTTTTATTGCTACATGACGTTTTTTCCTCAAAAAGAGCCAACAATAATGACCTATAAAGTTGCACAATGTGTTACAAACCAATTTTGAAACAAAGCTGAACAACAGGCACTGCCCTTGCAATTTGAGTAGTGCAGCTAAAAATAGACGTTTGCCCGGATAAGTTTCGTTTTTTTAGAACTGATCAGTCATGTGAAACATCAGTTTGTGAAACAGCCTACTGGTGTGTTTATACCAGGAGCGTCCGACACCTGCAATCTAGATTCAAATGTTGTTTTTTTTGGTCACAACTGAAATACTGAAAGTTCAATTTTAATGGGAAGTTTGTTTTCCTTTGCAATTTCCCCATCCGTGTGAAATCACAGTCTGCATATTTTCATATCACAGACCACAGCTTTCATCTGAAGCTTTAGCATGCAGTCCACGGGCATCCAACCGACCAGCAGGGGTCACTAGAGAGCGATGAACCTGACTGAACCTGACTGAACCTTGGCCCTAATGTGCTACCAGCCACAGTCAGCTATGGCACGGTGCTATAATCACCAAACAGAGGCTATAACTGAAGCACCTGATTATTGTTTGGTGATAATATTATAAGAAGGTGAAAACAGGGACTGCACACTCACAAACAAAAATAAAGACTTTAAATCAAAAACACATCAGTGACATAAAGCTTTTTTGTTTGTTTGTTTCGGCCTTAGCCATCATCAGTGTCTCAGTGATTATATTAGAAAGAAAAAAATAAATCAGACTTTTTTGTAACAAATTAAAATGATGGTGATGGTGAATGATAAGTTCATCACTGCTGTGTGTGTGCGTGCGTGCGTGCGTGTGTGTGTGTGTGTGCGTGTGTGACCAGGGTCAGGGTGTGCAGTGGGTTGGTTTGCCAAGAATGTGTGAGATAATAGAACACTAGACAGACATGAGTAGAAGTTAGAGTGAAGGTTTCACTCAGTTCCACAGAACCCACAGACCAGACCAGACCAGCTCCCAACAGAAGAAAAAAAACTAAATATTTTGACTGTTTAGATTGTATTGAAATAGTTGCTGTGGAGAAAAAATGGTCTGAAATCACTCTTGTCTTTTAATATCCTGTTGGTGTTAATGGGATCACCAACGGTTGTGGGGCGGCAGGGGAGCTGGGATTGTAGCCCAACGGGTGCTGCTTCGATTCCCGGGTCGGACACTTGAGATAAAGGTACTTAACCTGAATCGCTTCAGTATATATCCAGCTGTATAAAGGTCCTTAACCTGAACCGCTTCAGTATATATCCAGCTGTATAAAGGTGCTTAACCTGCATTGCTTCAGTATATATCCAGCTGTATAAAGGTCCTTAACCTGAACCGCTTCTGTATATATCCAGCTCTATAAAGGTCCTTAACCTGCATTGCTTCAGTATATATCCAGCTGTATAAAGGTACTTAACCTGCATTGCTTCAGTATATATCCAGCTGTATAAAGGTCCTTAACCTGAATCGCTTCAGTATATATCCAGCTGCATAAAGGTACTTAACCTGCATTGCTTCAGTATATATCCAGCTGTATAAAGGTCCTTAACCTGCATTGCTTCAGTATATATCCAGCTGTATAAAGGTGCTTAACCTGCATTGCTTCAGTATATATCCAGCTGTATAAAGGTGCTTAACCTGCATTGCTTCAGTATATATCCAGCTGTATAAAGGTACTTCACCTGCATTGCTTCAGTATATATCCAGCTGTATAAAGGTCCTTAACCTGCATTGCTTCAGTATATATCCAGCTGTATAAAGGTACTTAACCTGAATCGCTTCAGTATATATCCAGCTGTATAAAGATACTTAACCTGCATTGCTTCAGTATATATCCAGCTGTATAAAGGTGCTTAACCTGCATTGCTTCAGTATATATCCAGCTGTATAAAGGTGCTTAACCTGCATTGCTTCAGTATATATCCAGCTGTATAAAGGTGCTTAACCTGCATTGCTTCAGTATATATCCAGCTGTATAAAGGTGCTTAACCTGAATCACTTCAGTATATATCCAGCTGTATAAAGGTGCTTAACCTGAATCACTGCAGTATATATCCAGCTGTATAAAGGTGCTTAACCTGCATTGCTTCAGTATATATCCAGCTGTATAAAGGTGCTTAACCTGCATTGCTTCAGTATATATCCAGCTGTATAAAGGTCCTTAACCTGCATTGCTTCAGTATATATCCAGCTGTATAAAGGTGCTTAACCTGCATTGCTTCAGTATATATCCAGCTGTATAAAGGTGCTTAACCTGCATTGCTTCAGTATATATCCAGCTGTATAAAGGTGCTTAACCTGCATTGCTTCAGTATATATCCAGCTGTATAAAGGTGCTTAACCTGCATTGCTTCAGTATATATCCAGCTGTATAAAGGTACTTAACCTGCATTGCTTCAGTATATATCCAGCTGTATAAAGGTCCTTAACCTGCATTGCTTCAGTATATATCCAGCTGTATAAAGGTACTTAACCTGAATCGCTTCAGTATATATCCAGCTGTATAAAGGTACTTAACCTGCATTGCTTCAGTATATATGCAGCTGTATAAAGGTCCTTAACCTGCATTGCTTCAGTATATATCCAGCTGTATAAAGGTACTTAACCTGAATCGCTTCAGTATATATCCAGCTGTATAAAGGTGCTTAACCTACATTGCTTCAGTATATATCCAGCTGTATAAAGGTCCTTAACCTGCATTGCTTCAGTATATATCCAGCTGTATAAAGGTACTTAACCTGAATCGCTTCAGTATATATCCAGCTGTATAAAGGTACTTAACCTGCATCGCTTCAGTATATATGCAGCTGCATAAAGGTCCTTAACCTGCATTGCTTCAGTATATATCCAGCTGTATAAAGGTACTTAACCTGAATCGCTTCAGTATATATCCAGCTGTATAAAGGTCCTTAACCTGCATTGCTTCAGTATATATCCAGCTGTATAAAGGTACTTAACCTGAATCGCTTCAGTATATATCCAGCTGTATAAAGGTACTTAACCTGAATCGCTTCAGTATATATCCAGCTGTATAAAGGTGCTTAACCTGAATCGCTTCAGTATATATCCAGCTGTATACAGGTACTTAACCTGAATCACTTCAGTATATATCCAGCTGTATAAAGGCTCTTCACCTGCATTGCTTCAGTATATATCCAGCTGCATAAAGGTGCTTAACCTGCATTGCTTCAGTATATATCCAGCTGTATAAAGGTACTTAACCTGCATTGCTTCAGTATATATCCAGCTCTATAAAGGTCCTTAACCTGCATTGCTTCAGTATATATCCAGCTGTATAAAGGTGCTTAACCTGCATTGCTTCAGTATATATCCAGCTGTATAAAGGTCCTTAACCTGCATTGCTTCAGTATATATCCAGCTGTATAAAGGTGCTTAACCTGCATTGCTTCAGTATATATCCAGCTGTATAAAGGTGCTTAACCTGCATTGCTTCAGTATATATCCAGCTGTATAAAGGTACTTAACCTGCATTGCTTCAGTATATATCCAGCTGTATAAAGGTGCTTAACCTGCATTGCTTCAGTATATATCCAGCTGTATAAAGGTCCTTAACCTGCATTGCTTCAGTATATATCCAGCTGTATAAAGGTGCTTAACCTGCATTGCTTCAGTATATATCCAGCTGTATAAAGGTGCTTAACCTGCATTGCTTCAGTATATATCCAGCTGTATAAAGGTACTTAACCTGAATCGCTTCAGTATATATCCAGCTGTATAAAGGTACTTAACCTGCATTGCTTCAGTATATATCCAGCTGTATAAAGGTACTTAACCTGAATCGCTTCAGTATATATCCAGCTGTATAAAGGTGCTTAACCTGAATCACTTCAGTATATATCCAGCTGTATAAAGGTGCTTAACCTGCATTGCTTCAGTATATATCCAGCTGTATAAAGGTACTTAACCTGCATTGCTTCAGTATATATCCAGCTCTATAAAGGTACTTAACCTGCATTGCTTCAGTATATATCCAGCTGTATAAAGGTACTTAACCTGAATCGCTTCAGTATATATCCAGCTGTATAAAGGTGCTTAACCTGCATTGCTTCAGTATATATCCAGCTGTATAAAGGTACTTAACCTGCATTGCTTCAGTATATATCCAGCTGTATAAAGGTCCTTAACCTGAATCGCTTCAGTATATATCCAGCTGTATAAAGGTACTTAACCTGAATCACTTCAGTATATATCCAGCTGTATAAAGGTCCTTAACCTGCATTGCTTCAGTATATATCCAGCTGTATAAAGGTACTTAACCTGAATCGCTTCAGTATATATCCAGCTGTATAAAGGTACTTAACCTGCATCGCTTCAGTATATATGCAGCTGCATAAAGGTCCTTAACCTGCATTGCTTCAGTATATATCCAGCTGTATAAAGGTACTTAACCTGAATCGCTTCAGTATATATCCAGCTGTATAAAGGTCCTTAACCTGCATTGCTTCAGTATATATCCAGCTGTATAAAGGTACTTAACCTGAATCGCTTCAGTATATATCCAGCTGTATAAAGGTGCTTAACCTGAATCGCTTCAGTATATATCCAGCTGTATAAAGGTGCTTAACCTGAATCGCTTCAGTATATATCCAGCTGTATACAGGTACTTAACCTGAATCACTTCAGTATATATCCAGCTGTATAAAGGCTCTTCACCTGCATTGCTTCAGTATATATCCAGCTGCATAAAGGTGCTTAACCTGCATTGCTTCAGTATATATCCAGCTGTATAAAGGTACTTAACCTGCATTGCTTCAGTATATATCCAGCTCTATAAAGGTCCTTAACCTGCATTGCTTCAGTATATATCCAGCTGTATAAAGGTGCTTAACCTGCATTGCTTCAGTATATATCCAGCTGTATAAAGGTCCTTAACCTGCATTGCTTCAGTATATATCCAGCTGTATAAAGGTGCTTAACCTGCATTGCTTCAGTATATATCCAGCTGTATAAAGGTGCTTAACCTGCATTGCTTCAGTATATATCCAGCTGTATAAAGGTACTTAACCTGCATTGCTTCAGTATATATCCAGCTGTATAAAGGTGCTTAACCTGCATTGCTTCAGTATATATCCAGCTGTATAAAGGTCCTTAACCTGCATTGCTTCAGTATATATCCAGCTGTATAAAGGTGCTTAACCTGCATTGCTTCAGTATATATCCAGCTGTATAAAGGTGCTTAACCTGCATTGCTTCAGTATATATCCAGCTGTATAAAGGTACTTAACCTGAATCGCTTCAGTATATATCCAGCTGTATAAAGGTACTTAACCTGCATTGCTTCAGTATATATCCAGCTGTATAAAGGTACTTAACCTGAATCGCTTCAGTATATATCCAGCTGTATAAAGGTGCTTAACCTGAATCACTTCAGTATATATCCAGCTGTATAAAGGTGCTTAACCTGCATTGCTTCAGTATATATCCAGCTGTATAAAGGTACTTAACCTGCATTGCTTCAGTATATATCCAGCTCTATAAAGGTACTTAACCTGCATTGCTTCAGTATATATCCAGCTGTATAAAGGTACTTAACCTGAATCGCTTCAGTATATATCCAGCTGTATAAAGGTGCTTAACCTGCATTGCTTCAGTATATATCCAGCTGTATAAAGGTACTTAACCTGCATTGCTTCAGTATATATCCAGCTGTATAAAGGTCCTTAACCTGAATCGCTTCAGTATATATCCAGCTGTATAAAGGTGCTTAACCTGAATCACTTCAGTATATATCCAGCTGTATAAAGGTACTTAACCTGCATTGCTTCAGTATATATCCAGCTGTATAAAGGTGCTTAACCTGCATTGCTTCAGTATATATCCAGCTGTATAAAGGTACTTAACCTGCATTGCTTCAGTATATATCCAGCTGTATAAAGGTCCTTAACCTGCATTGCTTCAGTATATATCCAGCTGTATAAAGGTACTTAACCTGAATCGCTTCAGTATATATCCAGCTGTATAAAGATACTTAACCTGCATTGCTTCAGTATATATCCAGCTGTATAAAGGTACTTAACCTGAATCGCTTCAGTATATATCCAGCTGTATAAAGGTGCTTAACCTGCATTGCTTCAGTATATATCCAGCTGTATAAAGGTGCTTAACCTGAATCGCTTCAGTATATATCCAGCTGTATAAAGGTGCTTAACCTGAATCGCTTCAGTATATATCCAGCTGTATAAAGGTGCTTAACCTGAATCGCTTCAGTATATATCCAGCTGTATAAAGGTGCTTAACCTGCATTGCTTCAGTATATATCCAGCTGTATAAAGGTACTTAACCTGCATTGCTTCAGTATATATCCAGCTCTATAAAGGTCCTTAACCTGCATTGCTTCAGTATATATCCAGCTGCATAAAGGTACTTAACCTGAATCGCTTCAGTATATATCCAGCTGTATAAAGGTACTTAACCTGCATTGCTTCAGTATATATCCAGCTGTATAAAGGTGCTTAACCTGCATTGCTTCAGTATATATCCAGCTGCATAAAGGTACTTAACCTGAATCGCTTCAGTATATATCCAGCTCTATAAAGGTCCTTAACCTGCATTGCTTCAGTATATATCCAGCTGTATAAAGGTGCTTAACCTGCATTGCTTCAGTATATATCCAGCTGTATAAAGGTGCTTAACCTGCATTGCTTCAGTATATATCCAGCTGTATAAAGGTACTTAACCTGCATTGCTTCAGTATATATCCAGCTCTATAAAGGTCCTTAACCTGCATTGCTTCAGTATATATCCAGCTGTATAAAGGTACTTAACCTGCATTGCTTCAGTATATATCCAGCTGTATAAAGGTGCTTAACCTGCATTGCTTCAGTATATATCCAGCTGTATAAAGGTGCTTAACCTGCATTGCTTCAGTATATATCCAGCTGCATAAAGGTCCTTAACCTGCATTGCTTCAGTATATATCCAGCTGTATAAATGGATAGTATATGAAAAAATGCAAAGAACAGTGTAAGGCACTCTGGATAAGAGCGTCTGCTAAACGCCTCTAACAAACTGACAGGTTTCAGTGAAAAGTAAGCAAAGTCTAACGTCCCAGCTTTGTACAGCATGAATGTTTGTTTTGGCTTAGGAGGTGATAGTTTTTTTCTTTTTTTAAATCTGTGTAAATAAACAAACTCATTTATTTGTACGTGTGTAAACTCACCTTTGGAAGGAAAGTTTAACCCAGAATACTGGGTTTCGGCAAACTCGCATCTTCCTTTACTGGTGTGCTGGGGAACTATTGGACAGAAGTGTGATATAGCAAAAACACAACCTCCACAACAGCAAGATCAAACGAACCTGTTTCTGAAGGCATCCATGTTCACAATGTGCATCCCTAAGGCCAAAGCCACACAGAAAGCCGTAAAATCTCCTGAAATCGCCCTCGCCTCCCACACAAGAAGTGGGGAAATAAACATTGAAAAGGGGAACAATTTATAAGTCGGATTTTGCAAAGCTATGCTTTCAAAGTAGCTTCCCCAACACTGTGTACAGATCCATCTCTTGTGCACGTACGCTGGTGTGTATCTATCATAACTGTGATGTCACTGTCCCCTTATCAGTGGAGGCTGCTGAGCTGAAAATTGAGGAGGCAGAAAACTTCCCTTTAAACTGATTATTGGTCTCAATCATTTTCCAATCATTTCCCCTGATTAACAAGTGTGCCAACGATCTGAACAATAATTTGCAGGTGAGGACACAGCGTCTTTCTTCACATCATAACAGGGAGATTAAACGGAAAAGTACAAGTTAATAGAAATGCACAACCTGCAATAAAAATAATCTAACAAAAGCTTTAAGATTGTTTAATATCCATGAATATTCTCAGAATTTGAGTGCGGAGAAAAAAAGAGCAGATGTATCCACTATTATAATGTTGATTAAAATGTACACGATTTTGCGACGCAAATGAAAAAATGTATTACTTGCCTAATAGCCTAATTGAAGAGAACTGGTTACATCTGATGGCATTGAGTAATTAGTGAATTAAACGCTGTCGCCTATTGTTAATCAAGGGAAATGATTGAGACCAATAATCGGTTTAAGGGGAAGTTTTCAACCTCCTCAATTTTCAGGTCAGCATCCGCCACTGCCCCTTATGTTTACTGTGTTATTGTGACATAATAATATCGGTTGTTACTGTCATGGATCTTGCCTTTCTTCCCTTATCTCCGCGTCGCTTTATTCGTTTTTATCGTTTACCGGTAATCTATCGGATTTTCCTGTGTTCCGCTACGGGTTTTGCTTTCGCCTCATCATTAGTGAGTTCACCTGGCATTTATTTCCGCTCACTATTTATACCCCGCTTCCTGCCTCTCTCGTTGCTTCCATGTTATTTCACATAACATTCGAGCCGGTAAAAAAGGGTATAGGAAGTTGTATTGCTATCGACCGCTTTGATTATCAACGCGGGACTTGTTAGCAGTACAACCTTAGAAAGAAAGCAGTTCTCTTTAAAACGCTCTTATTTCAGAGCAGAGGTTTTCGTTTTCTTTTGTTTTCTACTCTAACCTACGAGTGTCTCACCCAAAGTTTTTGGGGTCTTTTCAGTTCTCTGTTTCACTCCACAAACGGGAGTTAGATAAGCGCTATTGCTTATTTCTTTGTTTTGCTCAGTTATCGAGCACTTCGTTTTTATTGCGAGGTTTGTGTTCTTTTATTTTATTTTTTTCTCCACTACGGATCATTGTCCGTTCCAGTGGTGTTTTTAGGAACACTTTAAGATTTCCCAGCTATCGCATCTGGACCTCCAATATTCCCTCCGTGTCTCTGACAGAGATCCCTTACAGTTACAGTTACAATGATATCCGTTCGCCCCGTTTTTGAAGTGACAGCCGAGTTCAAAAGAAAAACAAACCACAACATGAACATCAACATCTATGTGTTTTATTCTTTCCGAGGTTTAAAAAAATAACTATAATAAGAAGAATACTACATGATGGTCATATTTTTAACACAATAACAAACACCACAGACACTTTATAGAGAATAGAGCTGATATTGCACATACACAGGGCACGTATAGAGAATAGAGCTGATATTGCACATACACAGGGCACGTATAGAGAATAGAGCTGATATTGCACATACACAGGGCACGTATAGAGAATAGAGCTGATATTGCACATACACAGGGCACGTATAGAGAATAGAGCTGATATTGCACAGACACAGGGCACGTATAGAGAATAGAGCTGATATTGCACAGACACAGGGCACGTATAGAGAATAGAGCTGATATTGCACATACACAGGGCACGTATAGAGAATAGAGCTGATATTGCACATACACAGGGCACGTATAGAGAATAGAGCTGATATTGCACAGACACAGGGCACGTATAGAGAATAGAGCTGATATTGCACAGACACAGGGCACGTATAGAGAATAGAGCTGATATTGTACATACACAGGGCACGTATAGAGAATAGAGCTGATATTGTACATACACAGGGCACGTATAGAGAATAGAGCTGATATTGCACATACACAGGGCACGTATAGAGAATAGAGCTGATATTGCACATACACAGGGCACGTATAGAGAATAGAGCTGATATTGCACATACACAGGGCACGTATAGAGAATAGAGCTGATATTGCACATACACAGGGCACGTATAGAGAATAGAGCTGATATTGCACATACACAGGGCACGTATAGAGAATAGAGCTGATATTGCACATACACAGGGCACGTATAGAGAATATAATCAATGTCTCTCCCCCTCTCTCTCTTTCTCCCCTCTCCCACTCTCCCTGCCGTTCTCTCTCTTTGTCTCTCTCTCTCCCTCCATCCCCCTCTCTTTCGCCTTCTGTCTCTCTCTCTCCGTCTCTCTCTCCTCCCCTGTCTCTCTCTCCCTCCCTCTCTCTCTCTCTCTACTTCTGCCCGTCACACTGCAGTAGCAGAACGATAGAGGGGTCGCTCTTGGCTGCCTCCTTGAACTCCTCCAGTGTGATCTCCTGGTTCTGATCCTTGTCCATCTTGCTGAAGATCCTGTCCACCCTCTGCTGCGGTGTCAGGCCGTCCTCGTTCATGCGCATCATGATCACCGTGCCGACCATCTTATAGATCGCCTAAGCAACAGTGAGGGGGAGGCACAGGAAGATGAGGAAGAATAAGATATGAAGAGGAAGGCACAATGAGATAAAGGGGAGTGGCAATGAGGTAAAAGGGAGGGGCAATTAGATAAAGGGGAGGGGTAAATATATGAAAGGGGAGGGGCAATTAGATAAAGGGGAGGGGTAAATATATGAAAGGGGAGGGGCAATGAGATAAAGGGGAGGGGTAAATATATGAAAGTGAAGAGATTGTTCATATGATATGTTAAGTTTTAAAAGTTGGGTCCATTTACTGTCTTCTATATGCACACACAAACACACAAGATAACATATAATACATGCACACACAAAAACACACATACATAATACACACTGTGATGCACTCGGGTTGGAACGAGTGAACACAAGATTGAAATTAATGAAACCAAGAACCACAAACACATAAATTGAGTTAAACTGTTTATCGACTGTATTGTGGGGAAGAGAGGTAGGGGTTAATGTACACCGAATAAGCCAATCCGCAGTCCAGGAGCGTCGTCGTGGTAGGAAAGCAGGGTTCGGTACACAGAGACGGGTCCTCATGGATAGCAGGATTCGGCAGGTAGGCGGGAAGTCGTACAGGCAGGGATCAGGCACGGGGGAGGTAGTCAGACAGGCAGGGGATTCGGCACACAGCAGGGAAGTCAGACAATCCGGGATATCAGCACACAGCAAGGTCCTCCTTTCAAAGATAGTCATACACAGCGCGTCAACAATACTCTTTCTCTCTCTCTCACCAAACTCCACCATTGATTTCCCCTAAGGTACTCTCTCGATTGTGAGTGAGGTGCCTCTTCTTATGGCATTTCCCCTTAGCTCCTTAATGGCTGTCAGGTGCCGCTTGATGAGCAGGAAGCCCATATAAGGACTTCCTGTACTTGCGCTGCTTCCTTTCACCTGTCTCCACTCTGGCCGTATTAAAACCAGGGGAAAAAGGCATGTATCTATGGTTTCTTACCACCCCTCTCATCTCTCTGATGGGGCGGCCACCACACACCCTCCCCCTCAGCTCTGACCGGGAGGGCGGGGCGGTCCAGCTTCCTAGGGCATCCCTTCTGGACATAGCGTCCGCATTTCCATGCGCGGCCCCGGACCTGTGGACGACCGAGAAGGCAAAGGGTTGCAGGGATAAGAACCAGCGGGTGACCCGGGCGTTGGTTTCCTTATTTCTTGACATCCATACCAGAGGGGCGTGGTCGGTGACAAGGGTGAAGTGCCGTCCCAAGAGGTAATATTTTAACTCTTCGAGAGCCCACTTGATTGCCAGACATTCTTTTTCTACCGTGGAGTATTTCTGTTCCCGTGGTAATAGTTTTCGGCTGATGTACGTTATCGGATGTTCCTCACCTCCTTGTAGTTGTGATAGGACGGCACCCACCCCTGTCTCGGAGGCATCCGTTTGTACCACCAAGGGTTTTGTGAAGTCGGGGGTCACCAGCACTGGGTCGGAGCAAAGGGCCTCCTTGAGCTCCAGGAACGCCTTCTCCGTTTCTTCGGTCCACCGGATCCGGTCTGGCAGCCGACTCTTTGTGAGATCTGTGAGGGGGGCAGCAAGGGAGGAGAAACGGGGAACAAAACGGCGGTAGTAGCTGGTGAGCCCCACGAATGTGCGTACCTGTTTCTTGGTTTGGGGGCGGGGCCAGCCTCTGATCGCCTCGACCTTGCTTGTCTGGGGTTTTACACATCCGCGACCAATGGTATACCCCAGGTAGTCTGCGTCCCTGAGGCCGAGGTGACACTTCTTGGGGTTGGCTGTCAGCCCCGCCCCCTCGCAGGGCTCCCAGTACAGCTGTGACTTGCTTGAGATGTGTCCCCCATTCCTCCCCGTGGATCACGATGTCGTCCAGATAGGCTGCGGCGTACTCTCGATGGGGTCGGAGGACCCTGTCCATTAGCCTCTGGAAGGTCGCCGGTGCTCCGTGAAGGCCGAAGGGGAGCCGGAGGTAGTGGAAGAGGCCATCCGGGGTCACGAAGGCTGTCTTCTCCCGGGCAGTGGGCGCCAGAGGGACCTGCCAGTATCCTTTGGTTAGGTCAAGGGTCGAAATATAACGGCTTTTCCCCAAACGTTCGATGAGCTCGTCAACTCTTGGCATGGGGTAAGCATCAAACCTTGATATTTCATTCAGTTTCCTAAAGTCATTGCAAAACCTGATTGACCCGTCCGGCTTGGGGACGAGCACGATGGGGCTGCACCAGGCGCTGTGCGACTCTTCTATAATTCCATTCTCTAGCATGGTCTTCACTTCCTGGCGGACCGCTTCCCTCCTGGCTTCGGGGATCCGGTAGGGCCGCAGCTTCACCTTTTTCCCGGGCTCTGTGATGATGTGGTGTTCCAGAAGGTCGGTGTGGCCCGCGTCTGTGGAGAACACATCCCTGTGGCGGTCTATTAACTCACGCAGGTCCTGGCGTTGTCTCTCTGATAGCTGCTCCCGCATGGGAACCAAGATCGCCTCTGTTTTGGCCGGGCCTGGTGGGAGAAACACAGCACACAAAGCATCCCGGGCGACCCACTTTTTCAACAAGTTGACGTGGTATATTTTTACCGGGGGTCGTCGCCCGGGCTGGCTGACACGGTAATTCACTTCTCCCACCTTTTCAAGGACTTCGTATGGCCCGTGCCATTTGGCAAGGAACTTGCATTCCGCCGTGGGTACCAGGACCAAAACTCGGTCGCCTGGGTTGAACACCCGGGGTTGGGCACTCCTATTATAGACGCGGGCTTGGGCAGCCTGAGCGGCCGCCATGTGTTCTCTTACCATGGGCCACAGCGCTGTCATCCTCTCCTGGACCTCTTCCACATGTTCCACCAGCGTGCGATGGGGAGAGGGCTGTTGCTCCCAGGCCTCTTTGGCCAGGTCCAGGAGTCCACGGGGTTGTCGGCCGTATAGCAGCTCGAAGGGGGAGAATCCGGTGGAAGCCTGGGGCACCTCCCGGATGGAGAACATCAGGTAGGGCAGCAGCTGGTCCCAGTTCCGTCCGTCCGCATCTATCACTTTTCTTAACATTTGTTTTAGTGTTTGGTTGAAACGTTCAACTAACCCATCTGTCTGGGGGTGATATACAGAGGTTCTCAGCTGTGTGATTTTCAACAGTTTGCACAAGTCTTTCATAATGCGAGACATAAATGGGGTACCTTGGTCTGTGAGGATTTCTTCGGGGAGGCCTACCCGTGAGAACATCATCATCAGCTCTCTGGCGATGCCCTTGGAGGCCATGGTGCGCAGGGGGATGGCTTCAGGGTATCTGGTGGCGTAGTCGAGGATCACCAGGATGTACTTGTGTCCTCGGGTGCTCTTCGGCAGGGGCCCGACCAGATCCATAGCAATCCGGCTGAACGGCACCGATATGATGGGGAGAGGAATTAACGGGTTTCGGTGGTGGGGTTTTGGCGCCACCCGCTGGCACTCGGGGCAACTTCGACAGAAGTCCTCCACGGCCTTTTTTACTCCGGGCCAGTAGAATCTCGCCCGGATGCGCTCCATGGTCTTCTCCACGCCTAGATGAGCTCCTAGCTGGTGCGAGTGGGCTAGGCATAACACCACGGGGATAAAAGGATGGGGCACCAACAGCAACTCATGCGTCACACCAGCTTTCTGAATCACTTGATATAGCAAAGTGTGGGAAAATCATTTGTCTTACCCCCTCTATGAGCTGGCCATCGACCACGGACACCTGCTGAAGAGCGCTGGTGACACAACACATAGACACACACTCACACTCACACACACACATACACACACACACACACATAGACACACACTCACACTCACACACACACACACACTCACACACACACACACACACACACACACACACACACACACGCTGTGCTTCACCTCAATGATCTCCAGCATCTCCACGCGTGTGATCTTTCCATCCCCGTCCAGGTCATACATGTTGAAGGCCCAGTTGAGCTTCTGCTCGAAGCTGCCGCGCGAAGTGACGGACAGGGCACAGATGAACTCCCGGAAGTCGATGGTGCCGTCGCTGTTTTTGTCGAAGGTGCGGAAGGCATGCTGGGCGAACTTTGAGGCGTCGCCGTAGGGGAAGAACTGGAGGAGAGGCAAAAACAGAGCTGGTCCATTGGGCTAAAACTCCGGGGCCTTTAAAACCTGTTAACCCTTTAACACGTAAGATCACAAATACAGTGTGTAATTAGAATGCTCTTAACTGAACATTCTAATGCTGATGTAACAATCACTACTGGTAACCGAAAGCAATGGAGTTCTAGAACACCGACTAGAACAAAAAACATTCCAAAAAACCTACTCTTCATTAAAAAAGCATGTTTTTTTTTCCAAACGTCAGGCTCATTAATTAGTTTTTTTTAGAGAGAAACTGGTTTTCTTGGCCCCTAATTCCAGTGATAACACACCTGAGAAGGGTATCAAGGCTCAGTGCTTTTAACTTTGATGGGAGAGTGAATCGTTCTGAACCAACATAATTGCAGAAGTTACAGTGTGCTGTTAATCACTGCCTTGTAAGGACCAATCAACAGAATATGCTGCTCACATCAAAACATAAGTATTTGTTCACAACAGCGAACGTAACCCCAATTTTAATCCCACAATGCATTTCACCCAGGGTTGGGGGGGGGGGGGTAGTTAGATTTTCAGTGGAGTCTGTCATGGATTGTGGGTTTTGGACTTTTTTTCCCTTGCGATTCTCGTCCTGTTTCCCGATTGAGAATCTATCGGATTTTTTCCACGGTCCGGTCCTGGGTTTTGCTTTCCCATGGTTCGTTATTCGTTTCACCTGTGCTTCTACCTGCAGGGTATTTAAGTTCCTCACTTCCGCTTCCCCGGTGCTTCTTTGTCATTCATTTGTACATTGAGCCAGGTATAGCCAGGTATAGTCAGGTATAGCCAGGTATAGCCAGGTATAGCCAGGTATAGCCAGGTATAGTCAGGCTTAAGCGACCTTGTGAGAGTGGCTTGCTTATGTTCATGAGGGACTTGCTTTTAGCTTCTTCATGTATAGGATTGTGTTCCTCCTGTTAGCGTTCTGCGCTATTTATTCCCGTGCTGTTCTCTACGAGACAGTGGTTTTATTTTGTTTCACCATCCATCGAATGTTTTAGAGTTACGCTCCGAAGGTGTTTTTTTTGTGTTTTCTAATCTCCTATTTTGGCTCTTGTATTGAGTTCAGAAAAATTTAGATCTTTGTTTAATTCGTTCTATTCGAGTCCGCCCTATTTTCGTGGGTAGATTTAGTTTGGCTGTTTAGCTGTCAGGAATTAGTTCCTGTTTTTCTTTTCATCTGTGCGGGTTTATATCTCCCTTATTGGTCCTCACCTATGTGGGTGACGTTTCTGACTTGTCTGATTGAATTTATTGAAATTCAATTCACTGGATAAAAAACAAATGCCCTCAATATTTTATGGTGATTTTTTTTTTCATTAATTAAAATCCCTTTCCTGAACCAACTCAATTGAAAATACAATTGACATCCAACCCTGGAGCTGTCACAGGCCCGGGGGCCCCTGGAGGGCCCCAGGGGGGAGGCCCACCTTGACGTAGAGCTGCTGAAACTCCTCTAGGTTGAGGATGCCAGAGGGGCAGTCCTTCAGGAAGCCCTTGTACCACTGCTTCAGCTCGGCCTCGGTGAACTCCGTGCTCCTGGTCAGATCTTCCAGGACCTCCGGAGCCAGCTTGCTGTTATTCTTCCCCATGGTCCCTTCTCTCACTTTCTCTCTCTCTCTCGCTCTCCCACCCCACCTGGGTGGACAAGTGGAATATCTTGTTCAGGATGAAGAATATCTGTGTGTATATTTGCCTTTAATGAGAGCATTAATTATAACCAGCTATATTTATCTCAGAGAGGCTCCTAAATCACACCAAGACCTAGGCCACTCAGGAAAAATTTTGAATTCAAGGCCCGTTTATTAACTCAATAATGAGTTGGGCCAGATTAATTTAGAGAGGCCCAGATTAATTTAGAAAGGCCCAGATTAAATTAGAGAGGGCTAGATTAATAGAGAGGGCCAGAGACAATTAGAGAGGCCCAGATTAATTCAGAAAGGCCCAGATTAATTTAGAGAGGGCCATATTAATGTAGAGAGGGCCAGATTAAATTAGCCCTGCTGGAGCTGAGTTTGAGTTGGAAAAATCGATTCTGATTGGTTTCCAATGGAAACACTCAGCACTCCCAAACATAATGAGTCAATAAGAATCTTGTTGTAGACCCTGTTGTAGACCCTTCTGGTCGATCAGTTACCTGCAGTCTGCCAGCAACAGCTGTACTCTATTACTACTACTACTACTACTAATACTACACAATGTCTGACACACATGCACACACACAGCATTCACATATACACACACACACTTCAGATATTCAGCTCAATATTCTTAGTACTGACAGTTCTATTGGCCCTTAGCCCTGAAAAATTCTGTCTTCATCCATCTTATGAAAAATGTATAAATTTATTACCAGGGCACCCATTGCATGTCATACTTTATGATGGCACAATGGAATCTGACACTACCAGGGCACCCTGAGTGTCATGTCACCCTTTATGATGTCACAACGGAATTTGGCACTACCAGGGCACCCTGGGTGTCATGTTACCCTTTATGATGTCACAACAGAATTCACTTGTCACACTGCACCATAGTTTAGGCTATGTTCACATTACAAGCAAATGTGGCCCAAATCCCCAAAATTTTGTGACACGGATCAAATTTTTTCAGAGCAGTGTGGACACAGTTTTTTCCAATCAGATCTGGGCCACTTTCATATGTGGTCCTAAAACTGATACATATCTGATCACTGGCCATGAAACCGCTGTGAGAATGTGGTCATCGTACTTCACTGTGCAGGCGCAAGCTCATAAAAACGTCGCAATCGAGCAGTTTTCGAATGAATTGGCCGAGTGGGGTTACAATAGAACTTGGTTGCATGTCAATAAAAAATTTGTTAAGTTTAAAGAGGCTAAGGACAGCTACAAACGCAGTGACGGTCTCTGGTGGCCAAAAGTGGAAACTG
>CM040406.1:62663532-62730072 GCA_022702515.1 Ilyophis sp. 1 JC-2022
TGCACTAAGTAAAGCAGGATTACTGAGTTAGCTGGATAACTGCACTAAGTAAAGCCTGGAACAGCTCTTTTAGAACAAGAGGCCTTGTAGAATGTAGAATCTTGTAGAATGTAGGGCCAGGCTCTCCAAACCAAAAACTGAAGAGTTCAGGCCTTGGATATTCCACACGCTAATCGAAACAGATTTCATACTGTGGTAACAAAGAAAAACTCCTATAGTAGTGATTTAATGAGACAAACAGCTGGGCAAATAGAAACAATGTGTTACATGACTGGAGATATGCGAGAATTAACCTTTTAACTTTTAAACAACAATAAACATATTTATAGAGTATAACAGTATTAGGTCATATAAAGAGAAACAAAATCATCCTGTTTTATCCTGTCAGTTTTGTACAGATGTACATGAGTAACTGCTTGATCTCACCCACATGTTCAGTGTCCCATGAGCCTCTAAGGGCTTCAGCATAGCTGCGTGGGTTCTGCTGTGGGGCGGGGTCCTGGGGTGGGTGATTCGGGATGGGTCTGGGCTGGCTTGCTTGGCGATGGTGAGGTGCTTGGTTGGGGGGGTGAATCCAGGTGGGTTGGGGCTGGCGGGCCAGATGAGGGTGATATCCCGGTGCTATGTTGGGAGCGATGGGTCTGGGGCGTCTGTGTTGGGGTGAGGTACTGGGTACAGCAGCAGGGCTATGTTGGGAGCGATGGGTCCGGGGCGTCTGTGGTGGGGTGGGATACTGGGTACAGCAGCAGGGCTATGTTGGGAGCGATGGGTCCGGGCGTCTGTGGTGGGGTGGGGTACTGGGTACAGCAGCAGGGCTATGTTGGGAGCGATGGGTCCGGGGCGTCTGTGGTGGGGTGGGGTACTGGGTACAGCAGCAGGGATATGTTGGGAGCGATGGGTCCGGGGCGTCTGTGGTGGGGTGGGATACTGGGTACAGCAGCAGGGCTATGTTGGGAGCGATGGGTCAGGGGCGTCTGTGGTGGGGTGGGATACTGGGTACAGCAGCAGGGCTATGTTGGAAGCAATGGGTCTGGGGCGAACTTCCTGGGGGACTATGTGCAGAAGGTTGTATAATTTCTAAACGGTTCATCCGATATGGATGAAAATACCCTCAAATTAAAGCTAACAGTCTGCACTTCAATCTCATTGTCATTGTATCCTTTCAAACTCAAAGTGCTAGAGTACAGAACCAAAATAACAAAAGATGTGCCACTGTCCAATGAATTATGGTGCTCACTGTATGTTATTAAGAATATTACAATCCATGTTATTAAGGAGATTAATATATGCATGATATTAAGAAGATTACATATGCATGTTATTAATGAGATTATATATGCATGATATTAAGGATATTACATAGGCTATGCATGATATTAAGAAGATTATATATGAATGTTATTAAGGAGAATGATATATGCACGATATTAAGGAGATTACATAAGTATGATGTGCATTTCAGCACCACCAGTGAAGAACAGCTCCTACTCTCAGATTCACAAATACACAGGACAAGATGTTACTATCCCTTGTGCCATAATCCCAGGTAAACACTTGTAGAAGACCAGTATAGATTAACAAACAAACAAACGAGTGATATAACCATCATCAGAAGCAACACCATAGGAGACATCAGGCTCGCTACGCCGTCATAGATCTACGGAATCATTCCTCAGATGGCACCAAACGCCAGTTACCTACCCTAACCAACAGCAGTATGCAGCATGTCATTGGGGTTATCAAGTGGGCACCTTCCATCAACAATGTTTCATTAAATTAGGCCCACCCCAAAAATAGTTTAAAAACATAAAAAGAAACCCAAACTGAAAACAACGAGGCAAGAGGTCCGGCCAAAAAGAACAAAAGTTGAAGTGTACCGGGCCAGCCACACAATGGGCCGTCGGACCCAATAACACCTCATAAACTATCAAAAGAAGAAAAGGATTTAAAACTAAACAAAGTAATAAACGTAGTAGTAAACAAAGCCGCGATAATTAAACTACCGGACCCCCCACCGCAAAATGAACAATAACCACAACTCGACATCAGGCTCGCTACGCCGTCATAGATCTACGGAATCATTCCTCAGATGGCACCAAACGCCAGTTACCTACCCTAAACAACAGCAGTATGCAGCATGTCATTGGGGTTATCAAGTGGGCACCTTCCATCAACAATGTTTCGTTAAATTAAGCCCACGACACCTCCAGAAGGCTTATCAGTGTTCCAGCGTCCTGGAGACACCCCCCTCTATGCCACAACCACCTCAAGTTACCTACCATACGGCAATCCCTGATGACTAAGGCCATAAGAAGCCCCACTGGTACCGTTAATGAATACTCAGTGCCATCGGTTCCGTATGGCCTTCTAAACAGAGATTATGCTACACATACACCACGCTACGTAGTACGCTACGAAGTTAGCGGGCTCCCCAGGTAGCATGCTTCCTCCTTATCCATAACCATTCACTTGCTCGCTCCGCTGCCTGAGACATATTCCTAACCACAAGTTTCAAGCTCCGTCCGCGAACACCCAACTCGCTTAGGCGTGCAAAGACGGACTTTGCCACAAAACCACGACAGCCAACTTCTACCGGCCGTACCCGAGCCCTCCAACCTCGTTGTTCTGCCTCTGCTGCCATCTCTGCATACCTCGCTTTCTTCCGTTCGTTTGCTTCATCAACTCTGTCTTCCCAGGGGACAGTGAGTTCGATAAAATAGACTAACTTCTGCACCTCAGACCATAATAGCATATCCGGCCGTAGGCTAGTGCTAACTATTTCTGCTGGCACAGTCAACTGCTCAAACAAATCTACCTTTATTTTCCAGTCTCCACCCACTCCTAGCTGTCCCAGCTCACGCCTGCGTGTGTGCTCTCTTAATCTGACTTTTTCTCCCTCACGTATAAATCTAATCTGTTTATCTACCTTACTAACAGCTAGAGAATTTACCTCTAGACGTTTTTCCTCAACTGCAGCTACCAAACATTTCAACACCTGGTTGTGACGCCAAGTGTATCGCCCTTGGGAAAGACCAACTTTACACCCTGACAATATATGCCTAAGTGTACATACACTAGAGCACAACGGGCAGGCAGTATCCTCACCAAACCACTGATTAAGATTTTGGGGAGATGGTAGTACATCATATGTAGCCCCTATAATGAACTTAATTCTGCTTGCTTCCATGCTCCACACCTCTTTCCACTTCAAACTTCTCTTCTCTACACTCTCCCAGTTTACCCACTGACCTTGCTTTGCCTGCGACACTGCCTTAGTACATCTTACTACCTCCTCTTGGCGATGTACTTCTTCAACTACCAGTTTTCTTTTTTCTACTGCTGTCGCCTTACTCCACACAGGTTTCTCTGCACACAGCCCTAAGCCCCCACGCCCATGCTGCACATGGCCTATGATGTCTCTATGTCTGAGTGCTGCCTGTGCTTGCTGCACTGCCTCTTTTGGGTTCCACTTCCTCCCTGTTTTAACTGTGGGCGCTACGCTTCTAACCACAGGATCCTTTGACTGGGTCAGCGTCATTTCCAGTCTAACCTTAGCACACTTGTACTCCTCTGTCAGGCTAGATACTGGAAGCTCTAATATGCCTTTCCCATACAAAGCCACACTGCTTAGACAGCGTGGGACTCCAAGCCATTTTCTAATAAATGAGTTGATCATCCTTTCCAGCTTTTCTACCTTTGAAATGGGAACCTCATACACTGTCAGCGGCCACATTAGCCGAGGCAACAATCCAAACTGCAAGCACCACAATTTTAGCTTTCCTGGGAGCCCTGACTTATCTATACCTAGAATGCCTTGAATCATATCCTGCCTTATCTCCTGAAATTGACCCTTATCACTGAGGCTTGCATCATACCATCTTCCTAAGCTTTTGACCGGTTTCTCTATGACTGTTGGCACCATTTCATCATCTATGAAAAACTTCTTGTCTACTACCTTCCCTTTAACAATTGAAATACTCCTAGACTTACTTGGCTTCACTTTCATCCTGGCCCACTGTAGATTACTATTTAGCTTATCTAGTAATCTACGAGTACATGGAGCTGTTGACGTCATAGTTGTCATATCATCCATGTAAGCCCTAATTGGTGGGAGCCGCAGCCCTCCCTGCAGCCTTTCCCCACCTACTACCCATTTTGAAGCTCTAATAATGACCTCCATTGCCATGGTAAAAGCTAATGGGGAAATTGTACACCCTGCCATGATGCCTATCTCCAGGTGTTGCCAAGCTGTAGTGTACTCTGCTGTAGTAAAACAGAGTTGAATGTCTAAGAAATAAGCTTTAACTAATCTTGTTATACTATCCGGCACTCTAAAGAAGTCAAACGCCTTCCACAACAGACTATGTGGTACTGACCCGAAAGCATTTGCTAGATCCAGAAATACGACATGAAGATCTCTTTTCTCATGCCGAGCTGACTGGATTTGGTGCCAAATCATGCTGGTGTGCTCTAGGCACCCAGAGAAGCCGGGGATTCCAGCCTTTTGCACCGAAGTGTCAATTAGTCTATTCTTTTCTAAGTACCTAGACAGCCTCAGTGCCACAATGCTAAAGAAAACCTTCCCTTCTACATTAAGCAGACTGATAGGCCTAAACTGACTTATCTCTATAGAATCCTTTTCTTTGGGAATGAAAATTCCCCCTGCTCTGCGCCACGCCTTAGGAATAACCTGCTTCTTCCAGACTACCTTCATGAGCTTCCATAGATACCTCAGCACATCTGGCGCACTCTTATACAGCCGGTAAGGGACTCCATTAGGTCCCGGGGCTGAAGAGGCCCTTGCACGCCTTACTATGTCTTGTACCTCTTTCCACCTTGGTGGGCTAACATCACACTGACAGTCTATCTCACCAATAGGTGGAATATCAGGGGGGAGCACTAGCTCTCTAAGCCTTTCCCTATCTCTATGCACTTCTTCCAAATACTCATCAAGCTCCCGTTTCGGTGCCTTAAGGCTACCATTCTTCTCCTTACTAAATAGCGACTTCACAAATCTAAATGGATCCATGTAAAATGCTACTCTAGCGCGCTCTTTCTTTTTCCTATTTTTTCTAATGTTCTCTGCTCTCCTTAACGTTGCCAATCGCTCCTTTACATCTGACTGCAAGCTGTTAATACCTTCCTTCTCAACCTCTGTAGCCTTCCTCCACTGCCTCTTAAGCTGCCTTCTCTCCTGGATAAGTCTGTCTATCTCTTGTTGGCGCCTGGATTTAACTATCTTGACTTCTAGCTTCTTCTTTTTCTCAAAGATGCCAAACCTTTGTGATCCATAATCATAAATAATAGCTCCCATTTTTTCCAACTTACTCTCAGCAGTTCCTTTAAGCTGGTCTAAAACCCTAACTAAGTCACTATTAATATCTTGCCACTTTCTGCTTTCTACTGCCCCTGGCCACTTAACTCTAGGTTTCTGAGCAATAGACTTCTCCCTTTTTGGCTGGCTAGCCTCTCTACTTTCCTCGGTGCTGGAACCTGCTTCTACATCAGGGGTGCTGATGTCCTGCGAACTGTGGTTTACTTCCTGTCGCTGGACTTCACCCGACTGACTTGCCCAACTTCTTAAGAAATAAGTATCAATGCGGGGTCCCTGTGTTCCCTCTACCAAGCACCTCTTCCTCCCTTGGTGAATTCTAAGGCCCTGTGTTCCCTCTACCAAGCACTTTTTCATCCCTTGGTGGATTCTAAGGCCCTTTACAGTTGTTACATTCTTCCAGCCACACAAACAAACCTGCAGCTTCTTCCCATCTACCTCTACAGTGGCTTCCACTGACATGTTTACCTTACTCATAGTCAAGTCCGTTCCAGAGTCAATAGCCGTGTCAACAATAGGTGAGTCATCTTCCGCCCCCGCTCTCGCAGACTCTAGGGGTGTTTTCCTTGTAAGACTTTTTGTAGCTAGGTAGGGTGTAACCAATTGCTATCTAGCCTTGGCTACTGCCTCAATGAGTTGCTAGCCCATTGCAGCCCCGGTAGGGTCTATTTCCTCCTGTCAGCTGTCTTTCCATGCCGTCACTAGGTCTTTCCCTAGTTGTCAGTTGCACTATTCACAACAGTCACTAGCCTGAGCTAGTGGTCAGATTCACAAATACACAGGACAAGATGTTACTATCCCTTGTGCCATAATCCCAGGTAAACACTTGTAGAAGACCAGTATAGATTAACAAACAAACAAACGAGTGATATAACCATCATCAGAAGCAACACCATAGGAGACATCAGGCTCGCTACGCCGTCATAGATCTACGGAATCATTCCTCAGATGGCACCAAACGCCAGTTACCTACCCTAACCAACAGCAGTATGCAGCATGTCATTGGGGTTATCAAGTGGGCACCTTCCATCAACAATGTTTCATTAAATTAGGCCCACCCCAAAAATAGTTTAAAAACATAAAAAGAAACCCAAACTGAAAACAACGAGGCAAGAGGTCCGGCCAAAAAGAACAAAAGTTGAAGTGTACCGGGCCAGCCACACAATGGGCCGTCGGACCCAATAACACCTCATAAACTATCAAAAGAAGAAAAGGATTTAAAACTAAACAAAGTAATAAACGTAGTAGTAAACAAAGCCGCGATAATTAAACTACCGGACCCCCCACCGCAAAATGAACAATAACCACAACTCGACATCAGGCTCGCTACGCCGTCATAGATCTACGGAATCATTCCTCAGATGGCACCAAACGCCAGTTACCTACCCTAAACAACAGCAGTATGCAGCATGTCATTGGGGTTATCAAGTGGGCACCTTCCATCAACAATGTTTCGTTAAATTAAGCCCACGACACCTCCAGAAGGCTTATCAGTGTTCCAACGTCCTGGAGACACCCCCCTCTATGCCACAACCACCTCAAGTTACCTACCATACGGCAATCCCTGATGACTAAGGCCATAAGAAGCCCCACTGGTACCGTTAATGAATACTCAGTGCCATCGGTTCCGTATGGCCTTCTAAACAGAGATTATGCTACACATACACCACGCTACGTAGTACGCTACGAAGTTAGCGGGCTCCCCAGGTAGCATGCTTCCTCCTTATCCATAACCATTCACTTGCTCGCTCCGCTGCCTGAGACATATTCCTAACCACAAGTTTCAAGCTCCGTCCGCGAACACCCAACTCGCTTAGGAGTGCAAAGACGGACTTTGCCACAAAACCACGACAGCCAACTTCTACCGGCCGTACCCGAGCCCTCCAACCTCGTTGTTCTGCCTCTGCTGCCATCTCTGCATACCTCGCTTTCTTCCGTTCGTTTGCTTCATCAACTCTGTCTTCCCAGGGGACAGTGAGTTCGATAAAATAGACTAACTTCTGCACCTCAGACCATAATAGCATATCCGGCCGTAGGCTAGTGCTAACTATTTCTGCTGGCACAGTCAACTGCTCAAACAAATCTACCTTTATTTTCCAGTCTCCACCCACTCCTAGCTGTCCCAGCTCACGCCTGCGTGTGTGCTCTCTTAATCTGACTTTTTCTCCCTCACGTATAAATCTAATCTGTTTATCTACCTTACTAACAGCTAGAGAATTTACCTCTAGACGTTTTTCCTCAACTGCAGCTACCAAACATTTCAACACCTGGTTGTGACGCCAAGTGTATCGCCCTTGGGAAAGACCAACTTTACACCCTGACAATATATGCCTAAGTGTACATACACTAGAGCACAACGGGCAGGCAGTATCCTCACCAAACCACTGATTAAGATTTTGGGGAGATGGTAGTACATCATATGTAGCCCCTATAATGAACTTAATTCTGCTTGCTTCCATGCTCCACACCTCTTTCCACTTCAAACTTCTCTTCTCTACACTCTCCCAGTTTACCCACTGACCTTGCTTTGCCTGCGACACTGCCTTAGTACATCTTACTACCTCCTCTTGGCGATGTACTTCTTCAACTACCAGTTTTCTTTTTTCTACTGCTGTCGCCTTACTCCACACAGGTTTCTCTGCACACAGCCCTAAGCCCCCACGCCCATGCTGCACATGGCCTATGATGTCTCTATGTCTGAGTGCTGCCTGTGCTTGCTGCACTGCCTCTTTTGGGTTCCACTTCCTCCCTGTTTTAACTGTGGGCGCTACGCTTCTAACCACAGGATCCTTTGACTGGGTCAGCGTCATTTCCAGTCTAACCTTAGCACACTTGTACTCCTCTGTCAGGCTAGATACTGGAAGCTCTAATATGCCTTTCCCATACAAAGCCACACTGCTTAGACAGCGTGGGACTCCAAGCCATTTTCTAATAAATGAGTTGATCATCCTTTCCAGCTTTTCTACCTTTGAAATGGGAACCTCATACACTGTCAGCGGCCACATTAGCCGAGGCAACAATCCAAACTGCAAGCACCACAATTTTAGCTTTCCTGGGAGCCCTGACTTATCTATACCTAGAATGCCTTGAATCATATCCTGCCTTATCTCCTGAAATTGACCCTTATCACTGAGGCTTGCATCATACCATCTTCCTAAGCTTTTGACCGGTTTCTCTATGACTGTTGGCACCATTTCATCATCTATGAAAAACTTCTTGTCTACTACCTTCCCTTTAACAATTGAAATACTCCTAGACTTACTTGGCTTCACTTTCATCCTGGCCCACTGTAGATTACTATTTAGCTTATCTAGTAATCTACGAGTACATGGAGCTGTTGACGTCATAGTTGTCATATCATCCATGTAAGCCCTAATTGGTGGGAGCCGCAGCCCTCCCTGCAGCCTTTCCCCACCTACTACCCATTTTGAAGCTCTAATAATGACCTCCATTGCCATGGTAAAAGCTAATGGGGAAATTGTACACCCTGCCATGATGCCTATCTCCAGGTGTTGCCAAGCTGTAGTGTACTCTGCTGTAGTAAAACAGAGTTGAATGTCTAAGAAATAAGCTTTAACTAATCTTGTTATACTATCCGGCACTCTAAAGAAGTCAAACGCCTTCCACAACAGACTATGTGGTACTGACCCGAAAGCATTTGCTAGATCCAGAAATACGACATGAAGATCTCTTTTCTCATGCCGAGCTGACTGGATTTGGTGCCAAATCATGCTGGTGTGCTCTAGGCACCCAGAGAAGCCGGGGATTCCAGCCTTTTGCACCGAAGTGTCAATTAGTCTATTCTTTTCTAAGTACCTAGACAGCCTCAGTGCCACAATGCTAAAGAAAACCTTCCCTTCTACATTAAGCAGACTGATAGGCCTAAACTGACTTATCTCTATAGAATCCCTTTCTTTGGGAATGAAAATTCCCCCTGCTCTGCGCCACGCCTTAGGAATAACCTGCTTCTTCCAGACTACCTTCATGAGCTTCCATAGATACCTCAGCACATCTGGCGCACTCTTATACAGCCGGTAAGGGACTCCATTAGGTCCCGGGGCTGAAGAGGCCCTTGCACGCCTTACTATGTCTTGTACCTCTTTCCACCTTGGTGGGCTAACATCACACTGACAGTCTATCTCACCAATAGGTGGAATATCAGGGGGGAGCACTAGCTCTCTAAGCCTTTCCCTATCTCTATGCACTTCTTCCAAATACTCATCAAGCTCCCGTTTCGGTGCCTTAAGGCTACCATTCTTCTCCTTACTAAATAGCGACTTCACAAATCTAAATGGATCCATGTAAAATGCTACTCTAGCGCGCTCTTTCTTTTTCCTATTTTTTCTAATGTTCTCTGCTCTCCTTAACGTTGCCAATCGCTCCTTTACATCTGACTGCAAGCTGTTAATACCTTCCTTCTCAACCTCTGTAGCCTTCCTCCACTGCCTCTTAAGCTGCCTTCTCTCCTGGATAAGTCTGTCTATCTCTTGTTGGCGCCTGGATTTAACTATCTTGACTTCTAGCTTCTTCTTTTTCTCAAAGATGCCAAACCTTTGTGATCCATAATCATAAATAATAGCTCCCATTTTTTCCAACTTACTCTCAGCAGTTCCTTTAAGCTGGTCTAAAACCCTAACTAAGTCACTATTAATATCTTGCCACTTTCTGCTTTCTACTGCCCCTGGCCACTTAACTCTAGGTTTCTGAGCAATAGACTTCTCCCTTTTTGGCTGGCTAGCCTCTCTACTTTCCTCGGTGCTGGAACCTGCTTCTACATCAGGGGTGCTGATGTCCTGCGAACTGTGGTTTACTTCCTGTCGCTGGACTTCACCCGACTGACTTGCCCTACTTCTTAAGAAATAAGTATCAATGCGGGGTCCCTGTGTTCCCTCTACCAAGCACCTCTTCCTCCCTTGGTGAATTCTAAGGCCCTGTGTTCCCTCTACCAAGCACTTTTTCATCCCTTGGTGGATTCTAAGGCCCTTTACAGTTGTTACATTCTTCCAGCCACACAAACAAACCTGCAGCTTCTTCCCATCTACCTCTACAGTGGCTTCCACTGACATGTTTACCTTACTCATAGTCAAGTCCGTTCCAGAGTCAATAGCCGTGTCAACAATAGGTGAGTCATCTTCCGCCCCCGCTCTCGCAGACTCTAGGGGTGTTTTCCTTGTAAGACTTTTTGTAGCTAGGTAGGGTGTAACCAATTGCTATCTAGCCTTGGCTACTGCCTCAATGAGTTGCTAGCCCATTGCAGCCCCGGTAGGGTCTATTTCCTCCTGTCAGCTGTCTTTCCATGCCGTCACTAGGTCTTTCCCTAGTTGTCAGTTGCACTATTCACAACAGTCACTAGCCTGAGCTAGTGGTCAGATTCACAAATACACAGGACAAGATGTTACTATCCCTTGTGCCATAATCCCAGGTAAACACTTGTAGAAGACCAGTATAGATTAACAAACAAACAAACGAGTGATATAACCATCATCAGAAGCAACACCATAGGAGACATCAGGCTCGCTACGCCGTCATAGATCTACGGAATCATTCCTCAGATGGCACCAAACGCCAGTTACCTACCCTAACCAACAGCAGTATGCAGCATGTCATTGGGGTTATCAAGTGGGCACCTTCCATCAACAATGTTTCATTAAATTAGGCCCACCCCAAAAATAGTTTAAAAACATAAAAAGAAACCCAAACTGAAAACAACGAGGCAAGAGGTCCGGCCAAAAAGAACAAAAGTTGAAGTGTACCGGGCCAGCCACACAATGGGCCGTCGGACCCAATAACACCTCATAAACTATCAAAAGAAGAAAAGGATTTAAAACTAAACAAAGTAATAAACGTAGTAGTAAACAAAGCCGCGATAATTAAACTACCGGACCCCCCACCGCAAAATGAACAATAACCACAACTCGACATCAGGCTCGCTACGCCGTCATAGATCTACGGAATCATTCCTCAGATGGCACCAAACGCCAGTTACCTACCCTAAACAACAGCAGTATGCAGCATGTCATTGGGGTTATCAAGTGGGCACCTTCCATCAACAATGTTTCGTTAAATTAAGCCCACGACACCTCCAGAAGGCTTATCAGTGTTCCAACGTCCTGGAGACACCCCCCTCTATGCCACAACCACCTCAAGTTACCTACCATACGGCAATCCCTGATGACTAAGGCCATAAGAAGCCCCACTGGTACCGTTAATGAATACTCAGTGCCATCGGTTCCGTATGGCCTTCTAAACAGAGATTATGCTACACATACACCACGCTACGTAGTACGCTACGAAGTTAGCGGGCTCCCCAGGTAGCATGCTTCCTCCTTATCCATAACCATTCACTTGCTCGCTCCGCTGCCTGAGACATATTCCTAACCACAAGTTTCAAGCTCCGTCCGCGAACACCCAACTCGCTTAGGAGTGCAAAGACGGACTTTGCCACAAAACCACGACAGCCAACTTCTACCGGCCGTACCCGAGCCCTCCAACCTCGTTGTTCTGCCTCTGCTGCCATCTCTGCATACCTCGCTTTCTTCCGTTCGTTTGCTTCATCAACTCTGTCTTCCCAGGGGACAGTGAGTTCGATAAAATAGACTAACTTCTGCACCTCAGACCATAATAGCATATCCGGCCGTAGGCTAGTGCTAACTATTTCTGCTGGCACAGTCAACTGCTCAAACAAATCTACCTTTATTTTCCAGTCTCCACCCACTCCTAGCTGTCCCAGCTCACGCCTGCGTGTGTGCTCTCTTAATCTGACTTTTTCTCCCTCACGTATAAATCTAATCTGTTTATCTACCTTACTAACAGCTAGAGAATTTACCTCTAGACGTTTTTCCTCAACTGCAGCTACCAAACATTTCAACACCTGGTTGTGACTATAGCATAACCATTTGTTATGCCCCGCCGGAAAACAGGACATAAACAAACGGAGACCACACAGGACATACGTTTTAACAATAATTTATTAATAGACAAAGGTTCGGTATAAGCTCCCCGTCTCGCAACGCCTTGCGAGAGGGGCCTTGCTGGATGTGTGAGAGGGAAGCAGCTCACTCCGATTTAGCAGGTGGAAACTGGTAGGGGAGGGACGCAACAAGAATTCATTTACTTTTGGGTCGGCATGCAAGCTAACTAACCCACCGCGTCTACTCTGCATGAACACCTCACAGCGTACGAACGTGCAACAATGTATCAAAACTACTCCATAACAATGTAACCATGAAGCCTACAGTTTTTCACCTATTGTCCTACAAAATACAAACGGTGCGCCTTTCTTCAGGCCACACCCCCAAAGCTTAACAAGCCCTGACAACATCAGCTATTAAACAGGCGCCACCTCCTATTGGTCAACGCCACCACGGAACAATTTGATCGGAAACCTTTTAGTTACCGAATAAAATATTTATAGCAGACGTCAGAAACACAGAACTTATTTCTCCTGCGTCGAGACTAGCCCAATCTAAGGAGTACACTTATTGCACTATCGCTATCTGTGCACCCCGTTTTAGAATACCACAACACAAGTAGGAAGCGATACGATCATGGACAAACACTCGGTCAACCTCCAATGTTGAGAGTAAATTCCCTTTCCCCGCACTGCTAACCTATCAGGCCCCCCCGTGGGTTTGCGGTGGGTTACTTTAAACCTGAAACTCGCTGGCGTATGAGCAGACCATTTAATAATCCGTCAACACCGCCACGACAGGTACCCAAGCACGTAGCTTCAGCCGCTAATACCACGAAAATTAACAAAATGCCAAACGGGCTTCTGCTGAACCCGTCGCTTGCCTACCAGGGAATAGTGCAATACTCAAAAATTGACCGATGCTCGTGCAGGATGGTTCACTTACCTACCGTGAAAACAGGTACGGCACACGTCGCCCCGATAACAAACAGAATCCGGGTGACGTCTTTGCTTCCTCTCTCCACACATCCGAATCTTATCTCCTGCATGTCTCCACGCAAAATATACTCAACGAATTCCGACAAATAGGTTTTGTCCGATAAACCAGCTGTATTCAGAATATATCAGGGCCTGTTCCATAAAGGATTACTGAGTTAGCTGGATAACGACACTAAGTAAAGCAGGATTACTGAGTTAGCTGGATAACTGCACTGAGTAAAGCCGGATTACTGAGTTAGCTGGATAACTGCACTGAGTAAAGCAGGATTACTGAGTTAGCTGGATAACTGCACTAAGTAAAGCAGGATCACTGAGTTAGCTGGATAACTGCACTGAGTAAAGCCGGATTACTGAGTTAGCTGGATAACTGCACTGAGTAAAGCAGGATTACTGAGTTAGCTGGATAACTGCACTAAGTAAAGCAGGATTACTGAGTTAGCTGGATAACTGCACTGAGTAAAGCAGGATTACTAAGTAAAGTCTGGAACAGCTCTGTTTGATTTTATGGCAGAGGTGAACGAACTATCATACACAAATTAAGCATTTTATTTTTGGGCTCAATTTTCATGAGGTGGGCAGTGCCTAATTTACCAAGCCTTACATTATGTGATCTCCGCAAAGTAAACAAACCATTTAATGCAATGTATATCTCGTAACGGTCATCGCTATGGAAACTGTCCGTTTCTGTGGAGACAAAAATCACGGGAACGCGGCGCAGTAATAAAAAATTATTCGATGTGAAAGGGGTAACAACGGACTGAATCATCTGTGTGGTGTGCGCTTGTGGCGAAGAAACAGGACCTCTTGTAAGTTTTTTAGTGTTAGTGTTTACTTTAGTGTTGTTTTTCTCCGGTAGCCGACAAAACACTAAAAACCACTGAACAACACTGCTGCTGACCACTGCTCAACACGTGTTCAAACAACATTACTAGTTCTAACAACTGTTACACACTCACCGGTCTTTCATTTTTCAACAGTAGAGGGCAGCAATTGATAAATATATATTTTCTCAACCCTCCTTCACTTTGGGAATCACTGATTTAAAGTAGGTTAATTCTCCACTAGAGTATCCCAAATAACGCAATGTTTAAAATAACCAATCCAGGCGTTATCACTGCGTTTATTTCGCTTCTGAGTTATCGGATATTATTGCAGTTCAGATATCAAAAGATAGATATTTGACGGGATGATGTAAAAAAACACATGCAATCTTGTACAAAATACAGGGTAGCGAACGATACAGGGTAGGCCTACACGTGTTGGTGTGTTCAACACACTTCTCACATTTTACCAACTTTGTTCACAAAGGGTCTTGAAACATGGGTTTTAACCACCTAAATATATAATTAGGTTTTAGCACGCATTTGACCGACAGTTCAACACATTGAACGAGCGCGCGCAATGTCACGAGGCTATTTTTGTAGACTATTCGGACGCACACGAAATTGTTTAGCTCGAGGCATGCAGTGATTTTAAACCAGTGAGCAGAAACTCCAGAAAGTAGCCTGCGCGCCAAGCTAACCCGCGAGCGTGGAGCCTATTAGTTTTTTTTTAAACGCCGATGTATTTACCTCTCTAAGCATACAGTTATGACACGAGAACTTCAAGTTCTCTGCAACAACGCAAGCTTACGTTGCTATAACACCATTTCATGCTCCCCCGTATGTTACAGAATAGTAAAACAACAGGAGCTAAGATTATGAGTCTATCCACTGGCACTGCTGTCAGTTTGACAGCGATAACTTGGTACCGTCTCTGCCGTTTGCTTTAGTAGCCTGAGTAACTCATGATAAGAGGGTCTGCAAAAATGCTCATGTAGCTCATTTGTAGCTCATGTGTGCGAGCAATAAAACGACACTTGCATGTTAATCTCTGCACTAAATACTTAAATCTACCAATGGAATGTCCATTGGCTATTTTCAGTTCATCGCAATACTTGTCATGGGGATTTTTCGTCCTACAGTGTAAATAAATAAATACACAAATGTTTATAGTCGTTAAACAAATGGGGTCCAATGAGAAAGGATACCAAACAATCAACGATGACGTCCGTTGTAGGGCAATGTTCACGAGCCAGCAGACTAACCCTCTCACGGGTCTGCCTACGTAAGAACCGTTAAGGTCAGTTCACAGCACCGACACGTGCACAGGTGAGGGACTGGGCACAGTCAGCTTAAAGTGAAGGATTTCCGTCGATCTGGCACATGTGTAGCCTCTGGGCACACACACAGAGTAGTTAGCCTATAGCGTATAGTGTTGGATTTATTGCTTGGGGATTATTTATGATATATATTCTGCTTATGATTCATGTTGCATTGTGTGTGACTCACGGCACTGTAGTCTACGTAACCTTTTGGAGATCCTGTAAAATGTAGGCACTTGTTAATGTTTTTAAACAATATTTAGGCTATTAGGGTCTATGTCATGATTTGTTGCACTTTTAAATTAAGATATCCAATTAGGCTCCATAATGAAGTGGGCTACCCATCAGTGACTATAAAGAATTTGTTTACTAATTGAACTGAATCCAGTGTGTGTGTGTGTGTGTGTGTGTGTGTGTGCCCGTGTGAAACAACAGACTACGTATTAGAACCCAGCATTAACATTTGTTCATTTATTTTTTTTGCATAAAGCATTCCGGCACTTTTTTTAAAGGAACTGTTACCAAGAAAGCAATGATGGAACCCACACAATTCTCCCTTGTCTAAAACTCTAAAGAATAGGGTCTCCATCTAACATGAAATCTGCAATATAGCCTTCTCTGGTCTGTGGGATTGAATGAATGGTGTGTACAGCTACTTTGTTTGAATAATTAAACAGGGGCCTGCAGTCGCTTCGTGAGGTGGTGACGGGTATCATCAGCAGATAGATAAAGGCGCTCACTTGCGTTTCAACATTCCGAAAATGCGCAATCTTTCTCTCCGTGAGAGCTGTGGTCATGAAGGAGTTAACCCGGCAGAGAGTGCCAGCTGGTCCCGCCCTCTATTTGATATGCAAATCAGCCGTTTTTGGCGGGAAACCTCCCTTTCTTCGTGCAGTGCTGCAGTCCCGAGCACCCGCGGCCCCTCCCCTCTCCCTCCCATTCTCGCGCGCTGCTCTCGAATGGCGGGAAATGCTGAACGGAGCGCTCGCTTGTAGCGATATAAATAACGACAAATAACGAACAAGGAGAGCGATATGATTTACACTCACATATAAACTAACGGACACGTTTGGACTTATACCAGCTATTAATTTTATCTCTAAGTGAAGAGTGCACAATTATTTACAAACTAACAATAAAACCACCCCCCCCCCCCCCCAAGACAAGGCTTTGAACATGCACAGACGTGCACACACACACACACACACAAACACACACACACACAAACACACACACACTACTTGTGGAACATGTTTTATTAACCTTACAGACCCTTCTGAACACCGTATACCTTCATAATATTAAGAGTTTATAATCTGTTAACAGTGTTTCAGTGTTTTTCTTTCAAATCCTAAAAACAGTTTATATGACTCTCATAGGGATCAAATGTAACCTAGGCTACTCTATGAAACGTGAAATTCCATGAAAACATTTACCATTGATTTTACTTTGGATACTTTGGCCATTATTACTGAAGCAATAATGGCATAAACTACCCCTGGGAGCCAAGATTTGAATGGCAACTGATTAGAAGTTTAGTGAACCCTCCTGGAGCCCAGACACACACCCGACTCACACTCTCTCCGGTCCACACTCTTTCAGTGGGGCAGGTACAGCCACTGTACCGCTTCATGGGTATTGTGGGTAAACCCCCACACTCATAGCCCCCTGAGCCGCCTTTTATACGCATCACTTCCTGTCCCAGCTGGTTGGTGAAAACAGGAAGGCTCTGGGACTTCATCTTGTTCCTACGCTCCAGGGGAAGAGAGGGCGAAAGAGAGAGGGGGGAGAGAGAGAGGGGGAGGGAGAGAGAGGAGACACACACACACACATCCAATACACTTTGGCAATGTGTTAAGAAAATTGAATTGAATTGAGGGAGAGAGGAGGGCAGCAGATCCGTCTTATTTTTTATGACATAGAAGAAAAAAACGGACTCTATATCAGAGTCTGTATGCAGGACCCCTGATACCCTTAAAATCAGGTCAGGGCCACCCAAACACGCTAGTGGGGTGGAGTGGGGCATTGTTCCAGTCCTCTCTGTCTGCCACACAGATCAATAAGGGGGTGATCGCATTAGAGGCACGCATGGGGATTAGGGTTGGGAGGGGTAGAGGAGCTGGGGTGTTTGTATCTTTGCTTAAAAATCAAGTATCACGCCACAGTGCCGTCTCCATTGTTTTTCCCCACAGGGTGGTAATTAGCTGTTGCGTGCAGCGGGGCGGGGCGGGGTGGGGGGACACTCCTGATTAGTGCGTGTTAGTCTGGCTGGCACTTCATTACGGACAGAATCCGTGTGACATCTGGGGGGGTATTAATCCCTGCTCTTAAGAGTGCAGGGGGGGGCTTAGCTAGTCCAAGATGAGGGAGGCTTCATTTGTCAGAATTTGAAAGATGCAGCTTTGTCCAGTGTGTGTGTGTGTGTGTGGGGGGGGGTCACAAACTTGCGTTCCAGGGACCTGGGGTGCGGGGGCGCCCAAAGCAGAGCTCCTGATGTAAAATATGTGTTCTGTTCTGTTCTGTACCTGTATTGGGCCAGTATTTTGTTGTGTTTTACGGCCATCTTGGCTCAGGTTTGTAGACAGTTGCTGATTAGCAGCTTTGGCGTCACACTAGACCCAGATGGCCATAGTATGTGTGTGTGTGTGTAAGTGTGTGTGTGTGTGTGTGAGTGTGTGTGTGAGTGTGTGTGTGTGTGTGTGTGAGTGTGTGTGTGTCTATGTGTGTGTGTGTGTGAGAGTGTGTGTGTTTGTGTGTGTGTCTATGTGTGTGTGTGTGTGTCTATGTGTGTGTGTGTGTGTGTGTGTGTCTGTGAAGAACATCCAAGATGGCGCCGTGGATGGTCGCCACGTCTTGTGCTCTCCGACTTCCTCGCAGTTTTTTGCTAATTTTAATGTGTTTTATTTTTATTTTTATCTCCAGTGTAGTTAGCTACATTAGTTACGATAGGGAAACACTTATGGAGCTAAGAGACGCCGTTATCCCTCACACGAAACCGGAGTTTCTCTACCACGACCCCCTGCTCACTCGTAGTACGGGAGCCCCAGCCTGCCTCCCCGAGACGCGACGCAAGAGACGCCGAAAACGAGGGACCAGAGCCGGCGTACTGGTGCGACTGAGGCTGCGGGCCAGCCGTCCCCCGCTCCCCAGTATCCTACTAGCCAACGTTCAATCCCTAGAGAACAAGCTGTGTGAGTTAAGAGCAAGGATCTCTTACCAGCGGGAAACAAAGGATTGCAACATAATCTGTCTCACTGAGACTTGGCTATCGGCTGAAATCCCAGACCATGCTATCACCCCCACGGGATTCTCCGTGTTTCGTGCGGACAGAACAAAGGCACTTTCCGGGAAAAGTAAGGGCGGAGGCGTGTGCCTCATGATCAACAACAACTGGTGTGCCCCTGAGAGCGTATATACCCTCTCGTCTTTCTGTTCGCCGGACTTGGAATACCTCATGCTCCTCTGCAGACCATTCTGGCTACCCAGGGAGTTTACAGCGGTTATCATGTCCACTGTTTATATCCCACCACAAGCCGAGAAGGAGCCAGCACTCAAAGAACTGTGCAGGGTAATTAGCAAGTACGAGACCTCGCACCCCGACGCTGCTTTCATCGTAGCAGGGGATTTTAATCAAGCGTCTTTGAAGACAGTATTACCAAAATACTACCAACACATCACCATGAATACACGCGGAAATAACATTCTGGACCATTGCTACTCTCCCTTCCGGAATGCCTACAAGCCCCTCCTCCGTCCTCCATTCGGCAAATCGGATCATTCCTCCATTCTTCTCCTGCCCGCCTATAGGCAGAAGTTAAAACGAACAGCCCCCACTACAAGGACATTCCACTGCTGGTCTGACCAATCAGTCGACGCCCTGCAAGCCAGTATGAGCGTGGGCGATTGGCGTATGTTCCGCGATGCATCAAACGATGACGTCAACGAATACACGGAAGCTGTTTCTGGTTTCATTCAGAAATGCTTCGAAGACGTTGTTCCAACAAAAACAGTGCGTTTGTTCCCGAACGAAAAACCATGGATTAACAACACCGTTCGAGCCGCTCTCAAGGTAAGAGACACCGCCTTCGTATCCGGAGACAACACGGCGATAAAAACAGCCCGTTACGATCTCCGTAGAACAATTAGAGTAGCCAAACGCAAATACAGGGAGAAAATTGAGGACCAATTTAAGGACAACAACCCACGCAATCTATGGCAAGGACTGCACTCCATCTCTGACTTCAAAAACAAACCCAGCCACCTTGCCATCGCTGACGCCACCTACCCTGACAAGTTGAACAAATTCTATGCCCGCTTCGAGGTGACGGACAACATTCTGCCGGTACGAGCCCCCATCGCTGATGACAGCTCGGTCCTAGCCCTCACTGAAGCCGAGGTACGGAGGGAGTTCATGCGTGTCAACCCCCGCAAGGCAGCCGGACCTGACGGCCTCCCGGGTCGAGTCATCAAGGTGTGCGCGGCGGAGTTAGCTGGTGTGTTCACAGACATTTTTAATCTCTCCCTCTCTTCTGGTATAGTCCCTTCCTGCTTCAAATCATCAATAATAGTCCCAGTGCCTAAGAAACCCAAGGTAACATGCCTAAATGACTGGCGCCCCGTGGCGCTCACTCCTATTGTGAGCAAATGCTTCGAGAGGCTCGTCAAAAACTACATCTGTGGCATGCTACCTCCCACCTTGGACCCTCATCAATTCGCATACAGACAAAACAGATCTACAGACGACGCCATCTCCACCACACTCCACACCGTCCTCACCCACCTGGAGAAAAGAAACACCTATGTGAGGATGCTGTTCGTGGACTACAGCTCCGCGTTCAACACCATAGTCCCCTCCAGACTCGACGCCAAGCTCTGGGATCTGAGGCTCAACCCCAACCTGTGCAGCTGGATCCTGGACTTCCTGTCAGGCCGACGCTAGGTGGTGAGAATGGGCTCCAACATCTCCGCCCCCCTGATTCTCAACACCGGGGCCCCCCAGGGTTGCGTCCTTAGCCCTCTCCTCTATTCCCTGTATACCCACGACTGCGTAGCCACGCACAACTCCACCAGAGTGATCAAGTTCGCCGACGACACGACGGTAATAGGACTGATCACCGACGGGGAAGAGACGGCCTATAGGAGGGAGGTTGATAACCTGACACAGTGGTGCCAGGCGAACAATCTCTCTCTCAACATCGCCAAAACAAAAGAGCTCATCGTGGACTACAGGAGGAGAAGAGAGGAGCCGGACCCCCTCACCATCAGTGGGTCCACCGTAGAGAGAGTCAGTGACTTTAAGTTCCTCGGCACACACATCTCCGAGGATCTAACCTGGAACGTCCACGCCGACCACGTGGTCAAGAAGTCCCAACAACGTCTTTTCTTCCTCAGACGACTGAAGAAGTTTGGCATGGGACCCAAGATCCTGCGGGCTTTCTACAGGGGGACGACTGAGAGCATCCTGACCGGGAACTTCACTGCGTGGTACGGGAGTTGCTCCGCACTTAACCGCAGAGCGCTACAGCGGGTTGTATGGTCAGCTCAATACATCTGTGGCGTGCCTCTCCCCTCCATCGAGGAGCTGTACAACACCCGATGTGTCAAAAAAGCCCGCAGAATCATCAGAGACCCCACCCACCCCAACCACGGCCTGTTCCAGCTGCTACCATCTGGCAAACGGTATCGCAGCCTGATGGCCCGAACTAGCAGACTCAGGGACAACTTTTTCCACCAGGCTACCAGACTACTGAACAATGGTCTCTAGCCCACTGCCTGACTGCTGTGCTCCCAGTACTTGTACTTGGACTACATAATTGCACTACATAATTGCACTTTTGCACAACCATGCTGCTAATTCACTGTTGCACTCATTATTATTATTATTATTATATTATTATTATTATATTATTATTATCATATTATTATTATTATATTATTATTATTATATTATCACACTGTTCGCGTGTATTTAATATTTAATATTTCATATTTAATATTGTCTATATATATATATATATATAATATTTATTTATATATATACTCAAAATATTTTTTATTTTATTCTTGTGTGTTGCTGTGAGGATGTTGTGGAGCCAAGACCAAAGAATTTTACTCCTTGTATTTGTACCTGGATGTAACAATAAAAGGAATCTGAATCTGAATCTGAATCTGTGTGTGTGTGTGTGTGTGTGTGTGTGTGTGTGAGAGAGACAGTATTAGGGATTGTCTACTTCTCAGTGAGTTTAAGGGGGCTCTGGTTCTCCCTCATGGCAGGGTTGAGTTATCTCATAAATACTGAATGAATGAATGAATGAATGGGTGAGGGGTTAGCTAAAGACCGTCTTTCCCTGACACACCACAAGGGGTCAAACAGAAGGCAGCATTGCATGTATCCTTCTCCGGGTATGATATCCCATAAGTGTTTGCGATGCGGGATTTGCCGCGGACCAGGGGAGCTTTTTTACAGTCTGAATATGCAGTAAACTCCATAATTTGTTGTAGTTATATTTAAAAATGCATTTTAAATATTTAATACACTGGAATCATGTATCTAATGTTTTTTAAGCCTCTGTGAGCTTTCCAGTAACTAGCCAGCTAATTTGCTAGCAAGCTGACCTATAGCGTAATGACCAAACATAAACACTGATCTCACGTGACATCATCCTGCTTTCGAAGTGTGTCCCAAATTTGTTGCCTTTTGAGGTATATATCACTCCTTCAGAGGGAACAAGACAGCAAGGCAGCGAGGAAGCGAGCAAGCGAGGCACCGAGGAAGCGAGGAAGCGAGGCAGTGAGGCAGTCAAGCAGCTGCCTACGGTTTGAGACATAGCCTGGGTTAAGAGAGAAATTCAGGGGAATGACAGTCCAAGCATATCCACCGGCACAGGTGACAGAATGACGGCCTGTGATATGGGTGGTGTTCCCTTCATATGGAGGGAGCCACTGTCAGAAGAAATAACGTTACAGACCTAAGGATGTTTCCTCCATTCAATATCATTTTGTGATACGAATGAATCCACATAACGGTACAGCCCAATCCACATAATGGTACAGCCCAATCCACATAATGGTACAGCCCAAATCTATAAAAATATATATCCTGCTACAGGCAAATGGAACATTCCAGTTGGTTAGAATTGGGGGATGTTCACCTTGTTGAACACATGGCAGATTATCCAAAGGGTTTGAGAACCACTGGTTTATTAGAGGTTTAGAGGTGTATTTACATCACAGAAATGCAGTAACTCAAAAGGTAAACGTGTGCTTTGAAGGGTAAAGGTGAAACAGGTGCGCTGTTAAACAGGTTTGCTCTCTGGCTCTGCACAGTAGCACACACCTTTCTTCCTGCACGCTGACGGAGGTCAGCTCGGGCAAGTTACGCTAAAACCTGAAAAGCGGGTTTTGGGGCGTGAGTCTTTCTCTGCCAGCCCACACCATGTCAGCCCGCGACATCCTGCAACTGCCAAACACCAACTGCCAACTGCCATCCGCCACATTCAAACACCCTGAGGGGTTTACAACTGAACACCAGGTAAGAACACTCAGCTTCGGACTGCTATCCACATACACTTACTCTATAACAATAACAGCAGCAATAATAATAATAACAACCACAGTAATAATATTAATAACAAATACAACAATAATGAAAATAATAATAATAATAACCACAATAATAATAGTAATAAGACTGGCAACAAGGATTGTGATTATGATGGCGATCAGTAATACATCAGTAATGCAGTTAGAGCAGGTTTAATATTTCTTTATTTCTCTTTCTCTCACACAAACTCATACACAAACAAACATGCATATGGACACACTCTCACACGATGCATACACAATGTATTTGTTCTAAATTCAGCAAAAAAACTGGCCTTTGATGCACAATGCCTGTTATGGTGGAGGAACAGGAAATTCTGGGGAAGTACACCACTTGCCATATAGTTCTGCTGCACCAGGGGGCGCCCTACAGCCCCGCCCCCTCCTTACTCTTTCTCCACCCCCCGCACTGTTTGTACACACCTGGATATAACAGCGGGAATGGTCAGAATTCCAGCCACACTTTACCTGTTTACCTGTGTGCTGAGGACACCCCACAGGTAGGATGTAATCATGAAAGTAATGTGTGATTAAGCAGGTTAGAGTGAATCTGCCCTGAGGCTGATAAGAAGCAGACTGCATATCCAAGAATCCTTTTCTGCACATCTATGCCAAACACCTGAATACCTCACTACTCTGTGTGTGTGTATGTATGTGTGTGCGTGTGTATGTATGTGTGTGCGTGTATGTGTGTAGGTATGTTCAATAGTCTCCACTGATTTGGATTTGCTCAGTTTCTCAGTTTTGTTCAGACAGTCTGCACCATACTCTTACAAACTACATACCCGTACACACTACAAACCCTTATACACTACATACCCTAACACACTACATACCCGTAAACACTACAAACCCTTACAAACTACATACCTGTACACAGTACAAACCCTTATATAATACAAACCTTTATACACTACATACCCTTACACACTACATACCCGTACACACTACAAACCCTTACAAACTACATACCTGTACACAGTACAAACCCTTATATAATTCAAACCTTTATACACTACATACCCTTACACACTAGAAACCATTATACACTACAAACCCTTACACACGACAAACCTTTATACACTACAAACCTTTATACACTACATACCCTTACACACTACAAACCCTTATACACTACATACCCTTACACACTACAAACCTTTATACACTACATACCCTTACACACTACAAACCCTTACACACTACATACCCTTACACACTACAAACCTTTACACACTACAAACCCTTACACACTACAACCCCTTATACACTACAAACCCTTACACACTACATACCCTTACACACTACAAACCCTTATACACTACAAACCCTTATACACTACAAACCCTTACACACTACAAACCCTTACACACTACAACCCCTTATACACTACATACCCTTACACACTACAAACCCTTATACACTACAAACCCTTATACACTACAAACCTTTATACACTACATACCCTTACACACTACAAACCCTTATACACTACAAACCTTTATACACTACATACCCTTATACACTACAAACCCTTATACACTACAAACCTTTACACACTACAAACCCTTATACACTACAAACCTTTATACACTACATACCCTTACACACTACAAACCCTTATACACTACAAACCCTTATACACTACAAACCCTTATACACTACAAACCTTTATACACTACATACCCTTACACACTACAAACCCTTATACACTACAAACCTTTATACACTACATACCCTTATACACTACAAACCCTTATACACTACAAACCTTTACACACTACAAACCCTTATACACTACAAACCTTTATACACTACATACCCTTACACACTACAAACCCTTATACACTACAAACCTTTACACACTACATACCCTTACACACTACATACCCTTACAAACTACATACCCTTACAAACTACATACCTGTACACAGTACAAACCCTTATATAATACAAACCTTTATACACTACATACTCTTACACACTAGAAACCATTATAAGATAAGATAAGATAAGATATGCTTTATTGTCATTGTCAATTTTCATAACAACGAGATTGAAGAAGTGCATCCTCCACAGTATAAAAAAAAAGAGCGCTATAAAAAACATTAATGAAATAAAATAAAAAAATTAAAAAAACACATTCATACTGGAACACTCCCCTTTTGCACATCTCCCCTATAAAACCAATTCTAGTAAGATAAAAATATAATATAAATAAATAAATAAAAGCACACATTTATACTGGACACTATTGCACATCCCCCCTATTGCACTTTAGAAAAAACCAGCCTTAGTGCATCTATTTATTATTTAGTGCCATTACTGCTTTGGGATAAAAACTGTTCTTTAACCGGTTTGTTCTTGTTTTAAAAGTCCTGTATCTCCTGCCTGAGGGCAGCAGCTCAAACAAACAATGTCCTGGGTGTGATGAGTCCTTGAGGATATTTTTTGCCTTTGTAAGACAACGAGAGCTATAGAGAACTTCCAGAGAGGGGAGAGGGCAGCCAATGATTTTCCCGGCAGTGGTGATGATCCTCTGGAGCGCCTTCTTTTCTGCTGCTGTGCAGCTGGCGTACCACACACACAAACAGTATGTGAGCACACTTTCTATAGAGCAGTGGTAGAAGGCCACAAGCAGCTTCTGGGAGAGGTGGTTCCTCCTGAGCACTCTCAGGAAGTAAAGTCTCTGCTGAGCCTTCTTTACCTGCTCTGTGGTGTTAGCGCTCCAGTTCAGGCCCTCCTCAATCTTGACGCCCAGGAACCGGAACGTCGAGACCCTCTCCACACTGACCCCCCTGATGTAGAGTGGTGTCATGTCTGTTTTTTTCCTCCTGTAGTCGATGATCAGCTCCTTTGTCTTGGTGGTATTAAGAACCAGGTTGTGGTCCCCGCACCACCGCAACAGCTGCTCTACCTCATCCCTGTATGCCGACTCATCCCCTCCAGAGATGAGTCCGACCACCGTGGTGTCGTCGGCGAACTTTATGATGGTGTTGCTGGGGTGGGCGGGGGCACAGTCGTGGGTGTAGAGGGTGTAGAGTAGGGGGCTCAGCACGCAGCCCTGCGGGGAGCCAGTGCTGAGACTAATAGCTGTGGAGGTGTGGGGGCCTACTCTAACCTTCTGGGAGCGACCCGACAGGAAGTCCAGGATCCAGTAGCAGATAGATGTTGAGAGTCCCAGGTCTGCCAGCTTGGGCACCAGACTGTGGGGGAGTATAGTGTTAAAAGCCGAGCTAAAATCCACAAAGAGCAGCCTCGCATAGCTCTCCCGCTGCTCCAGATGGGTCAAAGTAGCATGGAGAGCTGTAGCAATAGCATCCTCTGTGGATCTATTTGCCTTGTAGGCAAACTGATGTGTGTCCAGAGCAGGTGGCAGGCTGTCGATGATGTGACTCCGTACCAGTTTCTCGAAACACTTCATAATAATGGGTGTGAGTGCAACTGGACGGTAGTCGTTCATGCTGTTAATGCTAGACTTTTTTGGCAGCGGGATTATAACCGAGCGCTTCAGGCAGGATGGGACAGTGGACTGGGACAGGGACTGGTTAAAGATTTTGGTAAAAACTCCAGCCAGCTGGTCCGCGCAGTCTTTCAGCACCCGTCCAGCCACACCATCGGGTCCTGCAGCTTTCCACGGGTTCACCGCCCTCAGCGTACGCCTCACCTCACACTCCTCCACTGTGAGTGTGTAGCCGCTGTGGACAGGTGGGTGTGATGTGGCCGCCGCTGACTCCACCTCAAAGCGGGCAAAGAAGAGGTTCAGCTCCTCTGCCAGCGAGGCGTCACCCTTAGCAGCTGAAAGGTTGCTGGACTTGTGGCTGGTGATGTGCTGGACCCCCTGCCAAACCTGCCTGTTGTTGTTACTGCTCAGATAGCCCTCTATCCTCCTCCTGTAAGCTGCCTTAGCCTCTCGGATGCCTCTCTTCAGGTTGGCTCTGGCAGCACTGTATTGTGCCCCATCCCCAGACCTAAAAGCATTATCCCTCTCCTTCAGCAGGTTCTGGACCTCCCTCGTCATCCAGGGCTTCCGGTTGGGATAGACCCGTATACATTTGTCTATAGTAACAGTGTCCATGCAGAACTTAATGTAATCTAGGACCCCTGCCGTATATACCTCTAGGTCCTGGTGTTCAAAAGTGTCCCAGTTGGTTCTCTGGAACTACAAACCCTTACACACGACAAACCTTTATACACTACAAACCTTTATACACTACATACCCTTACACACTACAAACCCTTATACACTACATACCCTTATACACTACAAACCTTTATATACTATATACCCTAACATACTACAAACCCTTATACACTACATACCCTTACACACTACAAACCCTTACACACTACATACCCTTACACACTACAAACCCTTATACACTACAAACCTTTTCTATACTATATACCCTAACACACTACAAACCCTTATACACTACATACCCTTACACACTACATACTCTTACACACTACAAACCCTTATACACTACAAACCCTTATACACTACAAACCCTTATACACTACAAACCTTTATACACTACATACCCTTACACACTACAAACCCTTATACACTACAAACCCTTATACACTCCAAACCTTTATACACTACATACCCTTACACACTACAAACCCTTATACACTACAAACCCTTATACACTACATACCCTTACACACTACATACCCTTACACACTACATACGCTTACACACTACAAACCCTTATACACTACAAACCTTTTCTATACTATATACCCTAACACACTACATACCCTGACACACTACATACCCTTACACACTACAAACCCTTACACACTACAAACCCTTACACACTACAAACCCTTATACACTACAAACCCTTATACACTACAAACCCTTATACACTACAAACCTTTATACACTACAAACCCTTATACACTACAAATCCTTATACACTACATACCCTTACACACTACAACCCCTTATACACTACATACCCTTACACACTACATACCCTTACACACTACAAACCCTTATACACTACAAACCCTTATACACTACAAACCTTTATACCCTACATACTCTTACACACTACAAACCCTTATACACTACATACCCTTACACACTACATACTCTTACACACTACAAACCCTTACACACTACAAACCCTTACACACTACATACTCTTACACACTACATACTCTTACACACTACATACTCTTACACACTACATACCCTTATACACTACATACCCTTACACACTACATACTCTTACACACTACATACTCTTACACACTACATACCCTTATACACTACATACCCTTACACACTACATACCCTTATACACTACAAACCCTTATACACTACAAACCTTTATACACTACATACCCTTACACACTACACACCCTTACACACTACATACCCTTATACACTACATACCCTTACACACTACATACTCTTACACACTACATACTCTTACACACTACATACCCTTACACACTACATACTCTTACACACTACAAATCCTTACACAACCTATGCTACACTCACTGCAAAGGTGCTAATCTGGCTCCCCCCCCCCGCCGCACAACCAATTTAGTCTAGACAGATCCTGAGAAATACTGACACCGGGTGGGATCGATCGATCGATCGATCGATCTCTCTCTCTCTCTCTCTCTGAAGAACAATAAAGATTTGATTCCTCACACGTTGCTATAATGGCGGGACTCTCAAAAACCAGTTTCACCAGTCATCTCTTATTTCACCTGATTTTTTTTTTTTTTTTACACACTTCTAGAGGTAAGTTAGTATTTTGCGGTTATATATATATTCATCATTTTTGTTTTTTTTACTTCTGTACAGTAGCCAGTCAGGGTCTGTAGATGACCAAAGATAGAGCCCAGTGTGGCCTGAATCAGAGACACACACACACACACACACTAAAGAGTCCAGCTGGGGACACAGCAGGGCACGTTAGCAGGGTACCGTAACCCGCCGCTGGAATGTAGCGTAACCCAGTTACCGCCGGCAGCTGACAGCCGCCAGCGCGAGAAACACCCGCGCAGGATCTGCCCTTCTCAAGGACGGCCTATGACCTATGACCTTCACAAGGATACAGAGTCCTCTCCTCTTTTCACTGAACAGAAGAGGGGAGCTAGCCTACATACCCCAGCCCAGTGGACGTCTGGTCTCTGTGTTTCTTCAATGTTAAAACCAAGCTCATCCATGTATGTGACAAGGCTAACAGAACAGTGCTAAACCAATGCAATCCAAAGTCACAGACTAACCAAAGGGCCATGTTTTCCCATGTTTAGGTAACACCATCCAACACCAACACAGCCCCCCAACACACATTACCACAAGCCCCCCCTGTAAGAAAAAAAGTATAATCCGGGAGAAAGTCATTATTTGTGATGACTGAAACCTGTTCACCCAGCTCTACAAACCCGACCAGAATAGTAACAATAACAGGCCAAGCAGCTCGTCTTAAACACAGAGGACTGAGCATGTGAGAAATTCCTCTCAAGAGTATTAATTTCACTTGCGCTTACTACACAACAGTGGCCTACCTGTACATAGGCGCAAACAGTAGTTAAGAGTACAATGAGCAAGGGTTTTCACTGTAAAACTTATATGTAAAAATAATCGTTATAATGATGAGTAAAATAAAAAAACAATATTATTTTTAAGGGAAAAAAGTAATTGGACAAATTAACATAAACTTAAATAAAGTCATCATATTCAATAGTTGGTTGCATATCCTTTGTTTGCCATGACTTCCTGATGTCTGTGACCCAACAATATCAAATTACTTTTGATATCTTATTTTCTGGTACTCTTACAAGCGATAATATAACCTCTCTGCATTTGAATGGATCGCTATGGGAATTTGGGGTTGGGCCTAGATTTAGCTGTAAATTATGCTGGAACAGTATGGAATACATGGTTGGTAAAATGGCTCTAAGTCATCAAGGGTCTGAGGTATCAAACGAGCCTCAAACCATCACTCTGCTGCCAGAAATACAGTAGATATGGATGGATCACTTTAAGGGTTGTTCCTCCTTCAAAAGAAAACTGTCTGAACCAGTCCTAGCCCCAGCCTTTGAGAGGCCCTAAGCAGGATTCTGGGGCTCCCCCGACCCAACATTATAAATAATATACATATGTGATATGCATAATTCGGGGTCCCCCAGGCGGTTGCGGGGCCCTAAGAAGCTGCTTATGTTACTTATCGGGTCGGGCCAGCTCTGATCTGAGCGCAAAAGGGTGTCTGCCACACACGGCAATCACTTCAAAGATATTGTTACAAAAATTTTGTGGGAAAAAGCGGAGCCTCTTCTGGCCACCGACCAACAGAGGGAAGAGTTTCACAGGAACGAGTGATGAAATCAAAGCAAGTCCACAAAGCAAGTCCACAAGAGTTTCACTTTTCTGTAATCTAGCTTTTGTGACAAAGATTAAGGCAATCTACCTGAAACACAGCAGCTAATAAAATCAAAGTCACAATTAGGCCTAATCAAAACACTCAATGATCTATTTTCCTGAAAAATGTTTTACCTTTCGACGACTCAGTACACATTGGCCTGGATTCAGTCGCAATTGACCTTCATTCTGACAAATTCAGCAATCACTGAAACCAACTCGCCAAGAAAAAGTGTACAGCCTACTTGTAACTAAATTTAAAGACAAATGTTGATTGAATACAGACTATTGTGTGGTTAGGGTCCTAGTGGTAATTGTGTTTCTGTAATGTGCATGTAATTTGAGTTTGAAGGGACATTTGTATAGGTCGGCCATCGTTAGTGCAGTTCAAAGGACAATCATATTCTCAGTCACAATTTTCTGCCAGACAAGGATTACCTGAATTTACCACCCAATCACGAGGTCGAATGGAACATCATTATCATAGTAATAATGTCAATGTTATACCACCTGTCTCTTTGAAACACTGCCTTAATATTTCCGTCTTGAAACATCTATGCCAGAATAACGTACCAATCACGTAGCTATAATTGTTCAAACCCCACAGTGACCGGAGAATCTGGACAGGTTAGAACTTAATCAATACATTGAGACTGCACATGCATTATATGAGATAAATCAAATCAACTTTTCCTGGCGTGCAAATTAATTCACCTGGACACGCGCAGTGGCAGACGAATGCCACGCGTGTTAGGAGCGCATAATCTTCCGGATTCTTCCATGTCGCCTCGGCGTATCCGCATTGTGACATTTTAAAACCACGGGGGGAAGCTTTACACCCCCTTCGACGTAGGGGTATGAATAGCTCGATTTCGGTTGCCATAGAAACAGAGGGATCAGAGCCATGTAAACGGAGGATGCCTGTTGCCATGGAGTGGAGGCCTCGATCAGTCACTGTGGAAACGGTGGTTCCAGCTTGAAACGCTTCCCACGCGAGTTAGCGCACTCACTCACTCACTCACTCACTCACTCAGGTGTGATGTCAACAGAACTAGAATTTTTATTATTTTTAATAATTCTTTTTCATCCTCTGAAAGTGGGGCAGTATTATTAATGCCTAAATATCACACCACCGCTGTGTATGTCCGCGCCGCTGCTCAGGGGAAAGAGTGGGATAATGTCTATTTACTATAAGATTCCCTGTTAATTACGTTTAATTATTCAAATTAAGCATTATCGCGGAAACGCCTTCTCCAAGGACAAAACTTCCAATAGTGACGTCCCTTCAGGTCAACTTGCGGAGTCCGACATGCCCGTTCTGGCCAGTTGTACGTTGGCTACCTGCTCATTTCAGAATAGATTTTAAGGTTCTCCTCCTGGTTCATAAGACTTTAAATGGTGGCAGCCCTGCTTACCTTTCCAACCTAATCTCCATCTACAAATCCCTTTCAAACAAGCCCCCACTGCCCATTCCAGCAGAGAGGCAACAGGGTGAGTAAAAGCCAAAAGGACACTGCTTATAGCCAGGGTCAATGGGGCAGATAAGGGGGATGGGGCGCACAGAAAGGACAACCTAAAAAGAGACCTTAGGAAGCATAACCCCTGACCCATGACCCCTGAACCTGAATGAGTTCAGGCAGGCCGTAACATTTTTGTTCTTCAGCTTGTTTAAGTTTTAGATATTTTTTTTACTTTTAGGCACTACATTTACATTAGTGTAATTTGCCTTGTTTAGCAGGGGTGAGACAACCTAAATTTACCATTATTTCCATTTGCAGTTGGATATGCACTGAAGCATGCAGGGTAAAGTAGTTCTGCCCCGGGGTACGACCCCTAGAAACGGAACCGGTGACCTTTGGGATAAGAACGCCTGTTTTTAACTACAAGATCCCACATGCTGGGAAAACAGAACACACACACACACCACACACCACACACGCACATTCATACACAATAAAGAAATACAAACACCAACAAAAATCTAATTGTATATAAAATACAGTATTAAATATGCTTTTCATAATACTGTAATATTAACCCATAATAAACTAAATAAATGCAAGCAGCCAAAACAATGTGACGTGTGTTTGAAGTACATGTGTTTTATTTTATTTTCATTTTCTTAACAAAAATAGAAGCTCTGAAGTCGTGTAAAAAGGAGAACAGTCCACCATTTAAAACCAGGGGTGCACAACTACAGTCCTGGTTTTTGTTCCAACCAATTACCTTACGTTTACTTTTGTGACGGCTCTATAAACCACTGGTTCACTCCTGTACTTGAGCGCAGTAAATCCGTTAGGATACGCCTGCAGTCTGTGGGTGTAGCTGGTGCTTATAGAAAGGCCTTAGTCATCTCTTTATCTGACAATTAAATAATTAAGAGCAGAAGTTGTCACAAAATCCTGAAACGGATCGGCCATTGTTGTGCACCCATGATTTAAACCAAAAACATTAGTATTTACAGAAGAATTTATACATCAGGTTTATTCACAGTTGTGTAAATTGGGGCATTTCACCGTCTGAAACCAAAATTGTGCAGGCGGGTCTAAACTGAACAAAATAGGATTTCCGTTTCAAAACAAAACAAAATATCACATCCTAAAACGTGACACGTGAACTGGGTTATGAAATGAGCTTGAAGCAGGACGATAGTATTTAGAAATCAGAGAGAAGCTGGACAGAAAAAAGAAAGGACGAATGTGTACAGACAGCCAGACCCACGGCCGGTACGCTTCCCCCGAATAAGAGTGGGGTCTAAGCGTGTTAGCGCAAACCTTAGTGCCCGTAAGAACGTTACAAATACACAGGAAAACAGGCCTTTCAGCCCATCTAGAACACAGGAACATACAAATACACATTGAGGAAAACAGGCCAATAAACCCATATTGGCTGGTCATTTATTGGTCTAGAGCAGGGATGGGCCATTCTGACCCTGGATAGCAGGTATGTGTGTGCAGACGGGGTTTTTTTTTGTTGCAAATTAATCTGGTCCAATTAATTAATTGGTTGAATACACCAACACTGGTTTAATCATAGATTAGACCAAGGTAAAATGTTGCATATTGGAATACAGAGAGTCTTAAGATGACCTTAACAAGCTTATCAAGAAATGAATGTAAAATGTCAACTAAATTATTGGACTAATTAATTTAGAGCAGAACATGATGGTCCTCCTCAACCTCCACTCTGTAATTCCTGGACCTGAACACAGTGAAGAGCTCTGCTTCTCTTACATGCCCTGGCAAGCTGTCCCACACATTCACAACGGTCTGCATTAAAAAAAAAAAAAAAATTTCTGATATCAGTGTGGAGTTCACCCAAGTTTACACCTTTGACCGCTCGTTCTGCTCACAACTCAAACAGGCGGAAAGTCCAGGTTCAGAATGTAAAAGTCCTCTCCAGGACTTCATTCCACTCACATGAATTTCCTAATTAGCACAATTCTTCCACCAGGAGGTAGCAATATTTAGTGACGTCCATTTAGTGAGTTCATGGGTGGAAGAAACACATGGCAGTACTGGATTTTGACCCCTGGATTTTACACCTCTGCTGAACATTCTAAGTCTGTGCCGCATTTGTTGGAAGATTTTAGCACCTTGAGGGTCGTCATTAACTTTGCACCAATCGTAAAATCAGTCACCGTTCTCACCTAGCAATTTAAAGATTGCTCCATTCTCGGTTTTTGATTTTGGGACAAGAAATATCCGACCAAATTAAGCATGTTCAGAACAATGAAATAAAGGGACATCTCTGCTTGCCCCTTTATATATTTAAGAACATTTTAGTTCCAGTTTGGGCAGCTAACAACATCCAGGTAACCTTCTGTTTTTCACACCCCTTTGTGAATATTACAATAAGGCCACAGCATTCCTTATTTGAATGTAGAATTTGACTTGGACACAATGGTTTTGAGTTCTACTTGATTACAATAAACCAAGATTAAAACCAAGTGTTGGTGAGCTCCGGGGTCTGATAAGGCCATGTCAGTACTTTGCACCAAGACCTTTTTTGAAACAAACAAACAAAAAAAATAATTGCTACACTCAGGAGGCAGATGGGGTCAATTGCAATGTGTTTAGCTGGAGTTTAAACCTCAGGTCAGGTACCACAGAACCGCATTACAACTGGACGAGCTAATCCAAAACTGTGGAATAAGGTTTAAACTCCAGCTAAGTACACTGCGATTGACCCATCATGTGTACAGTTAATCAGGAACATCCTCTCCTCTGATAATATGCCAATTTGGCAACAAAGACGCCCATCAAAAGAAAGTCAGCTTGTATAGTCTGTTTGGAAACATTGATAAATGGGATAACTGAAATGTCAGCCATACAAACGTCAAAGAAGGGCTCAATTCCATTTCAGCTCATTTCAGTCAATTCAGGAAATGAAAATCAAGTAATCAAATAATCCAAAAAGAACATTTTGGGAATTTTTTCAATTAAACGATTGGAATTTCAGTTAATTTCCTGAATTGGCTTAAATGGGACGGACCTCAGGCCTGGTTGGAACAGAATCACTCATTTCCTGCTCACAACCTCCCATTTCCTGTCTCTGATTCAAGCCTTACACTCCTCTAACTTTAGTGAAATAAAGGGGTAAAAAAAACACCACAGCCCCCTGCCCCCTGCCCCCTGCCCCCTCCCACCTCAACCTGTTAAGATGAAGTTTGAGCAGATGGAGTTCAACCCCCCCCTTGTTTGAGGAAAATAGTGATTATTGGTTTTCTTGTTTTAATGTGTGCAGCGGTTTTTAAAACCCGGTTATTTTTGGCAGTTATCTCAGGTGCGTTTGAGTTCGGCCAGCCTCCCCAGGAGCTGCCTCTGCCGCGCCTTGAGTTGGCGCCTCTCCTGGGTGCTCCGCCGGTCGGCGGCGTGCAGGTGACGCAAGTGTTCGACCGCCCGCGTCAGGATGGCCACCTTGGGCGTCTTGGAGCTAGAGGCCAGGCCGGGGATCTGGTCGCGCAGCGCCAGGAAGCGCGAACGCAGGTCGTTGCGCCGCTTACGCTCCAGGAAGTTGTGCGCCCTGCGCTTGTCCGTGTCCTCGCTGTCTGAACTCTGAGGGCTGTCCGTCTGGTCAGGGAAGGCGGAGTCAGGGGGTGAGTCACTCACGGGGGCAATGCTGGCGACGTGGGCGGAATCGGTGATGTGGGCGGTGTTAGCAGTGGGGGCGGAGATTGAGGCGGTCCTCTCCGTGGGTGAGGGAGCGGAGCCAGGGCGTTGGTGGTGGTAGCAGGGCTGCCCTTTAGCCCTCTTTGTAGCTGGCGGCTGGTGGTGGGCGTCGGCCTCGTCGGCCTCGTCGTCACTGACAGGGGAGGGCGCGGCGTAGTTGTGCTGCTGCCGGTGAATGGAGATGTGGAAGTGCTTCATTTCCGGGTCGTGGGGGTCGGCCCGCACCATGATGGTAACCGGTTTCCGCCCGCCCCCCGTCGTCGACCGGCCCTTCTTCTGTTTACTCTCCACCGTCACCACGTCGATCTCCTCATCGTCTGTGACCAAGCGGGAAAAACACATTTTTATTTATTTATTTATTTATTACTAGAATATTTCATTTTATTCATTTTTTATTTATGGATGGACTGCAGGGTCCATCCATGCACTAGAACTGTGCCTGAACAGGATGAGCCACCCAGTAGCCCTCTTTGTCTTAGGTTTTTTTGGAATGTTCTGGAATGCAGCCCCTCCCCCTTAGCCTTTTGAAGAGTAGGTTTTTTTTGAATTTTTTTCTAAGTCAGTGTTCTAGAACTCTATTGCTTTCAGTTACCAGTAGTGATTGTTACATCATCATTTAGAATATTCAGTTAAGAACATTCTAATCACATATTTATGACCATGCACCTTAAAGGGTTAATCAGATAAGACAGAACTAACTTTGTTCAGCAGGAAGCTGCCCGGAGTGTTCAAATGAGGGAGAACACAAACTCAACACAAACTCAACGTTTCTGGTCTGATCTAGATTAGCACGTCACGTCTATAAATTGGGCTGAGTTTTGAGTGACGAGCTACAGTGGCATATAAAAAAGTGGTCTGATAGAAGAGTGAAATAACATTAGAGAACACAGTTCTTTGTTAAATTAGCCAGAGTAACTGTCTGGAACAAAGTCCAGCATACACACCAGGCCAGCCCTCCAAGACTGGACCCGACAGACACAAGCCTCTGACATTTTTGAGTTTGACAAAAGGGCATCAGTCACAACTGTGATATTTCCTTTATACCTGTATTAAACGTGATCCCGAAGGCATACACCTTTATACCTGTATTAAACGTGATACCGAAGGCATACACCTTTATACCTGTATTAAACGTGATACCGAAGGCATACACCTTTATACCTGTATTAAACGTGATACCGAAGGCATACACCTTTATACCTGTATTAAACGTGATACCGAAGGCATACACCTTTATACCTGTATTAAACGTGATACCGAAGGCGTACACCATGGGAGAACTACAGACAAGACTTGTTACGCAGTTTCTCTCTTTATCAATTCAATGTTTTCTTATTCTGCAAATTGTACAACATTTAAAAATATAATCATAATAATTTATTTTTTAAGCAAGTTTTAGAACTTTAGACGAACTCCAGGATCTCTGCTCCGTCTTGACAAAAGTGACTTGATGCTTTTTGAGGTCAGGCGATTGCACTGGTTGCTTGAAAAGAGGTAATGGTGGGATTTGAATGAGGGGGGGGGTGCATCCCCCAGGAGACACCCACCAGAATTTGGGGTTCTTTTTGTCTGTCACAACTGATTGTGTTAATCTGAATTTGAAATGAGAAGAGCGAATGTGGGGGCGGGATTTGGGCTCTTTTGTCAGGCCCCTGAATGGCCCCTTTCCCTCTGAATGACATGCTACTTTCACAGGATATAAATCAAACAGGATCCAATTGCTCCGCCCACTCCAAGGGTTCCCCCATTTAAAAGGAGGTTGGGTCAATGGGGGGGTTAGGGGGGTTAACCTCGCCTTAAGTTTTTAACCAAAAGGGGGGGGGGGGTCATAACGCGTAAACCTAATCAGCCGAAGCGACCGGTATTACACACCCATCCCAGGCGTGGCCTGTTTCACGCCCTCCACTGCGGAGTTAAAACCTATTCCAATCCATCTTCCTCGCACATAAAATGCAACATTAGCAAGAGCTGGTGACCCCATTAAGGCAATATGAACATTTTCTATAGCAGCTTCCTTTCTTTGGATTTAAAAAATAATAATAAAAATAAAACTGTAAAATGTGATCACACTTTAGAACTTAAGATTCACAAAGTTATTAAAGTTATTTAGTAAAGACGGGCGTGGCCACACGTGCCGCTCAGCGCCAGTTTATTTGCAGTTTGAGGATAAAGAGACCGAAATTAATGAGTGTGAGATTAGCGTTGGAGTGCTAGAGTAGTAAACATTGTTTAGGTCAATAACGTGTATAAATCTAGAAATATACAATAGGCTTGCTTTAACATCTAGGCAACCTGAAAGACAGACCACGACAGCTTTTAACTGCCAAAATGTGGCTTGCAAGTAAAATTGGATTTTTTTTTTTTTGGAAGACCGGTTGTGGTGATCATTTATTTGTGCTGTAAAACAGAAAACGTGGTAAAATAATCATGTGGGCCTACATATCAATTTCCTTAAATGTGCCAACTGGATGAGCACATTCTGATCAAATTATACTGGCCTGTGTTGGGAGAACAGGGCTGGCACAGTGGTAGATGTTCTTATACAGTTTGCATTATTTACATACAATCAATTTATTCAGGTGAATATTTGACTGAAGTAATTCAGGTTAAATATACCTTTCTGAACGGTGCCAACTGGGGCACTGCCATTGTAATCTAACCCACAGCCTTTGTCTTACAAACACAGTTCCCTAACCATCCCCAACCTACTACAAAGCCGCTGCCTTTTCTCATATTCAAGAACTTGGAGGACAACAATACACTTGGCTTTGTCATAGTTCTGGACTGAACGCCTGTCAACCGTTTTAACTGCCTTTTAAATTGTGCTCCAGATCAGAGAGAAACCCGCCGCCGCCGCAGCGCCCGCGCCCCGTGGGATTCACACGTTCAGCGAGACACACCCCCCTTCTGTGATTGGCCTTCCCCACATCAAAGCCTAGACAGCGTCCTTTGTGGCTGGGTTGAATCCGCCTATAGGCTAAACATTTGCGCTATTGTTTTTCAGCAGGCTAGTAAGTAGACTACTATCGGAATGCAGTAATCAGCGGTACAACAAGTCTTCAACATATATTTAAAAAATGTTTATTAATTAGGCGTAAGCAAACATGGAATAGGCTATTTCAAGGAGAATGAGAAAATGTGGGGATAAAATGCACAATTAACATTCTGAACTCGCGTAGCCTATAATCCCGCATTACATTCAAAACAGGAGCTACACTGCTGTGTTTATTAAAACATTAAAATAAAAAAATAAAAAATGGATCATGGATCCTTTCATTAAAAATGCATGTTACATAAATAGATAATGACATGGCACAATTTTTAAAGTCTAATCTTTTCGGCTAATCACGGACCTCATTTTAAAAAAAGAGTTATCCACCCCATCGTCAGTGCGGCAATCCTGAATTTGTCCGCATATTTCACTGCAGAGTAGAGGCATTTTAAATGACGCGCCAAGGACAGCGCCAGTCTGACTATGCGTCATTCCGGTAACAAAAGGGGCATCCGCAGGAGGAGCATTTGGGGATTATTGTCTGTCGCAGTTAATTACCGTCTACAATGTGACAACCAGCTGCTAAGAGGTGCAAATCAGGCTGTTTGCGCAGAACGGCGCGCACTGTGGTAGTAAAGTTACCACCAACCCCACAAACAGCAAACTGGGGGTTAATGAATACGTGCACACAAGTGGTGTGCGGTACTGTGGAATTGTGTCCTGTTGCCCGGTAGCCTACTAACACACCGTGGAACTTCAACGATCGTTCTGAGGGCGCTTCTCCGTGCTAAGTTAGACATTTAAACATCACCAAAAACACCCTCAAAACTAATACACATGGTATAAGCCTTACCAGACGAATCCGTGCGGGACTCTGACCCGGACGACGCCTGCTTCTTAGAGCTGATGTTGCCGTTGTAGGGGTAGGTGAACACAGCGGCCGGATCCACACAATCCGCGGCCAGAGTGCCGGCGACCTGAGAGTCCTGCGACCTGCTGTCGACGTGAACGCCAGTCTGGACGCCAATGGGCGTCTTCGTCTGAGCGGCGGAGCCGGACAGCCGCTCGCTCACAACTTTCTCCAGGCACTGGCTCGCGGAGAACCCACTCCACATGCAGTCCTGATTGATTATGGAACTTAGGTTTCCGAATATCTCCTTGGTGTCGATCCTGTACTGTCCCTCGTGCTCCTCGTCCTGTCCCAGGAATTGGGACACCCACTCGAGCTTGTCCCCCGGCGACGGGTAGCTCGCGCAGCCGTCGGCGGTCCTGACGGGGGACATGGGCGGGGTGGGCACCAGTTCGAATTTCTTCCATATGTCCTCGCTCGGCGCCGTAGACTTGTAGAAATCCTCCTCGGAGTCGTCGCCGTCGTAGAAGTAGTGCTGTTCCGTCTCCCAGCAGTCACGCCGCGGCGCGTTTGAACTGAAACCTAGCATGTCCCGTCTCAATTCCACACTTCTCTGATCTGGAGGTGGAAAGGCACGTGGAATAAGCAGAAAGCAGTCCCATTAATACAGACAGCACGCGCAACACAGACTTCTCATAAAACACAATAATGGGAAAATAGCATAAGCCATCACTCAACTAGCCTAATATAAATAGTGCTCAACAACAATATATTGACCGCACGGCTAAATCAAGGCAGCAATTCATAAACTGAGGATATGCAGTCAACTAATTAAATGTAGCCATCATTTGTAAGGAAAAACCAGGCTAAGCCCTCGTGATTACTAGCCTAATCATGTGACCATATTGCAGTTATTTAACTATCTTAGATCACAGAGCAGGATAAACTTTAAAGGTAAGGTCTGGCGTACGGTAGTCCTATTGCATAATAAAACTACGTTGTAAAATGCAGCGACAAATGTGCCTTGATGTAAACTGCACCGGTGGTAGCCTACGCGTTTTCCCGACATCCCCCTGAGAGTAGGCTAGTCTAAAGTATTCCTATAGTAGCCTAACTAAGCAAGAATTCTACACACACACACCGCACTCGTAAATACTTACCGATTAGGTCAGTAGAAAATGCATTGCATTGCACGTCTAATAATAATACAAATACTCAAACTACTCAGGACGCGTTGTATTGTCTTATTGCTAGCGGTGGTTGGTAGACCCTAAATAATTCCACGTTCGAAAACAAAAAAAGCACCGAGACAATCCCACAAGAAAAACTTCAAAATGTTTGACTCCAACGCTCCCGGGTAATGTTCTTCTGTTCTGTCTGCTTATGAGATCCTGGCGTTATCAGACAGTTAATTGCTGTTCGCCTCTTGATTTAAAGCGCGTTAGGTCTGTTGGGGGCGCGAGGTGATTGACGTGGTCTGGTGGATCCTGCCGCAGCTCGAGGAAAGCTGTGAGCAGTTGAAAGACTGCAGCAGCACTATATTAGCCGGGAATCTGGTAAAGCGCGCACGCAGATTTGCATAAAAGGCGGGTCGTTGCCTATCCACCACGCCCATTCCTTAAAGCTACAGGACTCTTGCTCGAACAGGATTTATTGCAGTTTTTTTTTGTAGTTATTTTTTTACAACTTCTCAATACTGAGTTCACCTTTTCAAAATCGTTCAAAACACAGTTCTCTGCACCACCATGCAGCTTGGCACAACAGTTCATTTCATGTCCAAAAATGCACCAAATCTACCAAAACACTGCATACATGTCTCAAAATCAAATCATTCTGCCAAAACACTGCATACATGTCTCAAAATCAAATCATTCTGCCAAAACACTGCATACATGTCTCAAAATCAAATCATTCTGCCAAAACACTGCATACATGTCTCAAAATCAAATCATTCTGCCAAAACACTGCATACATGTCTCAAAATCAAATCATTCTGCCAAAACACTGCATACATGTCTCAAAATCAAATCATTCTACCAAAACAGCAACACTAATTTTCTCCCAACAGGAACATTTTATCACTCACAACACAATGACCTAAAAAAAACGAACACAGGTAGCATTACAGTATATAGATAATTTTACATCAATCTATGAAGTGTTAATCATTTTGTGCTCAAGTTATTTTTTTTGTAATATATATTTTTTTTCCGTTGTTATTGTTATAATAAATGTATAGATTAATGTATAGATTATGTCTACTATGCAGTGCAGTCAGATGCCCTTGCACATGTGTGCCTGTTGGTTCGTTGGAAAATTCTTCATGTAAATATTAATGTAAAAACTAATTCCAAAGATGTCCCCTTTTACTGTATAGATGGTAATGAAAACACCATAAGGTAGGTCTCCAACGGAGATGGTAATCAGCTGTGGTTCAACTCATTTACATAACTTCAATCAAGTTCTTTCACCATTTGTCTCCATAACCTTTAATATCTACTTTTTTCAGATTTTGAATATATTTCAACTTGATATTTGTGATGTAGAGAATTGCTGTCCACTTGAATTTTGTATGTTGGGTTCTGAGCATACATTTAACAGTTTTGAAAAACAATATGTAAATATTTGCAAAATGGGCTGTAGACACGTATAGTTTTGATGGTGGTTGAGTTTGAGTGAGAAAAAGAAATGAAGAATTTTAAAAGCTGTGGTCATAGAATGCATTTTGTGTTAAAGCAATGAGAAAAAAAACAATAAAAATAAACATTCACAGTTTTGGTCCACAGACTGCTGTTGTCCAACTGCTGTCGTGCTAACGGCTGTCGTGCTAACTGCTGTCATGCTAACGGCTGTCGTGCTAACTGCTGTCGTGCTAACTGTGTGAAGGGTTTTGGAAAAGTGAACTCAGTATTGAGAAATGCTTGTAACCAAAAAAAAAATAATAATTGAAGTATCTTGAGCAAATTCAAATGAGAAATGAAAAGTATGTTTTATTAATATACTATGGCGTGTAAAGCACACAAACAGCGAAGCATTGCTAGATTGTAAGATTTATATGGTTGCCATGCGATGGGCTCTTCAAAACTCAAAATGTAATTTCTTGCTAAAATCTCTCATGTCATTGGCAGAGAAGCCCATGGATTTATTTTTTAAACTCGAAAGTCAAACTGGCACCAGACTAGTGAAGGCGACTTGGCCTGGAGTCTCACAGCTGACAGATGGTGGAGGCGAAGGCAACAGAGGGATAATCCTGATGATCAATAACTGATATTTAAGGCCCCAGAGTTCAGCTTGTCGATAATAAAGCCAAGCCTCTGTAGTCCTGATCTCCCGCTCAGCTCTGACCCCTCAAGCTGTCCCATGCAGTCCCAACCACGCTTAAAGAGGGGGGGGCACACACACACACACACACTGACATGTGCGTGCACGCACACACACACTCATGTGAGAGAAACAGGTATTGCAAGAGAACAGGGACAGAGATAAATAAACAGAATTCATGATAATAATAATGACAATAATAACACATTTTATTTATAGGAAATTAGACATGCATGTGTGTGTATGTACTAGCACTTTCTTGGTTAGTGCTGAGGCAGATAATGGTTTGAGTTCATTGGTGGCGATGGCAGCTTTTGCATATGAAGAGAGTGTGAACGTTGCCCACTTTGGCTGTTACCTGGGCTGCTCTGTGGGACAGCTGGGTTTGTGTGAGGAATGGGGGAATTCCTCCTCAGGGCGGACATTAACAGCACAACACACACACACACGCACGCGCACGCACACACACACGCACGCACGCACGCACGCACACACACACAGACGGGTTTGTGTGAGGCATGGGGGAATTCCTCCTCAGGGCGGACGCATAAACAACACAACACACACCAGCCGTTAGCCACTCTTCCCCAAGCCCATGAATAAGATCCTGTCGAATCACTTCTGTTTCCTACATTTACAGGGCTTACACCACAAGATTAATATACATTTGTTTGCTAGCATGCATAATCTTTTTATTCATTTATTTGTTTTTAGTTATTATAGTGGACCCCCCCTCCCCACTTTTGATTTTGTGTTCGTAATAACCTGAACATACCTGAGGGTGAGAGTTAGTGTGCATACCTGAGGGTGAGAGTTAGTGAGCATACCTGAGGGTGAGAGTTAGTGAGCATACCTGAGGGTGAGAGTTAGTGAGCATACCTGAGGGTGAGAGTTAGTGTGCATACCTGAGGGTGAGAGTTAATGAGCATACCTGAGGGTGAGAGTTAGTGTGCATACCTGAGGGTGACAGTGAGCATACCTGAGGGTGAGAGTTAGTGAGCATACCTGAGGGTGAGAGTTAGTGTGCATACCTGAGGGTGAGTTAGTGAGCATACCTGAGGGTGAGAGTTAGTGTGCATACCTGAGGGTGAGAGTTAGTGTGCATACCTGAGGGTGAGAGTTAGTGTGCATACCTGAGGGTGAGAGTTAGTGTGCATACCTGAGGGGTGAGTTAGTGAGCATACCTGAGGGTGAGAGTTAGTGAGCATACCTGAGGGTGAGAGTTAGTGTGCATACCTGAGGGTGAGAGTTAGTGTGCATACCTGAGGGTGAGAGTTAGTGTGCATACCTGAGGGTGAGAGTTAGTGAGCATACCTGAGGGTGAGAGTTAGTGTGCATACCTGAGGGTGAGAGTTAGTGTGCATACCTGAGGGGTGAGTTAGTGTGCATACCTGAGGGTGAGAGTTAGTGTGCATACCTGAGGGTGAGAGTTAGTGAGCATACCTGAGGGGTGAGAGTTAGTGAGCATACCTGAGGGGTGAGAGTTAGTGAGCATACCTGAGGGTGAGAGTTAGTGAGCATACCTGAGGGTGAGAGTTAGTGAGCATACCTGAGGGTGAGAGTTAGTGTGCATACCTGAGGGTGAGAGTTAGTGAGCATACCTGAGGGTGAGAGTTAGTGAGCATACCTGAGGGTGAGAGTTAGTGAGCATACCTGAGGGTGAGAGTTAGTGAGCATACCTGAGGGTGAGAGTTAGTGTGCATACCTGAGGGTGAGAGTTAGTGAGCATACCTGAGGGTGAGAGTTAGTGAGCATACCTGAGGGTGAGTTAGTGAGCATACCTGATGGTGAGTTAGTGAGCATACCTGAGGGTGAGAGTTAGTGTGCATACCTGAGGGTGAGAGTTAGTGTGCATACCTGAGGGTGAGAGTTAGTGAGCATACCTGAGGGTGAGAGTTAGTGAGCATACCTGAGGGTGAGAGTTAGTGTGCATACCTGAGGGTGAGAGTTAGTGTGCATACCTGAGGGTGAGTTAGTGTGCATACCTGAGGGTGAGAGTTAGTGAGCATACCTGAGGGTGAGAGTTAGTGTGCATACCTGAGGGGGAAAGTTAGTGTGCATACCTGAGGGTGAGTTAGTGTGCATACCTGAGGGTGAGAGTTAGTGTGCATACCTGAGGGTGAGAGTTAGTGAGCATACCTGATGGTGAGTTAGTGAGCATACCTGAGGGTGAGAGTTAGTGTGCATACCTGAGGGTGAGAGTTAGTGTGCATACCTGAGGGTGAGAGTTAGTGAGCATACCTGAGGGTGAGAGTTAGTGAGCATACCTGAGGGTGAGAGTTAGTGTGCATACCTGAGGGTGAGAGTTAGTGTGCATACCTGAGGGTGAGTTAGTGTGCATACCTGAGGGTGAGAGTTAGTGAGCATACCTGAGGGTGAGAGTCAGTGTGCATACCTGAGGGTGAGAGTCAGTGAGCATACCTGAGGGTGAGAGTCAGTGAGCATACCTGAGGGTGAGAGTCAGTGAGCATACCTGAGGGTGAGTTAGTGAGCATACCTGAGGGTGAGTTAGTGTACATACCTGAGGGTGAGAGTTAGTGAGCATACCTGAGGGTGAGAGTTAGTGTGCATACCTGAGGGTGAGAGTTAGTGTGCATACCTGAGGGTGAGAGTTAGTGTGCATACCTGAGGGTGAGAGTTAGTGTGCATACCTGAGGGTGAGAGTTAGTGAGCATACCTGAGGGTGAGAGTTAGTGAGCATACCTGAGGGTGAGAGTTAGTGAGCATACCTGAGGGTGAGAGTTAGTGTGCATACCTGAGGGTGAGAGTTAGTGTGCATACCTGAGGGTGAGAGTTAGTGAGCATACCTGAGGGTGAGAGTTAGTGAGCATACCTGAGGGTGAGAGTTAGTGAGCATACCTGAGGGTGAGAGTTAGTGAGCATACCTGAGGGTGAGAGTTAGTGAGCATACCTGAGGGTGAGAGTTAGTGTGCATACCTGAGGGTGAGAGTTAGTGAGCATACCTGAGGGTGAGTGTGCATACCTGAGGGTGAGAGTTAGTGTGCATACCTGAGGGTGAGTTAGTGAGCATACCTGAGGGTGAGAGTTAGTGAGCATACCTGAGGGGTGAGTTAGTGTGCATACCTGAGGGTGAGAGTTAGTGTGCATACCTGAGGGTGAGAGTTAGTGTGCATACCTGAGGGGTGAGTTAGTGTGCATACCTGAGGGTGAGAGTTAGTGAGCATACCTGAGGGTGAGAGTTAGTGAGCATACCTGAGGGTGAGAGTTAGTGAGCATACCTGAGGGTGAGAGTTAGTGTGCATACCTGAGGGTGAGAGTTAGTGAGCATACCTGAGGGTGAGAGTTAGTGTGCATACCTGAGGGTGAGAGTTAGTGTGCATACCTGAGGGTGAGAGTTAGTGTGCATACCTGAGGGTGAGAGTTAGTGAGCATACCTGAGGGTGAGAGTTAGTGAGCATACCTGAGGGTGAGAGTTAGTGAGCATACCTGAGGGTGAGAGTTAGTGAGCATACCTGAGGGTGAGAGTTAGTGTGCATACCTGAGGGTGAGAGTTAGTGAGCATACCTGAGGGTGAGTGTGCATACCTGAGGGTGAGAGTTAGTGTGCATACCTGAGGGTGAGTTAGTGAGCATACCTGAGGGTGAGAGTTAGTGAGCATACCTGAGGGGTGAGTTAGTGTGCATACCTGAGGGTGAGAGTTAGTGTGCATACCTGAGGGTGAGAGTTAGTGTGCATACCTGAGGGGTGAGTTAGTGTGCATACCTGAGGGTGAGAGTTAGTGAGCATACCTGAGGGTGAGAGTTAGTGAGCATACCTGAGGGTGAGAGTTAGTGAGCATACCTGAGGGTGAGAGTTAGTGTGCATACCTGAGGGTGAGAGTTAGTGTGCATACCTGAGGGTGAGAGTTAGTGAGCATACCTGAGGGTGAGAGTTAGTGTGCATACCTGAGGGTGAGAGTTAGTGAGCATACCTGAGGGTGAGAGTTAGTGTGCATACCTGAGGGTGAGAGTTAGCATACCTGAGGGTGAGAGTTAGTGAGCATACCTGAGGGTGAGTTAGTGTACATACCTGAGGGTGAGTTAGTGTACATACCTGAGGGTGAGAGTTAGTGTGCATACCTGAGGGTGAGAGTTAGTGTGCATACCTGAGGGTGAGAGTTAATGAGCATACCTGAGGGTGAGAGTTAGTGAGCATACCTGAGGGTGAGAGTTAGTGAGCATACCTGAGGGTGAGTTAGTGTACATACCTGAGGGTGAGAGTTAGTGTGCATACCTGAGGGTGAGAGTTAGTGTGCATACCTGAGGGTGAGAGTTAGTGTGCATACCTGAGGGGTGAGTTAGTGAGCATACCTGAGGGTGAGAGTTAGTGAGCATACCTGAGGGTGAGAGTTCGTGAGCATACCTGAGGGTGAGAGTTAGTGAGCATACCTGAGGGTGAGTTAGTGTACATACCTGAGGGTGAGTTAGTGTACATACCTGAGGGTGAGAGTTAGTGAGCATACCTGAGGGTGAGTTAGTGTACATACCTGAGGGTGAGAGTTAGTGAGCATACCTGAGGGTGAGTTAGTGTACATACCTGAGGGTGATAGTTAGTGTGCATACCTGAGGGTGAGAGTTAGTGTGCATACCTGAGGGTGAGAGTTAGTGTGCATACCTGAGGGGTGAGTTAGTGTGCATACCTGAGGGTGAGAGTTAGTGTGCATACCTGAGGGTGAGAGTTAGTGTGCATACCTGAGGGTGAGAGTTAGTGTGCATACCTGAGGGTGAGAGTTAGTGTGCATACCTGAGGGGTGAGTTAGTGAGCATACCTGAGGGTGAGAGTTAGTGTGCATACCTGAGGGTGAGAGTTAGTGTGCATACCTGAGGGTGAGAGTTAGTGTGCATACCTGAGGGGTGAGTTAGTGAGCATACCTGAGGGTGAGAGTTAGTGAGCATACCTGAGGGTGAGAGTTCGTGAGCATACCTGAGGGTGAGAGTTAGTGAGCATACCTGAGGGTGAGTTAGTGTACATACCTGAGGGTGAGTTAGTGTACATACCTGAGGGTGAGAGTTAGTGAGCATACCTGAGGGTGAGTTAGTGTACATACCTGAGGGTGAGAGTTAGTGAGCATACCTGAGGGTGAGTTAGTGTACATACCTGAGGGTGATAGTTAGTGTGCATACCTGAGGGTGAGAGTTAGTGTGCATACCTGAGGGTGAGAGTTAGTGTGCATACCTGAGGGGTGAGTTAGTGAGCATACCTGAGGGTGAGAGTTAGTGAGCATACCTGAGGGTGAGTTAGTGTACATACCTGAGGGTGAGAGTTAGTGAGCATACCTGAGGGTGAGAGTTAGTGAGCATACCTGAGGGTGAGAGTTAGTGTGCATACCTGAGGGTGAGAGTTAGTGTGCATACCTGAGGGGTGAGTTAGTGTGCATACCTGAGGGTGAGAGTTAGTGTGCATACCTGAGGGGTGAGTTAGTGAGCATACCTGAGGGTGAGAGTTAGTGAGCATACCTGAGGGTGAGTTAGTGTACATACCTGAGGGTGAGAGTTAGTGAGCATACCTGAGGGTGAGAGTTAGTGAGCATACCTGAGGGTGAGAGTTAGTGTGCATACCTGAGGGTGAGAGTTAGTGTGCATACCTGAGGGGTGAGTTAGTGTGCATACCTGAGGGTGAGAGTTAGTGAGCATACCTGAGGGGTGAGTTAGTGAGCATACCTGAGGGTGAGAGTTAGGGAGCATACCTGAGGGTGAGAGTTAGTGTGCATACCTGAGGGTGAGAGTTAGTGAGCATACCTGAGGGTGAGAGTTAGTGTACATACCTGAGGGTGAGAGTTAGTGAGCATACCTGAGGGTGAGTTAGTGAGCATACCTGAGGGTGAGAGTTAGTGTGCATACCTGAGGGTGAGAGTTAGTGAGCATACCTGAGGGTGAGAGTTAGTGAGCATACCTGAGGGTGAGAGTTAGTGTGCATACCTGAGGGTGAGAGTTAGTGAGCATACCTGAGGGGTGAGAGTTTGTGTGCATACCTGAGGGTGAGTTAGTGAGCATACCTGAGGGTGAGAGTTAGTGAGCATACCTGAGGGTGAGTTAGTGAGCATACCTGAGGGTGAGAGTTAGTGTGCATACCTGAGGGTGAGAGTTAGTGAGCATACCTGAGGGTGAGAGTTAGTGTGCATACCTGAGGGGTGAGTTAGTGTGCATACCTGAGGGTGAGAGTTAGTGAGCATACCTGAGGGTGAGAGTTAGTGAGCATACCTGAGGGTGAGAGTTAGTGTGCATACCTGAGGGGTGAGTTAGTGTGCATACCTGAGGGTGAGAGTTAGTGAGCATACCTGAGGGTGAGAGTTAGTGTGCATACCTGAGGGGTGAGTTAGTGTGCATACCTGAGGGTGAGAGTTAGTGAGCATACCTGAGGGTGAGAGTTAGTGTGCATACCTGAGGGTGAGAGTTAGTGAGCATACCTGAGGGTGAGAGTTAGTGAGCATACCTGAGGGTGAGAGTTAGTGAGCATACCTGAGGGTGAGAGTTAGTGAGCATACCTGAGGGTGAGAGTTAGTGAGCATACCTGAGGGTGAGAGTTAGTGTGCATACCTGAGGGTGAGAGTTAGTGTGCATACCTGAGGGTGAGTTAGTGTGCATACCTGAGGGTGAGAGTTAGTGAGCATACCTGAGGGTGAGTTAGTGAGCATACCTGAGGGTGAGAGTTAGTGTGCATACCTGAGGGTGAGAGTTAGGGAGCATACCTGAGGGTGAGAGTTAGTGAGCATACCTGAGGGTGAGAGTTAGTGTGCATACCTGAGGGTGAGAGTTAGTGTGCATACCTGAGGGTGAGAGTTAGTGTGCATACCTGAGGGGTGAGTTAGTGAGCATACCTGAGGGTGAGAGTTAGTGAGCATACCTGAGGGTGAGAGTTCGTGAGCATACCTGAGGGTGAGAGTTAGTGAGCATACCTGAGGGTGAGTTAGTGTACATACCTGAGGGTGAGTTAGTGTACATACCTGAGGGTGAGAGTTAGTGAGCATACCTGAGGGTGAGTTAGTGTACATACCTGAGGGTGAGAGTTAGTGAGCATACCTGAGGGTGAGTTAGTGTACATACCTGAGGGTGAGTTAGTGTACATACCTGAGGGTGATAGTTAGTGTGCATACCTGAGGGTGAGAGTTAGTGTGCATACCTGAGGGTGAGAGTTAGTGAGCATACCTGAGGGTGAGAGTTAGTGAGCATACCTGAGGGTGAGAGTTAGTGAGCATACCTGAGGGTGAGTTAGTGTACATACCTGAGGGTGAGAGTTAGTGAGCATACCTGAGGGTGAGAGTTAGTGAGCATACCTGAGGGTGAGAGTTAGTGTGCATACCTGAGGGTGAGAGTTAGTGTGCATACCTGAGGGGTGAGTTAGTGTGCATACCTGAGGGTGAGAGTTAGTGTGCATACCTGAGGGGTGAGTTAGTGAGCATACCTGAGGGTGAGAGTTAGTGAGCATACCTGAGGGTGAGTTAGTGTACATACCTGAGGGTGAGAGTTAGTGAGCATACCTGAGGGTGAGAGTTAGTGAGCATACCTGAGGGTGAGAGTTAGTGTGCATACCTGAGGGTGAGAGTTAGTGTGCATACCTGAGGGGTGAGTTAGTGTGCATACCTGAGGGTGAGAGTTAGTGAGCATACCTGAGGGGTGAGTTAGTGAGCATACCTGAGGGTGAGAGTTAGGGAGCATACCTGAGGGTGAGAGTTAGTGTGCATACCTGAGGGTGAGAGTTAGTGAGCATACCTGAGGGTGAGAGTTAGTGTACATACCTGAGGGTGAGAGTTAGTGAGCATACCTGAGGGTGAGTTAGTGAGCATACCTGAGGGTGAGAGTTAGTGTGCATACCTGAGGGTGAGAGTTAGTGAGCATACCTGAGGGTGAGAGTTAGTGAGCATACCTGAGGGTGAGAGTTAGTGTGCATACCTGAGGGTGAGAGTTAGTGAGCATACCTGAGGGGTGAGAGTTAGTGTGCATACCTGAGGGTGAGTTAGTGAGCATACCTGAGGGTGAGAGTTAGTGAGCATACCTGAGGGTGAGTTAGTGAGCATACCTGAGGGTGAGAGTTAGTGTGCATACCTGAGGGGTGAGTTAGTGTGCATACCTGAGGGTGAGAGTTAGTGAGCATACCTGAGGGTGAGAGTTAGTGTGCATACCTGAGGGGTGAGTTAGTGTGCATACCTGAGGGTGAGAGTTAGTGAGCATACCTGAGGGTGAGAGTTAGTGAGCATACCTGAGGGTGAGAGTTAGTGTGCATACCTGAGGGGTGAGTTAGTGTGCATACCTGAGGGTGAGAGTTAGTGAGCATACCTGAGGGTGAGAGTTAGTGTGCATACCTGAGGGGTGAGTTAGTGTGCATACCTGAGGGTGAGAGTTAGTGAGCATACCTGAGGGTGAGAGTTAGTGTGCATACCTGAGGGTGAGAGTTAGTGAGCATACCTGAGGGTGAGAGTTAGTGAGCATACCTGAGGGTGAGAGTTAGTGAGCATACCTGAGGGTGAGAGTTAGTGAGCATACCTGAGGGTGAGAGTTAGTGAGCATACCTGAGGGTGAGAGTTAGTGTGCATACCTGAGGGTGAGAGTTAGTGTGCATACCTGAGGGTGAGTTAGTGTGCATACCTGAGGGTGAGAGTTAGTGAGCATACCTGAGGGTGAGTTAGTGAGCATACCTGAGGGTGAGAGTTAGTGTGCATACCTGAGGGTGAGAGTTAGGGAGCATACCTGAGGGTGAGAGTTAGTGAGCATACCTGAGGGTGAGAGTTAGTGTGCATACCTGAGGGTGAGAGTTAGTGTGCATACCTGAGGGTGAGTTAGTGTGCATACCTGAGGGTGAGAGTTAGTGAGCATACCTGAGGGTGAGAGTCAGTGTGCATACCTGAGGGTGAGAGTCAGTGAGCATACCTGAGGGTGAGAGTCAGTGAGCATACCTGAGGGTGAGAGTCAGTGAGCATACCTGAGGGTGAGAGTCAGTGAGCATACCTGAGGGTGAGTTAGTGAGCATACCTGAGGGTGAGTTAGTGTTCATACCTGAGGGTGAGAGTTAGTGAGCATACCTGAGGGTGAGAGTTAGTGTGCATACCTGAGGGTGAGAGTTAGTGTGCATACCTGAGGGTGAGAGTTAGTGTGCATACCTGAGGGTGAGAGTTAGTGTGCATACCTGAGGGTGAGAGTTAGTGTGCATACCTGAGGGTGAGAGTTAGTGAGCATACCTGAGGGTGAGAGTTAGTGAGCATACCTGAGGGTGAGAGTTAGTGTGCATACCTGAGGGTGAGAGTTAGTGAGCATACCTGAGGGTGAGAGTTAGTGAGCATACCTGAGGGTGAGAGTTAGTGAGCATACCTGAGGGTGAGAGTTAGTGTGCATACCTGAGGGTGAGAGTTAGTGTGCATACCTGAGGGTGAGAGTTAGTGTGCATACCTGAGGGTGAGTTAGTGAGCATACCTGAGGGTGAGAGTTAGTGAGCATACCTGAGGGTGAGAGTTAGTGTGCATACCTGAGGGTGAGAGTTAGTGTAAAAGCGAGAGTCCATCCCACGGTTTACCTTCAGACTGTACTTGGCATAGTATGGTGGTTAGGGGACTGTGCTTAATGTGTGTGTGTCCCGTCGGCTTCATTCCCAGCTGGGAGACTGAGCTAAAGGTACTTAAGCTGAACTGCTTCAGTATATATCCTTCTCTATAAGTTAACTGGATAAAATGTAAAAGATGCTAAAGTTATGTAAGTTGCTCTGGATAAGAGTGTCTGTGATGTAGCAGTTTTTTTATTGAAAACCCACCCTACCCCCCTTTAAAGATAGAGGACAAGTGAAGGTCACGTAGAGGGGAGTACAGATGGGTCATGATCTCCACGATGAACACCCCCCACCCCCACCTCAAACTGCTGAGTAACGGTCAGATCGAACAACGAGAGCCTGGTATTCCCCCCCCCCCCCAGACTCCTAAATGATGTCATTGATTAGTGTTGACATCTACTTTCATAATCTGGGCTCAGTCATATGCATCGACCCCCTGGATTCTGTCCAATACCAGAGATCTCAGGCGTCCCCCCCTGTCTGTCAGATCACAGAGGTCTCGGCAGAATGAGATGGATCAATACCAGCCACCATCCCTGCTACCACTCACTCACTCACCCACTCACTCACTCACACTTTCACATACATAATTGTCGCTTCTCAAACACACACGACAGGCTAACATCTTCCTCTCCCTTAGATGCTGTGTGTTTATGGACCCGTCTCTGTGCGTTTGTGAACGCACGCATGACCGTGTGCATGTCTGCATGCCTGTGAATGCATGTGCGGAGCATAATAAATATGTGAGAATAATAATTCTGGATCAGGATCGAGGATCACATTTTTGGTGTTGTGGCACATTTTGGGCCCTGTGTAACTAGTATAAATGATTTAGACTTTTCATTCATCCAGTCTGTGGGCCCCACAGGAGAGGCCCCATACCTCAGGCAGGCAGTCTTCCTGTTCCCTCTCATTGGCTGGAGTTCAAACAGGCCTAGGCCAATCACAAGCCAGTGCAACCTCAGCAGTGGCCAATGGAAAATAGAGGGAGTCATGTGTGGACTAATACTACTCAAAGCTCACTAGACAGTGTAGAACTGAAGCTCCCAAAATGGACAATTGTCTCTCCTGGTAGACCTCTTAAAATTAGCTGAATTAACTTCACAAATCTTTTAACAATGTAGAATTATTATTAAAAAATTAAAATAAATCAAGTTTATTTTTAATTTATTGTTATTTTCAAAGGCCAGTAAAGGCATAGTAAACTTTGTTAGAACATAATGTTGTATAGCTACCTGGCCTTGATACGAGTCATAGGTTTTTTCTCTCTCTCTCCATTCACTGCCATTGCATGGCGAAACAGGTCTCAAAAGCACTTTTAGCACATAAACATAAACGAGTGCAAACAATGCGGATTATGCTGATATACAAAATCACGTCCTCCGGAACCGAGCGTTTGAAACTTTTAAAAATGGCCAAAAATGGGGCTTAAAATGGCTTAATACATGAATTAATAAGTTCATAAACTTTTTTTTTTTTTTTAAACTACAGATTTCAACACAAGAAATGGGCATAAATCCAGCCAGTCACACACATAATTAACAGAGCACTTTATATTCCTTATTTTATGAGAAATGGCCGTTGACCAGGAGGTTGCTGTAGGTGCACCAGCCCTATGCAATGTGGCTAAAGATCTTTCCACAGTTACATTATCTAAATAAAATTGCAATTATACCACATTAATAGTAACCCCCTGATCAAACTAACAAGGCAGGAAGCTGAGGTAGATTTTTATCAAGCAGATGAGAAGCTAAACCAAAGATACTACTGAACATTCCCAAAACAATTTAAGAACAGTCCCAAACATGACCAAGCCACACCTATTACACATTACATCATCTTTATCGGCTTGAAAATATTGTTCCGAGTGATATTATTTGTGGATAACTGAAGTATTTTGGCGGGATACGTTTCGTCCATATGGATTCCCAGTCTGGTTGAGAACGAAAACCAGAACCTTGCAACTCTCCTAAAAATTTAAATGAACTGAAAAAATAAAAAAATTAAACCAGATCATGGTTTAAATGGCGGAAATTCTTACAACAGTCGAAAGAACAAATTAGTTAAAAAAAAAGAAAGAAAGCTTAATGTGGCTTAAGTATGGTTCTAAAATAAAAAATATTTTTTGAAAAGTTGAATTTGAATTTACTTCAGGCACAAGAGGGACTTCACGTGACACAGAAACCAGTGCCCTTCTGGTTTATTTCTCCCCTGATATTTCAAGCCTCACTTTTAGGCCATTAATGATTCCCGTTCACTTTCAATTGCCTATTGACTGATTTGGTCTACTTTAACACTGTACATACCTAAGCATTTAACCACCACTCCTAAATAAAGCCTTGCCACTTTGACAAAGCACATAGTTGATTACTGACTCTTGTTGATGGTACAGACATGATGCCCATAAAAATGTATTTTAAAAAATCACTGACTATAATTATACTTTATTGACCCCTCTGCATTTGACCCATCCCAACTACATAGAAGCAGTAAGCAGCCACTACAGCGTCTGGGGACCAACTCCAGTTCTGATGGCGATGGCAACGACAGACATACCTAACCTGACATACATGTCTTTGGTGTGGGAGGAAACCGGAGTAAACCCACGTGAACATGGGGAGAACATGCTAACTCCACGCAGAGAAGACCAGAACCAGGATTCGAACCCAGAACCTCTTTCTTGCCAGGCGACAGTGCTAACCACTGCACCATATGTACATAAGTATTCATACCCTATCCACATCTACTGCATATCTGGCCAGAGTGTGATGGTTTTGGGCTCGTTTGATACATCAGACCCTTGATGACTTACAGCCATTTAGCCAGCCATGTGTTCCATACTGTACCAGCGTGATTTACAGCTGAATCTAGTCTCACCCCCACATTCCCATAGAGATTCCAGTACCTGGAAATAAGATAGAGTCCTTTGATGTTGATGGGTCACAGACTTCAGGAAGTAACAGCATGCAAAGGATATGCGACCAAATATGAAATATGATACTTTAAAAATACATTAAAGCCAAGGATGTGAATACTTACGTACATGAGATTTCAGTTTTAAATTTTTAATACATTTGCAAAAATTTCAAAAAACATGTTTTCACTTTGTAATTATGGGTTATTGAGTGTAGATTTATGGGCAAAAAATTTTTAAATTTAAAATTAAATCTACAACACAAAGTGTGCAAAAAGTGGTTTGAATACGTTCGAGCACAACTGTATATAAAAAAAAAAACCTTTGTGGTAACCATAAGTCCCTCGCGTGAGATTCCGGTGTAGGTTTTCAGCGTCCTACGACAACGAGGCACAACGTGCCGTTTACAAAAAGCGAACCACGCACAAAAAGCGCACGCACGCTGGAACGCAAGCATTTTAAAGAGCTGCTCAGGCCTCTTCCTGTTTAATATTCTTCACCTTCCGGTTTTCTGCGATCTTCTTCTCGTGCCACTTGAGGAAGCAGTTCCGGTCCGGTATGACGCACAGAGCCACCTTGCACGTCGGACACTTCCAGATGGTCATCTTGCGCTTCTTTGACGCCAGGCAGTGGACGCATAACTTCCTGCCAGCCGTGGCCTTTTTGGAAACCTCGACCGTAGAGCGGTCAGTGATGGATGTCACCATATGCATTATGGGTCCAAGCTCAGCGTTGGGCTCTTCCTTGACGACAGCGGTTTTTGCTGCTGTTTCAGCTGCTGTTTCAGCTGCCGTTTCTGCTGCCGTTTCTGCTGCCGTTTCTGTGAGCTGCAGACAGAGTTCCTCCCTGAACTGCTTGTGTTGGAGCGGCTTGGTATTTTTGAGTTTGGAGAGCTCCTTGTGCAGAAGAAACGCGTTCACTACCGCAATGTCTATGAAGTGGTAGAAAAGGGTCTTGTACCACTTTTTGGTTCTCTGCCGGACGTTATAGGAATTAATGAGCGAGCTTGACAAGTCCACGCCCACCGTGTACTTGTTGTATTCCTTCACCACTGTGGGAACAGGCATTTTTACGGTGGTCCAGGCTTTGTCCTGAGGGTTGCGGACACGTCGCTCCATCGTGTCCCCCGTGAAGGCCTGGTGGATGGTGGAGCACACACTAACCTCCCGCGCGTCCATCCACTTCACAAAGAGCAGCGGATCTTTCCGGAGCCACTGTAACGTGCCCCGCTCCGCTCGCCTGGGCTTGTCGTTTGACCCCGGACGCGGGAAGCCCTGTTCGTTCGGTCGGACGTTCCCGCATGCTCCGAACCGCATCCGGTGCAGATCCTGGAAAAGGGCGGTGCTTGCGTACAAGTTGCCCATGTACATGTGGTACCCCGTTCCGAGGTACGGGACGTCCAACAGGTCCATGACGGCGTCGTGAGCCGCCCCCTTTCCGGCGGACGAGGCCGACTTGCCGCAGTAAACGTTGAAGTCGCACGTGTAGCCGTTGGCAGGATCCGCGAGCACAAACAGTTCAATCCCCAACTTGTCGGGCTTGGCCTTCATGTAGCGCTTCCTCACAATGTTGGCCTTGGAGGCCACCATCCTCTCATCGACGGACAGCTGCTGTCGAGGCTGATAGCAGGCCTTACAGGCGGCCTTGATGCTGTCCATAAGGGGCTTGACTGCACAGAGGCGATCGAACTCGGGTGTGCCCCGCTTCGCGTTATTCTCGGCGTCCTTATCGGGGTCGTTCACGTGGAGGTTGTAGGTGATGCCGGCGAACCTCTGCTGACTCATCACCGATCGATAGAATGGATGGTTGTACAGCCTCTTCTGACTCCAGTAGTCCCTCAGCGCATGCGTCTTCATGAGCGCCATGGCGATGAGGAGCCCGAGATACCTGTACATCTCCGCCTCCTTCAGCGGGAGCCAGGTGGTCCTCATCCCCCCAGCGATCCTTTGTAACGCATGTTTATTCGTGTTGGCGCAAAGCGTCCGGACGACACTCGGACCGAAGAACAGCTGGAAGAGGTCCAAGGGGCTGTAGGATTTGAAAGTGTCCAGCTGGACGCCGGGAGCCCGGGCTGGGCGGAAGGGGTGAGCGCGTGGCCTCAGATCGGGGTCGTCCACAGTGTTCCATCGGTCCTCTGTCAGAGCAGCAGGTGTGGGGGCACCTTTCCTTTTCCTCTTGTTCTTCTTCTCAGGTCCCGTGGATTTTGGGGTTCGTGGAACTGTCATTCGTGCACCCCCGTCGAGGGACAGGGGGAGAACAGCTCCACGCTTTCTCTTGTGGGTTCCAGGGCGTGACTGGGGGAGGGGTGGACTTTTCACACCTGAACTCCCAGATGCGTGGGTGCCAGAATCAGGGCTTCCGGTATCAGGAACCCCAGAATCAGGGCTTCCGGTATCAGGAACCCCAGAATCAGGGCTTCCGGTATCAGGGACCCCAGGATCAGGGACCCCAGGGGGTAGCGAGGTGTCCCTGCGGAAAAAAAGAAGAAAATATACTTTTATGTCATTTTACATTTGTGTACATTACATATAATCAACTTTATTCATATAGCACTTATCAAGCAATGCGCTCAAAGTGCTTCAACATAAACCGACAACAAAACAATAAAAAAATTATAACGATATAATTATTAATTAGCAAGAAACAACAGAACAGAAATGCAAATAATGCACAACGTGTCAAAAAATAGAGAATAAATATTTTAGAATATAAAAAAGGCTTCATGCATCTAGCGCAGTAATTGTATAAAGCCGGCTGGTTTATACTGTTGGGTGACGGTAATCTCAGAACTTTCATAAACATGGCCGACTGTGACCGTTAGAAAAAAAGGTTTAAACGCACTACCGTGGCATTCCAAGGATGTCTGTCATTCAACAATAATGGAGAGGCTACTTTTAATACAGCTTTGTAGAGCCACACCTGTGACTTCGATAAACACATCGTCAGCCATGTACATTGGGATCACAAGGGTCCCATAAAAATGCATTAGCCCAGTAAAATAAATGCTGGCACTTTAGAACTCCAAATATGAAAAAATACATACATTTTTTTTATGAAAATGTATTTTTATTATTTAAAAAAAATTTTTTTTAAACATCACTGCTTCATCAGAGCATCAGACAGGCACCGGTCATTCAGCCTAGCTGCACTCATTCAAACCTGTATCTAGTTCATATAATCAGGGGCGCCATATGGGGGGGAACGGTTAGGATGATTCTCAGTCAGGGGCCCTAAAAAATTATTAGAACATTAGGTTAATTTTTTTATTAGGTTAATTAACCTATCATTAATATAATATTTTCTTGACAATGTACTAATAAAACGAACATTTTTTTTCGGCAAAAAAGTAAACATCCAGAGAGTCTCTGTATGTAAAGGCTAATGTAGGCTAATGAATGTAAACTGAAACTGAACGGCTTTTGGCTTTTTAATTTTTTTTACCTACGTTATCCTAGCCATCTACAAATGCACGTTTACTAGCCATCTAGCTATCCAAATAACTTAACTAAGAGATAAGGTAATATAATCACAGCATGGGGCTTCCACTTTGTACCTTGTACCATTTTTATTTCAGTAAGTACATGTTCCAGCTGTGGGGGGTTCTAGATAGTGCAGTTAACGGTTATCAATCAAACGTAACTCTGTAACTCCTGCTTCAATCCTGAAGCAGACCCCAGGCGAGTAAGATTGAGAACACAGTATCAAACCTATAGGCAGTGAAATATCTCCGGCCAGTTAACTTTGGTTACCGATACGAAAACAACTCAAGTAAATATCTTTGAGGCTACAAGATAACCATCCAGTTAGCAAGCCAATGAGACGCCGTTGGCTGCACTTAATTTAACTTACCGCATTTGTAGGGACAGAAATATCAGTAGGGCTTGGTAACGTTACCGCATTCCTTTGGCTGGCATACCCCAATTCAACCTGGGCATAGTTCTCGTAACAGTCCCACTGGAAATGCTTGTTGCACACAAACTTGCCAGCAGTGCTGATCATTGGTGCCAGACCCAAAATGGCCAGTTAGAGTAGCCTACAGCTCACTCCGGATCGCTCGGGAAAGCATGTAACTGTTAACGTTAATCCGCTGATACTCTTGCACCCAGAGAAAGCACACTTGCGACCAATCAGTCATTGCTTGTAAATTGGAACTATCCGAATTGAAAAATTACAATTGTTAATAACTAGCATAATTGGAAAAATGCTAATACATTGAAAGAGACTAACTGTAGGCTACAACGATATTGCTTGTCAAATGGATATAGCCATTGGCCACGCCTTCTCAGGAATGTATTTATATTGGGGGCGGTAACAAAGTGCGAAACTGATTACGTACAAGCGTACCAAAAGTACACTTCAACGTCATTTTCAATGACGTAGCCCATTTTTCATTTTCAACCCAAGAAGAAGAATAGGGGATAGGCTAAAATACTGAAATTCAACATTTTGCCCAAAATTGTAGATGCAATGCATACTATTGTTCTCTTCCATCTGAGGCAATGCCTCGATATTAGTTAACATCTCAAAAAATATATTTTAGTGTTTCCTTCCCCTTTAATGGTATTCCCTTTAATTTAGCTGTGTTTAATCTCGCCACTTTCTCAGAACGGAGAAACACATTTTAAAAGAAAGCAAAGGAATCGCTCATTTGTATTTTTTAACTCATTTATAGTGTATATTCTCATTGAATCATTAGGCTATAATCATTAAGTAGTCTTCTTGCATTTTATAAAGCACAATAATAATAATAATAATAATAATGTAGGCTATTTCTAATAAAATAAATCGGGAATTGATATCGGCCCGAAAAATCTTGATCAGAGCAACCTATGTTATTTTCTTGTCTTCATTTAGCTTACCACAAATTTGAATTATTATATACACATGGTTTAAGGCCGTTTGTGAATAAAAAATGGTTGAAAATTGGGAAAACTGAAAAAAATACGGAAAATGGGGGAGGGTTGGCGTGGTCTGTGGTGGTGGGGCCCAATGTGATATATCTTTTCATGGGTCCCAAAATCCCTGGCGGCGCCCCTGCATATAATACTGCTAGAAGTATTACAAATATAGTAGAACCCCTGTTCCAGCTTCCAAAGACGACTAAATACTGCACCATGGCTTCTCTGATCCTCTTTAGCTATCCTCTTTATTTATTTTTGGATTTCCTTTTTGGGAATACTCTTACAACTAAACATCGAACAAAAAGTTCGGAAATTTGTGTTTGGTAGATTATTTCTCTGTTGTAACAATGCTTCTTGGCAATAAATTTGGCAAATTTTACATGGGCGCAACCCACATACTCAGCTGTGCTGCTCATCCCACAAATGCATGTTCCTTACAAATGGGGAACCATTTAAAAGGGAAATAAACAGGCTTTCCAACGGTATAAAATGTATAGCCAAGAAGCATTGTTACAACAGAGAAATAATCTACCAAACACAAATTTCCGAACTTTTTCTTCGATGTTTATAACTGTGTAAAGATAGTCTCTCTGTACAGTGGCATAATTACTTAACGTTATGCTTATAATACTCACTGTTGTTTACAAACTGTAGCTACACGCCGCCTCTGCCCCGAATGAATACCTCGGTCAAGCTAGACACTCTTTAAAAATGCACGGTCAAACTATCCTATTTAAAGAGTGGATAGCTTGACTGAGGTGAAGGAATGACCAGAGCGGTCAAAACAAAACCACCACCACGCCATTTTCCATCGCAGACTGTTTACGATTGCACGTGGCTCCCACGACCTCCTTTGGCTATCATTTCTTTCTTAGTTAGAATTTCCTTTTGGGATGGTGTTGTCGTTTTCGGACAATTGTATATAGTTCTGTAAATATAGGCAGACTGACTGACTGACTGTATACTAGTACTTACTTTACTAATTGTTCGTTTGTTCAGTTAACTTTACTTATTGATTATAAAACGGGCTTCTGTGCCTTGGTGGTGATATGGCATTTTTTGCATTCATGAGAGTAACGTTGATGTTCTCGGACGACCTGGATACGATCGTCTGCAGCTAAGGGACTAATAGCAGGCAAGGTAAGCAAACTTACATGTCGACCAGCGGGTCCATTCTTCTCTCGAGATCGTCCTCCTCAGACGAATCGAAGCTTTCCGAACTGGATGAGTAGCCCGCACTTTCAGACCCGCCATCTTCGCGTTCTTCTGCGGCTTCGACCGCATCGCGCAAACTTTTACTGCGCAAAACCGGCATCTTAACTTGTTTTGCAAACGTCCTGATCCGATGCGCGTAATGTATCTGACAAAATTGATGTATCCACGGTTTGTACCGGAAAATGCCTGCGCCTAAGAAAAATACCAATGGAACGATGTTTGAACATTTTGAGTTGTCTGATTCGTTCAAAAACATGATTGACGTACAAGTAAACCTATCAGCATCAGTTGCAACATCTTGGCGGGAGTACCTCAGGTTTAGACCACAGAACTGTATTACAACTGGAAAAGCTATCCAAATCTTTGAAGTACGATTCCACACTGCAATTGACCCCTGACTTTTCAGATGGCAAAACGAGTTCCCTTTGCCTTGTGGTGCTTAGACATGTCGGTCATTTTCTAAGTGAAGTTGACGGACTTCACAATTTGCGGAAGAAAACTACAGGTGGTGGGAAAAATATCGGAAACACCAGAAACGGAAAAAACAGTTTTCCATAAATCATGAAACAGCTGCTATATGTTTGCTCCCATTTATCTTACCTATATTTTCTACACTCTTTTATTACTGGCATGCCATGTGTATATTTTAGTTTCTGTCTTGTTTTTTGTTTTTATGGTTAATATTGAATATGGGGCGGCAGTGTAGTATAATGGTTAAGGAACAATGATCGGACACTGCCGTTGTACCCTTGAGCAAGGTACTTCACCTGCATTGCTTCAGTATATATTCAGCTGTATCAATGGATACTATGTATAAATGCAAAATGGTGTGTAAGTCGCTCTGGATAAGAACGTCTGCTAAATGCCTGTAATGTAATGTAATGTAAATATTGAATGACCCATGTGTAACATAACCTTATAGGTATGGTTAATACTGAATGGCCCATGTGTAACATAACCTTATAGGTATGGTTAATACTGAATGGCCCATGTGTAACATAACCTTATAGGTATGGTTAATACTGAATGGCCCATGTGTAACATAACCTTATAGGTATGGTTAATATTGAATGACCCATGTGTAACATAACCTTATAGGTATGGTTTATACTGAATGGCCCATGTGTAACATAACCTTATAGGTATGGTTAATATTGAATGACCCATGTGTAACATAACCTTATAGGTATGGTTTATACTGAATGGCCCATGTGTAACATAACCTTATAGGTATGGTTTATACTGAATGGCCCATGTGTAACATAACCTTATAGGTATGGTTAATACTGAATGACCCATGTGTAACATAACCTTATAGGTATGGTTTATACTGAATGGCCCATGTGTAACATAACCTTATAGGTATGGTTAATACTGAATGGCCCATGTGTAACATAACCTTATAGGTATGGTTTATACTGAATGGCCCATGTGTAACATAACCTTATAGGTATGGTTTATACTGAATGGCCCATGTGTAACATAACCTTATAGGTATGGTTTATACTGAATGGCCCATGTGTAACATAACCTTATAGGTATGGTTTATACTGAATGGCCCATGTGTAACATAACCTTATAGGTATGGTTTATACTGAATGGCCCATGTGTAACATAACCTTATAGGTATGGTTTATACTGAATGGCCCATGTGTAACATAACCTTATAGGTATGGTTTATACTGAATGACCCATGTGTAACATAACCTTATAGGTATGGTTTATACTGAATGACCCATGTGTAACATAACCTTATAGGTATGGTTAATACTGAATGGCCCATGTGTAACATAACCTTATAGGTATGGTTTATACTGAATGACCCATGTGTAACATAACCTTATAGGCATGGTTAATACTGAATGACCCATGTGTAACATAACCTTACAGGTATGGTTAATACTGAATGACCCATGTGTAACATAACCTTACAGGTATGGTTAATACTGAATGACCCATGTGTAACATAACCTTATAGGCATGGTTAATACTGAATGACCCATGTGTAACATAACCTTATAGGTATGGTTAATACTGAATGACCCATGTGTAACATAACCTTATAGGTATGGTTAATACTGAATGACCCATGTGTAACATAACCTTATAGGTATGGTTAATACTGAATGACCCATGTGTAACATAACCTTATAGGTATGGTTAATACTGAATGACCCATGTGTAACATAACCTTATAGGTATGGTTAATACTGAATGACCCATGTGTAACATAACCTTATAGGTATATAACAACATGTGTTGTTGTTGTTTTTTTCTGGTTATGTCATGATATACAGTAGTTTGTATGTTTTTATTGTCATTACCTTATTAGGTAATACTGCTCCATTTGCTTGTGGATTTTGTAAGTATGTCAAGTGTATCTAATTTTGCATACATTTTTTTTGAGAATAAATGATGCTCCCTAAAATAAGTAAATTGGGGCTTATTATTATAATCTTTGTAAGAAGAATGTTATTGCGCATTCCTATTCTGCTGATAAACATTTTTAATGTTGTACCTATCACCATTTTAGTACTTGATTTGTATAAGAAATCGGTGATAGTATTAAATAATATGTCCCTGTTTTATTGATCATAAAAATACACTTTGTTTTAGAAAATATACTTTAATTTAAAGATATTAAATATAATAAATTATATTAAAGGATATTACATATCCTGTTCGAATTAAGAATTGATCAAGAAGAACTGTGCAAGATCAAAACAATGTTACATGCACACTAATAATTAGATTTTAATCTGATAAAGGCAATGTTCAGACTATGGATGTTGTCATGTAAACACCTTTATTTGATTATCTTAATCAGAGTAAGTTAAAAATCTGAGAAAATTTAATTTGATGAAAACAGCTAGATTTTTGCTAAATCTTTTTGATTTTTTGCTACTGTAAGCGTCTTTTTCTTTCAGCTTTTTTAAACCATGTGTGCAAAAAGACACCAGACACAGTGAACCGGATGTTGTTTGCAGTCAAACTCAAATTAGCCTGGTGAACAGCAACACACAGAGTGCCGTGAGTAGCAGCGATGCAATTACTGTATTAAGAAAATGAATTACTATTGGACAGATTACAAAAGTCTCTTTATGCTAAATAAAATTGCAAGAGTGGGTTATTACGTCAGTTCTGAGACTGATTATTAAAATAATCCATGTAAACCGGGGTATTAGAGAAATCACGTTATCCTGAACCGCATAAATGCTTAATCGGAATATTGCCTTAAACTGATTACTCCCAATAATCAGGGTATTGGTGTGCATGTACACTGCCAATTTTGCTAGCTGCACGAGTCCCAGAGTGTAAAAGTGATACTCTGTCTATCTTTACGGACCACCCCCAAATCTGGCAGTTGTTACAGATATTCATTGCAACCAAAGGAAATCAAAGCCTCTGACCCATAAAATTCCAAGAGGAACCCCCCCAGGGGGCTCCCCCACTGTGTTGTTAGTATAACAATGCTTAACACCAACAAAGCCCCTTCTGCACACCACTCTCAGAGTAAAACTCCTGCTTATCAACAAGTGCCTCACAATGTCTCTCCATTGTAAGTGTGGTGTGTGTGTGTGTGTGTGTGTGTGTGTGTGTGTGTGTGTGTGAGTGAGGGTATGTACTTCTGAGTGTGTGAGTGTGTGTGTGCGTGAGGGTGTGTGTGTGTGTGTGCATGTGCGTGAGGGTGTGTGTGTGTGTGTGTGTGTGTGTGCATGTGCGTGATGGTATGTACTTCTGAGTGTGTGTGTGTATGTGTGAGTGTGTGTGTGTGTGAGTGAGTGTGAGGGTATGTCTTTGTGAGTGTGTGTGAGAGTATGTATTTGTGAGTGTGTGTGTGTGCGTGTGTGTGTGTGTGCGTGTGTGTGTGTGTGAGGGTATGCATTTGTGTGTATGTGTGTATGTGTGTGTGTGTGTGTGTGTGTGTGTGTATGTGTGTGTGTGTAGGGGAGTCTTATTGGAGAGAAGTCAAGCAGCACACATTAACACCCTCTTGGTCACACCCCCAAAATCTCTAGACCTACAGAGGGGTGGGGGTGGGGTTGGGAGTTAAGGAAGTAAAGCCACTCAAGAAAAAAGTTGGGATTCCTGCCCCCCTACCCCTACCCCCTACCCCACCCCCCTACCCCACCCCCACACCCCTAACCCCCCAATCCACAAAGCTGTTGTCTAAAGCAGATTCAAATCTGAAGCCTCGAGTTACATCTTATGTGCCGGTCCATTACTATGGAAATGAGTATGTGCTGCTGAAAGTGGCTGAAAGTACAGTGTAATAACAGGGGGTTATTCCACAAAGGATTACTGAGTTAGCTGGATAACCTGTAAAATCCAGAACAGCTCTTTTTACTTCAGTCCAGATTTGGGAGAGTTCTGGGTTTTACTCAGTGCAGTTCTCCAGCTAACTCAGTGATCCTGCTTTACTCAATGCAGTTCTCCAGCTAACTCAGTGATCCTGCTTTACTCAATGCAGTTATCCAGCTAACTCAGTGATCCTGCTTTACTCAATGCAGTTCTCCAGCTAACTTAAGTGATCCTGCTTTGTGGAATACCCACCAGGGACAGTGTAAGGTGCTAATTACAAATGTGCTAGGCTAGCCCAAATGCAAGAAATAAAGGATAAAATATGTTAAAAGCATCATTGTGGAGTCTGTACTGTGAGGTCATTTAATCTTTCCTTTCGTTATGACACTGAGTAATGACCACAGTTATGGTAGTTGGGATAAATGCCATGGGCATTGTAGTTTTCCTAAGTCCACAGTTATCGTTTGTGTGTGTGTGTGTGTGTGTGTTTGTGCGTATGTGTGTGTGTGTGTGTGTGTGTGGTGGGGGGGTCACGGTGAAATATGGCACAGCATTCTAATCTGGCACTACACCAGCGGTGGCTCTTTTTGGTTGCAGTGTAGTACAAACCCCAATTCCAAAAAGTTGGGACAGGGGCAAAACAAAGTGTGGAACCCACGATTGGCTAAATGGCTGCAAGTCATCAAGGGTCTGCGGTATCAAACAAGCCTTAAACCACCAATCTGCTGCCAGATATGCAGTAGATATGAATGGATCACTTGAAGGGTTGTTTCTCCTGACTTATTTTTCCATAGAGTTCAATTGTAAAATTAGTCTATGAGGCAAGAATTATTCCATTTGCCTGAGAAATACTGGCGGTAAAAAACTTTTAAAAAAAGCCCCTAACATCATTGTCCTCGTCCCAAGGGGTCAGTCCACGCCATGGCTCTCGGGATCCTCTGGGGGAAGTCAATTGACA
>CM040406.1:62730572-62790572 GCA_022702515.1 Ilyophis sp. 1 JC-2022
TCACTTTAAGGGTTGTTCCTCCTTCAAAAGAAAACTGTCTGAACCAGTCCTAGCCCCAGCCTTTGAGAGGCCCTAAGCAGGATTCTGGGGCTCCCCCGACCCAACATTATAAATAATATACATATGTGATATGCATAATTCGGGGTCCCCCAGGCGGTTGCGGGGCCCTAAGAAGCTGCTTATGTTACTTATCGGGTCGGGCCAGCTCTGATCTGAGCGCAAAAGGGTGTCTGCCACACACGGCAATCACTTCAAAGATATTGTTACAAAAATTTTGTGGGAAAAAGCGGAGCCTCTTCTGGCCACCGACCAACAGAGGGAAGAGTTTCACAGGAACGAGTGATGAAATCAAAGCAAGTCCACAAAGCAAGTCCACAAGAGTTTCACTTTTCTGTAATCTAGCTTTTGTGACAAAGATTAAGGCAATCTACCTGAAACACAGCAGCTAATAAAATCAAAGTCACAATTAGGCCTAATCAAAACACTCAATGATCTATTTTCCTGAAAAATGTTTTTACCTTTCGACACTCAGTACACATTGGCCTGGATTCAGTCGCAATTGACCTTCATTCTGACAAATTCAGCAATCACTGAAACCAACTCGCCAAGAAAAAGTGTACAGCCTACTTGTAACTAAATTTAAAGACAAATGTTGATTGAATACAGACTATTGTGTGGTTAGGGTCCTAGTGGTAATTGTGTTTCTGTAATGTGCATGTAATTTGAGTTTGAAGGGACATTTGTATAGGTCGGCCATCGTTAGTGCAGTTCAAAGGACAATCATATTCTCAGTCACAATTTTCTGCCAGACAAGGATTACCTGAATTTACCACCCAATCACGAGGTCGAATGGAACATCATTATCATAGTAATAATGTCAATGTTATACCACCTGTCTCTTTGAAACACTGCCTTAATATTTCCGTCTTGAAACATCTATGCCAGAATAACGTACCAATCACGTAGCTATAATTTGTTCAAACCCCACAGTGACCGGAGAATCTGGACAGGTTAGTAACTTAATCAATACATTGAGACTGCACATGCATTATATGAGATAAATCAAATCAACTTTTCCTTCTGGCGTGCAAATTAATCACCTGGACACGCGCAGTGGCAGACGAATGCCACGCGTGTTAGGAGCGCATAATCTTCCGGATTCTTCCATGTCGCCTCGGCGTATCCGCATTGTGACATTTTAAAACCACGGGGGGAAGCTTTACACCCCCTTCGACGTAGGGGTATGAATAGCTCGATTTCGGTTGCCATAGAAACAGAGGGATCAGAGCCATGTAAACGGAGGATGCCTGTTGCCATGGAGTGGAGGCCTCGATCAGTCACTGTGGAAACGGTGGTTCCAGCTTGAAACGCTTCCCACGCGAGTTAGCGCACTCACTCACTCACTCACTCACTCACTCAGGTGTGATGTCAACAGAACTAGAATTTTTATTATTTTTAATAATTCTTTTTCATCCTCTGAAAGTGGGGCAGTATTATTAATGCCTAAATATCACACCACCGCTGTGTATGTCCGCGCCGCTGCTCAGGGGAAAGAGTGGGATAATGTCTATTTACTATAAGATTCCCTGTTAATTACGTTTAATTATTCAAATTAAGCATTATCGCGGAAACGCCTTCTCCAAGGACAAAACTTCCAATAGTGACGTCCCTTCAGGTCAACTTGCGGAGTCCGACATGCCCGTTCTGGCCAGTTGTACGTTGGCTACCTGCTCATTTCAGAATAGATTTTAAGGTTCTCCTCCTGGTTCATAAGACTTTAAATGGTGGCAGCCCTGCTTACCTTTCCAACCTAATCTCCATCTACAAATCCCTTTCAAACAAGCCCCCACTGCCCATTCCAGCAGAGAGGCAACAGGGTGAGTAAAAGCCAAAAGGACACTGCTTATAGCCAGGGTCAATGGGGGCAGATAAGGGGGATGGGGCGCACAGAAAGGACAACCTAAAAAGAGACCTTAGGAAGCATAACCCCTGACCCATGACCCTGAACCTGAATGAGTTCAGGCAGGCCGTAACATTTTTGTTCTTCAGCTTGTTTAAGTTTTAGATATTTTTTTTACTTTTAGGCACTACATTTACATTAGTGTAATTTGCCTTGTTTAGCAGGGGTGAGACAACCTAAATTTACCATTATTTCCATTTGCAGTTGGATATGCACTGAAGCATGCAGGGTAAAGTAGTTCTGCCCCGGGGTACGACCCCTAGAAACGGAACCGGTGACCTTTGGGATAAGAACGCCTGTTTTTAACTACAAGATCCCACATGCTGGGAAAACAGAACACACACACACACCACACACCACACACGCACATTCATACACAATAAAGAAATACAAACACCAACAAAAATCTAATTGTATATAAAATACAGTATTAAATATGCTTTTCATAATACTGTAATATTAACCCATAATAAACTAAATAAATGCAAGCAGCCAAAACAATGTGACGTGTGTTTGAAGTACATGTGTTTTATTTTATTTTCATTTTCTTAACAAAAATAGAAGCTCTGAAGTCGTGTAAAAAGGAGAACAGTCCACCATTTAAAACCAGGGGTGCACAACTACAGTCCTGGTTTTTGTTCCAACCAATTACCTTACGTTTACTTTTGTGACGGCTCTATAAACCACTGGTTCACTCCTGTACTTGAGCGCAGTAAATCCGTTAGGATACGCCTGCAGTCTGTGGGTGTAGCTGGTGCTTATAGAAAGGCCTTAGTCATCTCTTTATCTGACAATTAAATAATTAAGAGCAGAAGTTGTCACAAAATCCTGAAACGGATCGGCCATTGTTGTGCACCCATGATTTAAACCAAAAACATTAGTATTTACAGAAGAATTTATACATCAGGTTTATTCACAGTTGTGTAAATTGGGGCATTTCACCGTCTGAAACCAAAATTGTGCAGGCGGGTCTAAACTGAACAAAATAGGATTTCCGTTTCAAAACAAAACAAAATATCACATCCTAAAACGTGACACGTGAACTGGGTTATGAAATGAGCTTGAAGCAGGACGATAGTATTTAGAAATCAGAGAGAAGCTGGACAGAAAAAAGAAAGGACGAATGTGTACAGACAGCCAGACCCACGGCCGGTACGCTTCCCCCGAATAAGAGTGGGGTCTAAGCGTGTTAGCGCAAACCTTAGTGCCCGTAAGAACGTTACAAATACACAGGAAAACAGGCCTTTCAGCCCATCTAGAACACAGGAACATACAAATACACATTGAGGAAAACAGGCCAATAAACCCATATTGGCTGGTCATTTATTGGTCTAGAGCAGGGATGGGCCATTCTGACCCTGGATAGCAGGTATGTGTGTGCAGACGGGGTTTTTTTTTTGTTGCAAATTAATCTGGTCCAATTAATTAATTGGTTGAATACACCAACACTGGTTTAATCATAGATTAGACCAAGGTAAAATGTTGCATATTGGAATACAGAGAGTCTTAAGATGACCTTAACAAGCTTATCAAGAAATGAATGTAAAATGTCAACTAAATTATTGGACTAATTAATTTAGAGCAGAACATGATGGTCCTCCTCAACCTCCACTCTGTAATTCCTGGACCTGAACACAGTGAAGAGCTCTGCTTCTCTTACATGCCCTGGCAAGCTGTCCCACACATTCACAACGGTCTGCATTAAAAATGTATCAGTGTGGAGTTCACCCAAGTTTACACCTTTGACCGCTCGTTCTGCTCACAACTCAAACAGGCGGAAAGTCCAGGTTCAGAATGTAAAAGTCCTCTCCAGGACTTCATTCCACTCACATGAATTTCCTAATTAGCACAATTCTTCCGCCAGGAGGTAGCAATATTTAGTGACGTCCATTTAGTGAGTTCATGGGTGGAAGAAACACATGGCAGTACTGGATTTTGACCCCTGGATTTTACACCTCTGCTGAACATTCTAAGTCTGTGCCGCATTTGTTGGAAGATTTTAGCACCTTGAGGGTCGTCATTAACTTTGCACCAATCGTAAAATCAGTCACCGTTCTCACCTAGCAATTTAAAGATTGCTCCATTCTCGGTTTTTGATTTTGGGACAAGAAATATCCGACCAAATTAAGCATGTTCAGAACAATGAAATAAAGGGACATCTCTGCTTGCCCCTTTATATATTTAAGAACGTTTTAGTTCCAGTTTGGGCAGCTAACAACATCCAGGTAACCTTCTGTTTTTCACACCCCTTTGTGAATATTACAATAAGGCCACAGCATTCCTTATTTGAATGTAGAATTTGACTTGGACACAATGGTTTTGAGTTCTACTTGATTACAATAAACCAAGATTAAAACCAAGTGTTGGTGAGCTCCGGGGTCTGATAAGGCCATGTCAGTACTTTGCACCAAGACCTTTTTTGAAACAAACAAAAAAAAAAAAAAATTGCTACACTCAGGAGGCAGATGGGGTCAATTGCAATGTGTTTAGCTGGAGTTTAAACCTCAGGTCAGGTACCACAGAACCGCATTACAACTGGACGAGCTAATCCAAAACTGTGGAATAAGGTTTAAACTCCAGCTAAGTACACTGCGATTGACCCATCATGTGTACAGTTAATCAGGAACATCCTCTCCTCTGATAATATGCCAATTTGGCAACAAAGACGCCCATCAAAAGAAAGTCAGCTTGTATAGTCTGTTTGGAAACATTGATAAATGGGATAACTGAAATGTCAGCCATACAAACGTCAAAGAAGGGCTCAATTCCATTTCAGCTCATTTCAGTCAATTCAGGAAATGAAAATCAAGTAATCAAATAATCCAAAAAGAACATTTTGGGAATTTTTTCAATTAAACGATTGGAATTTCAGTTAATTTCCTGAATTGGCTTAAATGGGACGGACCTCAGGCCTGGTTGGAACAGAATCACTCATTTCCTGCTCACAACCTCCCATTTCCTGTCTCTGATTCAAGCCTTACACTCCTCTAACTTTAGTGAAATAAAGGGTAAAAAAAACACCACAGCCCCCTGCCCCCTGCCCCCTGCCCCCTCCCACCTCAACCTGTTAAGATGAAGTTTGAGCAGATGGAGTTCAACCCCCCCCTTGTTTGAGGAAAATAGTGATTATTGGTTTTCTTGTTTTAATGTGTGCAGCGGTTTTTAAAACCCGGTTATTTTTGGCAGTTATCTCAGGTGCGTTTGAGTTCGGCCAGCCTCCCCAGGAGCTGCCTCTGCCGCGCCTTGAGTTGGCGCCTCTCCTGGGTGCTCCGCCGGTCGGCGGCGTGCAGGTGACGCAAGTGTTCGACCGCCCGCGTCAGGATGGCCACCTTGGGCGTCTTGGAGCTAGAGGCCAGGCCGGGGATCTGGTCGCGCAGCGCCAGGAAGCGCGAACGCAGGTCGTTGCGCCGCTTGCGCTCCAGGAAGTTGTGCGCCCTGCGCTTGTCCGTGTCCTCGCTGTCTGAACTCTGAGGGCTGTCCGTCTGGTCAGGGAAGGCGGAGTCAGGGGGTGAGTCACTCACGGGGGCGATGCTGGCGACGTGGGCGGAATCGGTGATGTGGGCGGTGTTAGCAGTGGGGGCGGAGATTGAGGCGGTCCTCTCCGTGGGTGAGGGAGCGGAGCCAGGGCGTTGGTGGTGGTAGCAGGGCTGCCCTTTAGCCCTCTTTGTAGCTGGCGGCTGGTGGTGGGCGTCGGCCTCGTCGGCCTCGTCGTCACTGACAGGGGAGGGCGCGGCGTAGTTGTGCTGCTGCCGGTGAATGGAGATGTGGAAGTGCTTCATTTCCGGGTCGTGGGGGTCGGCCCGCACCATGATGGTAACCGGTTTCCGCCCGCCCCCCGTCGTCGACCGGCCCTTCTTCTGTTTACTCTCCACCGTCACCACGTCGATCTCCTCATCGTCTGTGACCAAGCGGGAAAAACACATTTTTATTTATTTATTTATTTATTACTAGAATATTTCATTTTATTCATTTTTTATTTATGGATGGACTGCAGGGTCCATCCATGCACTAGAACTGTGCCTGAACAGGATGAGCCACCCAGTAGCCCTCTTTGTCTTAGGTTTTTTTGGAATGTTCTGGAATGCAGCCCCTCCCCCTTAGCCTTTTGAAGAGTAGGTTTTTTTTGAATTTTTTTCTAAGTCAGTGTTCTAGAACTCTATTGCTTTCAGTTACCAGTAGTGATTGTTACATCATCATTTAGAATATTCAGTTAAGAACATTCTAATCACATATTTATGACCATGCACCTTAAAGGGTTAATCAGATAAGACAGAACTAACTTTGTTCAGCAGGAAGCTGCCCGGAGTGTTCAAATGAGGGAGAACACAAACTCAACACAAACTCAACGTTTCTGGTCTGATCTAGATTAGCACGTCATGTCTATAAATTGGGCTGAGTTTTGAGTGACGAGCTACAGTGGCATATAAAAAAGTGGTCTGATAGAAGAGTGAAATAACATTAGAGAACACAGTTCTTTGTTAAATTAGCCAGAGTAACTGTCTGGAACAAAGTCCAGCATACACACCAGGCCAGCCCTCCAAGACTGGACCCGACAGACACAAGCCTCTGACATTTTTGAGTTTGACAAAAGGGCATCAGTCACAACTGTGATATTTCCTTTATACCTGTATTAAACGTGATACCGAAGGCATACACCTTTATACCTGTATTAAACGTGATACCGAAGGCATACACCTTTATACCTGTATTAAACGTGATACCGAAGGCATACACCTTTATACCTGTATTAAACGTGATACCGAAGGCATACACCTTTATACCTGTATTAAACGTGATACCGAAGGCATACACCTTTATACCTGTATTAAACGTGATACCGAAGGCGTACACCATGGGAGAACTACAGACAAGACTTGTTACGCAGTTTCTCTCTTTATCAATTCAATGTTTTCTTATTCTGCAAATTGTACAACATTTAAAAATATAATCATAATAATTTATTTTTTAAGCAAGTTTTAGAACTTTAGACGAACTCCAGGATCTCTGCTCCGTCTTGACAAAAGTGACTTGATGCTTTTTGAGGTCAGGCGATTGCACTGGTTGCTTGAAAAGAGATAATGGTGGGATTTGAATGAGGGGGGGGGTGCATCCCCCAGGAGACACCCACCAGAATTTGGGGTTCTTTTTGTCTGTCACAACTGATTGTGTTAATCTGAATTTGAAATGAGAAGAGCGAATGTGGGGGCGGGATTTGGGCTCTTTTGTCAGGCCCCTGAATGGCCTCTTTCCCTCTGAATGACATGCTACTTTCACAGGATATAAATCAAACAGGATCCAATTGCTCCGCCCACTCCAAGGGTTCCCCCATTTAAAAGGAGGTTGGGTCAATGGGGGGGTTAGGGGGGTTAACCTCGCCTTAAGTTTTTAACCAAAAGGGGGGGGGTCATAACGCGTAAACCTAATCAGCCGAAGCGACCGGTATTACACACCCATCCCAGGCGTGGCCTGTTTCACGCCCTCCACTGCGGAGTTAAAACCTATTCCAATCCATCTTCCTCGCACATAAAATGCAACATTAGCAAGAGCTGGTGACCCCATTAAGGCAATATGAACATTTTCTATAGCAGCTTCCTTTCTTTGGATTTAAAAAAAAATAATAAAAATAAAACTGTAAAATGTGATCACACTTTAGAACTTAAGATTCACAAAGTTATTAAAGTTATTTAGTAAAGACGGGCGTGGCCACACGTGCCGCTCAGCGCCAGTTTATTTGCAGTTTGAGGATAAAGAGACCGAAATTAATGAGTGTGAGATTAGCGTTGGAGTGCTAGAGTAGTAAACATTGTTTAGGTCAATAACGTGTATAAATCTAGAAATATACAATAGGCTTGCTTTAACATCTAGGCAACCTGAAAGACAGACCACGACAGCTTTTAACTGCCAAAATGTGGCTTGCAAGTAAAATTGGATTTTTTTTTTTTTGGAAGACCGGTTGTGGTGATCATTTATTTGTGCTGTAAAACAGAAAACGTGGTAAAATAATCATGTGGGCCTACATATCAATTTCCTTAAATGTGCCAACTGGATGAGCACATTCTGATCAAATTATACTGGCCTGTGTTGGGAGAACAGGGCTGGCACAGTGGTAGATGTTCTTATACAGTTTGCATTATTTACATACAATCAATTTATTCAGGTGAATATTTGACTGAAGTAATTCAGGTTAAATATACCTTTCTGAACGGTGCCAACTGGGGCACTGCCATTGTAATCTAACCCACAGCCTTTGCCTTACAAACACAGTTCCCTAACCATCCCCAACCTACTACAAAGCCGCTGCCTTTTCTCATATTCAAGAACTTGGAGGACAACAATACACTTGGCTTTGTCATAGTTCTGGACTGAACGCCTGTCAACCGTTTTAACTGCCTTTTAAATTGTGCTCCAGATCAGAGAGAAACCCGCCGCGCCGCAGCGCCCGCGCCCCGTGGGATTCACACGTTCAGCGAGACACACCCCCCTTCTGTGATTGGCCTTCCCCACATCAAAGCCTAGACAGCGTCCTTTGTGGCTGGGTTGAATCCGCCTATAGGCTAAACATTTGCGCTATTGTTTTTCAGCAGGCTAGTAAGTAGACTACTATCGGAATGCAGTAATCAGCGGTACAACAAGTCTTCAACATATATTTAAAAAATGTTTATTAATTAGGCGTAAGCAAACATGGAATAGGCTATTTCAAGGAGAATGAGAAAATGTGGGGATAAAATGCACAATTAACATTCTGAACTCGCGTAGCCTATAATCCCGCATTACATTCAAAACAGGAGCTACACTGTGCTGTGTTTATTAAAACATTAAAATAAAAAAATAAAAAATGGATCATGGATCCTTTCATTAAAAATGCATGTTACATAAATAGATAATGACATGGCACAATTTTTAAAGTCTAATCTTTTCGGCTAATCACGGACCTCAACTGGATTTTAAAAAAAAGAGTTATCCACCCCATCGTCAGTGCGGCAATCCTGAATTTGTCCGCATATTTCACTGCAGAGTAGAGGCATTTTAAATGACGCGCCAAGGACAGCGCCAGTCTGACTATGCGTCAATCCGGTAACAAAAGGGGCATCCGCAGGAGGAGCATTTGGGGATTATTGTCTGTCGCAGTTAATTACCGTCTACAATGTGACAACCAGCTGCTAAGAGGTGCAAATCAGGCTGTTTGCGCAGAACGGCGCGCACTGTGGTAGTAAAGTTACCACCAACCCCCAAACAGCAAACTGGGGGTTAATGAATACGTGCACACAAGTGGTGTGCGGTACTGTGGAATTGTGTCCTGTTGCCCGGTAGCCTACTAACACACCGTGGAACTTCAACGATCGTTCTGAGGGCGCTTCTCCGTGCTAAGTTGGCCATTTAAACATCACCAAAAACACCCTCAAAACTAATACACATGGTATAAGCCTTACCAGACGAATCCGTGCGGGACTCTGACCCGGACGACGCCTGCTTCTTAGAGCTGATGTTGCCGTTGTAGGGGTAGGTGAACACAGCGGCCGGATCCACACAATCCGCGGCCAGAGTGCCGGCGACCTGAGAGTCCTGCGACCTGCTGTCGACGTGAACGCCAGTCTGGACGCCAATGGGCGTCTTCGTCTGAGCGGCGGAGCCGGACAGCCGCTCGCTCACAACTTTCTCCAGGCACTGGCTCGCGGAGAACCCACTCCACATGCAGTCCTGATTGATTATGGAACTTAGGTTTCCGAATATCTCCTTGGTGTCGATCCTGTACTGTCCCTCGTGCTCCTCGTCCTGTCCCAGGAATTGGGACACCCACTCGAGCTTGTCCCCCGGCGACGGGTAGCTCGCGCAGCCGTCGGCGGTCCTGACGGGGGACATGGGCGGGGTGGGCACCAGTTCGAATTTCTTCCATATGTCCTCGCTCGGCGCCGTAGACTTGTAGAAATCCTCCTCGGAGTCGTCGCCGTCGTAGAAGTAGTGCTGTTCCGTCTCCCAGCAGTCACGCCGCGGCGCGTTTGAACTGAAACCTAGCATGTCCCGTCTCAATTCCACACTTCTCTGATCTGGAGGTGGAAAGGCACGTGGAATAAGCAGAAAGCAGTCCCATTAATACAGACAGCACGCGCAACACAGACTTCTCATAAAACACAATAATGGGAAAATAGCATAAGCCATCACTCAACTAGCCTAATATAAATAGTGCTCAACAACAATATATTGACCGCACGGCTAAATCAAGGCAGCAATTCATAAACTGAGGATATGCAGTCAACTAATTAAATGTAGCCATCATCTGTAAGGAAAAACCAGGCTAAGCCCTCGTGATTACTAGCCTAATCATGTGACCATATTGCAGTTATTTAACTATCTTAGATCACAGAGCAGGATAAACTTTAAAGGTAAGGTCTGGCGTACGGTAGTCCTATTGCATAATAAAACTACGTTGTAAAATGCAGCGACAAATGTGCCTTGATGTAAACTGCACCGGTGGTAGCCTACGCGTTTTCCCGACATCCCCCTGAGAGTAGGCTAGTCTAAAGTATTCCTATAGTAGCCTAACTAAGCAAGAATTCTACACACACACACCGCACTCGTAAATACTTACCGATTAGGTCAGTAGAAAATGCATTGCATTGCACGTCTAATAATAATACAAATACTCAAACTACTCAGGACGCGTTGTATTGTCTTATTGCTAGCGGTGGTTGGTAGACCCTAAATAATTCCACGTTCGAAAACAAAAAAAGCACCGAGACAATCCCACAAGAAAAACTTCAAAATGTTTGACTCCAACGCTCCCGGGTAATGTTCTTCTGTTCTGTCTGCTTATGAGATCCTGGCGTTATCAGACAGTTCATTGCTGTTCGCCTCTTGATTTAAAGCGCGTTAGGTCTGTTGGGGGCGCGAGGTGATTGACGTGGTCTGGTGGATCCTGCCGCAGCTCGAGGAAAGCTGTGAGCAGTTGAAAGACTGCAGCAGCACTATATTAGCCGGGAATCTGGTAAAGCGCGCACGCAGATTTGCATAAAAGGCGGGTCGTTGCCTATCCACCACGCCCATTCCTTAAAGCTACAGGACTCTTGCTCGAACAGGATTTATTGCAGTTTTTTTTTGTAGTTATTTTTTTACAACTTCTCAATACTGAGTTCACCTTTTCAAAATCGTTCAAAACACAGTTCTCTGCACCACCATGCAGCTTGGCACAACAGTTCATTTCATGTCCAAAAATGCACCAAATCTACCAAAACACTGCATACATGTCTCAAAATCAAATCATTCTGCCAAAACACTGCATACATGTCTCAAAATCAAATCATTCTGCCAAAACACTGCATACATGTCTCAAAATCAAATCATTCTGCCAAAACACTGCATACATGTCTCAAAATCAAATCATTCTACCAAAACAGCAACACTAATTTTCTCCCAACAGGAACATTTTATAACTCACAACACAATGACCTAAAAAAAACGAACACAGGTAGCATTACAGTATATAGATAATTTTACATCAATCTATGAAGTGTTAATCATTTTGTGCTCAAGTTATTTTTTTTGTAATATATATTTTTTTTCCGTTGTTATTGTTATAATAAATGTATAGATTAATGTATAGATTATGTCTACTATGCAGTGCAGTCAGATGCCCTTGCACATGTGTGCCTGTTGGTTCGTTGGAAAATTCTTCATGTAAATATTAATGTAAAAACTAATTCCAAAGATGTCCCCTTTTACTGTATAGATGGTAATGAAAACACCATAAGGTAGGTCTCCAACGGAGATGGTAATCAGCTGTGGTTCAACTCATTTACATAACTTCAATCAAGTTCTTTCACCATTTGTCTCCATAACCTTTAATATCTACTTTTTTCAGATTTTGAATATATTTCAACTTGATATTTGTGATGTAGAGAATTGCTGTCCACTTGAATTTTGTATGTTGGGTTCTGAGCATACATTTAACAGTTTTGAAAAACAATATGTAAATATTTGCAAAATGGGCTGTAGACACGTATAGTTTTGATGGTGGTTGAGTTTGAGTGAGAAAAAGAAATGAAGAATTTTAAAAGCTGTGGTCATAGAATGCATTTTGTGTTAAAGCAATGAGAAAAAAAACAATAAAAATAAACATTCACAGTTTTGGTCCACAGACTGCTGTTGTCCAACTGCTGTCGTGCTAACGGCTGTCGTGCTAACTGCTGTCATGCTAACGGCTGTCGTGCTAACTGCTGTCGTGCTAACTGTGTGAAGGGTTTTGGAAAAGTGAACTCAGTATTGAGAAATGCTTGTAACCAAAAAAAAAAATAATAATTGAAGTATCTTGAGCAAATTCAAATGAGAAATGAAAAGTATGTTTTATTAATATACTATGGCGTGTAAAGCACACAAACAGCGAAGCATTGCTAGATTGTAAGATTTATATGGTTGCCATGCGATGGGCTCTTCAAAACTCAAAATGTAATTTCTTGCTAAAATCTCTCATGTCATTGGCAGAGAAGCCCATGGATTTATTTTTTAAACTCGAAAGTCAAACTGGCACCAGACTAGTGAAGGCGACTTGGCCTGGAGTCTCACAGCTGACAGATGGTGGAGGCGAAGGCAACAGAGGGATAATCCTGATGATCAATAACTGATATTTAAGGCCCCAGAGTTCAGCTTGTCGATAATAAAGCCAAGCCTCTGTAGTCCTGAACTCCCGCTCAGCTCTGACCCCTCAAGCTGTCCCATGCAGTCCCAACCACGCTTAAAGAGGGGGGGGCAGCACACACACACACACACACTGACATGTGCGTGCACGCACACACACACTCATGTGAGAGAAACAGGTATTGCAAGAGAACAGGGACAGAGATAAATAAACAGAATTCATGATAATAATAATGACAATAATAACACATTTTATTTATAGGAAATTAGACATGCATGTGTGTGTATGTACTAGCACTTTCTTGGTTAGTGCTGAGGCAGATAATGGTTTGAGTTCATTGGTGGCGATGGCAGCTTTTGCATATGAAGAGAGTGTGAACGTTGCCCACTTTGGCTGTTACCTGGGCTGCTCTGTGGGACAGCTGGGTTTGTGTGAGGAATGGGGGAATTCCTCCTCAGGGCGGACATTAACAGCACAACACACACACACACGCACGCGCACGCACACACACACGCACGCACGCACGCACGCACACACACACAGACGGGTTTGTGTGAGGCATGGGGGAATTCCTCCTCAGGGCGGACGCATAAACAACACAACACACACCAGCCGTTAGCCACTCTTCCCCAAGCCCATGAATAAGATCCTGTCGAATCACTTCTGTTTCCTACATTTACAGGGCTTACACCACAAGATTAATATACATTTGTTTGCTAGCATGCATAATCTTTTTATAAATTTATTTGTTTTTAGTTATTATAGTGGACCCCCCCTCCCCACTTTTGATTTTGTGTTCGTAATAACCTGAACATACCTGAGGGTGACAGTGAGCATACCTGAGGGTGAGAGTTAGTGTGCATACCTGAGGGTGAGAGTTAGTGTACATACCTGAGGGGTGAGAGTTAGTGAGCATACCTGAGGGGTGAGAGTTAGTGAGCATACCTGAGGGTGAGAGTTAGTGAGCATACCTGAGGGTGAGAGTTAGTGAGCATACCTGAGGGTGAGAGTTAGTGAGCATACCTGAGGGTGAGAGTTAGTGTGCATACCTGAGGGTGAGAGTTAGTGAGCATACCTGAGGGTGAGAGTTAGTGAGCATACCTGAGGGTGAGAGTTAGTGAGCATACCTGAGGGTGAGAGTTAGTGAGCATACCTGAGGGTGAGAGTTAGTGTGCATACCTGAGGGTGAGAGTTAGTGAGCATACCTGAGGGTGAGAGTTAGTGTGCATACCTGAGGGTGAGAGTTAGTGAGCATACCTGAGGGGTGAGAGTTAGTGTGCATACCTGAGGGTGAGAGTTAGTGAGCATACCTGAGGGGTGAGTTAGTGTGCATACCTGAGGGTGAGTTAGTGTACATACCTGAGGGTGAGAGTTAGTGTAGATACCTGAGGGTGAGAGTTAGTGAGCATACCTGAGGGTGAGTTAGTGAGCATACCTGAGGGTGAGAGTTAGTGTGCATACCTGAGGGTGAGAGTTAGTGTGCATACCTGAGGGTGAGAGTTAGTGAGCATACCTGAGGGTGAGAGTTAGTGTGCATACCTGAGGGTGAGAGTTAGTGAGCATACCTGAGGGGTGAGAGTTAGTGAGCATACCTGAGGGTGAGAGTTAGTGAGCATACCTGAGGGGTGAGAGTTAGTGAGCATACCTGAGGGGTGAGTTAGTGAGCATACCTGAGGGTGAGAGTTAGTGTGCATACCTGAGGGTGAGAGTTAGTGTGCATACCTGAGGGTGAGAGTTAGTGAGCATACCTGAGGGTGAGAGTCAGTGTGCATACCTGAGGGTGAGAGTCAGTGAGCATACCTGAGGGTGAGAGTCAGTGAGCATACCTGAGGGTGAGTTAGTGAGCATACCTGAGGGTGAGTTAGTGTGCATACCTGAGGGTGAGAGTTAGTGAGCATACCTGAGGGTGAGTTAGTGAGCATACCTGAGGGTGAGAGTCAGTGTGCATACCTGAGGGTGAGAGTTAGTGAGCATACCTGAGGGTGAGAGTTAGTGTGCATACCTGAGGGTGAGAGTCAGTGAGCATACCTGAGGGTGAGAGTCAGTGAGCATACCTGAGGGTGAGTTAGTGAGCATACCTGAGGGTGAGTTAGTGTACATACCTGAGGGTGAGAGTTAGTGTGCATACCTGAGGGTGAGAGTTAGTGAGCATACCTGAGGGTGAGAGTTAGTGTGCATACCTGAGGGTGAGAGTTAGTGTGCATACCTGAGGGTGAGAGTTAGGGAGCATACCTGAGGGTGAGAGTTAGTGTGCATACCTGAGGGTGAGAGTTAGTGAGCATACCTGAGGGTGAGAGTTAGTGTACATACCTGAGGGTGAGAGTTAGTGTAGATACCTGAGGGTGAGAGTTAGTGAGCATACCTGAGGGTGAGTTAGTGAGCATACCTGAGGGTGAGAGTTAGTGTGCATACCTGAGGGTGAGTTAGTGAGCATACCTGAGGGTGAGAGTTAGTGAGCATACCTGAGGGTGAGTTAGTGAGCATACCTGAGGGTGAGAGTTAGTGAGCATACCTGAGGGGTGAGAGTTAGTGAGCATACCTGAGGGTGAGATAGAGTGAGCATACCTGAGGGTGAGAGTTAGTGTGCATACCTGAGGGTGAGAGTTAGGGAGCATACCTGAGGGTGAGAGTTAGTGTGCATACCTGAGGGTGAGAGTTAGTGAGCATACCTGAGGGTGAGAGTTAGTGAGCATACCTGAGGGTGAGAGTTAGGGAGCATACCTGAGGGTGAGAGTTAGTGTGCATACCTGAGGGTGAGAGTTAGTGAGCATACCTGAGGGTGAGAGTTAGTGTGCATACCTGAGGGTGAGAGTTAGGGAGCATACCTGAGGGTGAGAGTTAGTGTGCATACCTGAGGGTGAGAGTTAGTGAGCATACCTGAGGGTGAGAGTTAGTGAGCATACCTGAGGGTGAGAGTTAGGGAGCATACCTGAGGGTGAGAGTTAGTGAGCATACCTGAGGGTGAGAGTTAGTGTGCATACCTGAGGGTGAGAGTTAGTGTGCATACCTGAGGGTGAGAGTTAGTGTGCATACCTGAGGGTGAGAGTTAGTGTAAAAGCGAGAGTCCATCCCACGGTTTACCTTCAGACTGTACTTTACATTACATTACATTACATTACAGTCATTTAGCAGACGCTTTTATCCAAAGCGACGTACAGTAAGTTACTTGGCATAGTATGGTGGTTAGGGGACTGTGCTTAATGTGTGTGTGTCCCGTCGGCTTCATTCCCAGCTGGGAGACTGAGCTAAAGGTACTTAAGCTGAACTGCTTCAGTATATATCCTTCTCTATAAGTTAACTGGATAAAATGTAAAAGATGCTAAAGTTATGTAAGTTGCTCTGGATAAGAGTGTCTGTGATGTAGCAGTTTTTTTATTGAAAACCCACCCTACCCCCCTTTAAAGATAGAGGACAAGTGAAGGTCACGTAGAGGGGAGTACAGATGGGTCATGATCTCCACGATGAACACCCCCCACCCCCACCTCAAACTGCTGAGTAACGGTCAGATCGAACAACGAGAGCCTGGTATTCCCCCCCCCCCCAGACTCCTAAATGATGTCATTGATTAGTGTTGACATCTACTTTCATAATCTGGGCTCAGTCATATGCATCGACCCCCTGGATTCTGTCCAATACCAGAGATCTCAGGCGTCCCCCCCTGTCTGTCAGATCACAGAGGTCTCGGCAGAATGAGATGGATCAATACCAGCCACCATCCCTGCTACCACTCACTCACTCACTCACTCACCCACTCACACTTTCACATACATAATTGTCGCTTCTCAAACACACACGACAGGCTAACATCTTCCTCTCCCTTAGATGCTGTGTGTTTATGGACCCGTCTCTGTGCGTTTGTGAACGCACGCATGACCGTGTGCATGTCTGCATGCCTGTGAATGCATGTGCGGAGCATAATAAATATGTGAGAATAATAATTCTGGATCAGGATCGAGGATCACATTTTTGGTGTTGTGGCACATTTTGGGCCCTGTGTAACTAGTATAAATGATTTAGACTTTTCATTCATCCAGTCTGTGGGCCCCACAGGAGAGGCCCCACACCTCAGGCAGGCAGTCTTCCTGTTCCCTCTCATTGGCTGGAGTTCAAACAGGCCTAGGCCAATCACAAGCCAGTGCAACCTCAGCAGTGGCCAATGGAAAATAGAGGGAGTCATGTGTGGACTAATACTACTCAAAGCTCATTAGAGTGTAGAACTGAAGCTCCCAAAATGGACAATTGTCTCTCCTGGTAGACCTCTTAAAATGAGCTGAATTAACTTCACAAATCTTTTAACAATGTAGAATTATTATTAAAAAATAAAAATAAATCAAGTTTATTTTTAATTTATTGTTATTTTCAAAGGCCAGTAAAGGCATAGTAAACTTTGTTAGAACATAATGTTGTATAGCTACCTGGCCTTGATACGAGTCATAGGTTTTTTCTCTCTCTCTCCATTCACTGCCATTGCATGGCGAAACAGGTCTCAAAAGCACTTTTAGCACATAAACATAAACGAGTGCAAACAATGCGGATTATGCTGATATACAAAATCACGTCCTCCGGAACTGAGCGTTTGAAACTTTTAAAAATGGCCAAAAATGGGGCTTAAAATGGCTTAATACATGAATTAATAAGTTCATAAACTTTTTTTTTTTTTTAAACTACAGATTTCAACACAAGAAATGGGCATAAATCCAGCCAGTCACACACATAATTAACAGAGCACTTTATATTCCTTATTTTATGAGAAATGGCCGTTGACCAGGAGGTTGCTGTAGGTGCACCAGCCCTATGCAATGTGGCTAAAGATCTTTCCACAGTTACATTATCTAAATAAAATTGCAATTATACCACATTAATAGTAACCCCGATCAAACTAACAAGGCAGGAAGCTGAGGTAGATTTTTATCAAGCAGATGAGAAGCTAAACCAAAGATACTACTGAACATTCCCAAAACAATTTAAGAACAGTCCCAAACATGACCAAGCCACACCTATTACACATTACATCATCTTTATCGGCTTGAAAATATTGTTCCGAGTGATATTATTTGTGGATAACTGAAGTATTTTGGCGGGATACGTTTCGTCCATATGGATTCCCAGTCTGGTTGAGAACGAAAACCAGAACCTTGCAACTCTCCTAAAAATTTAAATGAACTGAAAAAATAAAAAAATTAAACCAGATCATGGTTTAAATGGCGGAAATTCTTACAACAGTCGAAAGAACAAATTAGTTAAAAAAAAAGAAAGAAAGCTTAATGTGGCTTAAGTATGGTTCTAAAATAAAAAATATTTTTTGAAAAGTTGAATTTGAATTTACTTCAGGCACAAGAGGGACTTCACGTGACACAGAAACCAGTGCCCTTCTGGTTTATTTCTCCCCTGATATTTCAAGCCTCACTTTTAGGCCATTAATGATTCCCGTTCACTTTCAATTGCCTATTGACTGATTTGGTCTACTTTAACACTGTACATACCTAAGCATTTAACCACCACTCCTAAATAAAGCCTTGCCACTTTGACAAAGCACATAGTTGATTACTGACTCTTGTTGATGGTACAGACATGATGCCCATAAAAATGTATTTTAAAAAATCACTGACTATAATTATACTTTATTGACCCCTCTGCATTTGACCCATCCCAACTACATAGAAGCAGTAAGCAGCCACTACAGCGTCTGGGGACCAACTCCAGTTCTGATGGCGATGGCAACGACAGACATACCTAACCTGACATACATGTCTTTGGTGTGGGAGGAAACCGGAGTAAACCCACGTGAACACGGGGAGAACATGCTAACTCCACGCAGAGAAGACCAGAACCAGGATTCGAACCCAGAACCTCTTTCTTGCCAGGCGACAGTGCTAACCACTGCACCATATGTACATAAGTATTCATACCCTATCCACATCTACTGCATATCTGGCCAGAGTGTGATGGTTTTGGGCTCGTTTGATACATCAGACCCTTGATGACTTACAGCCATTTAGCCAGCCATGTGTTCCATACTGTACCAGCGTGATTTACAGCTGAATCTAGTCTCACCCCCACATTCCCATAGAGATTCCAGTACCTGGAAATAAGATAGAGTCCTTTGATGTTGATGGGTCACAGACTTCAGGAAGTAACAGCATGCAAAGGATATGCGACCAAATATGAAATATACTTTAAAAATACATTAAAGCCAAGGATGTGAATACTTACGTACATGAGATTTCAGTTTTAAATTTTTAATACATTTGCAAAAATTTCAAAAAACATGTTTTCACTTTGTAATTATGGGTTATTGAGTGTAGATTTATGGGCAAAAATGGCAATTTTATCAATTTAAAATTAAATCTACAACACAATAAAGTGTGCAAAAAGTGGTTTGAATACATTCGAGCACAACTGTATATAAAAAAAAAAAAAACAGGCCTTAACCATAAGTCCCTCGCGTGAGATTCCGGTGTAGGTTTTCAGCGTCCTACGACAACGAGGCACAACGTGCCGTTTACAAAAAGGGAACCACGCACAAAAAGCGCACGCACGCTGGAACGCAAGCATTTTAAACACAAGCTGCTCAGGCCTCTTCCTGTTTAATATTCTTCACCTTCCGGTTTTCTGCGATGATCTTCTCGTGCCACTTGAGGAAGCAGTTCCGGTCCGGTATGACGCACAGAGCCACCTTGCACGTCGGACACTTCCAGATGGTCATCTTGCGCTTCTTTGACGCCAGGCAGTGGACGCATAACTTCCTGCCAGCCGTGGCCTTTTTGGAAACCTCGACCGTAGAGCGGTCAGTGATGGATGTCACCATATGCATTATGGGTCCAAGCTCAGCGTTGGGCTCTTCCTTGACGACAGCGGTTTTTGCTGCTGTTTCAGCTGCTGTTTCTGCTGCCGTTTCTGCTGCCGTTTCTGCTGCCGTTTCTGTGAGCTGCAGACAGAGTTCCTCCCTGAACTGCTTGTGTTGGAGCGGCTTGGTATTTTTGAGTTTGGAGAGCTCCTTGTGCAGAAGAAACGCGTTCACTACCGCAATGTCTATGAAGTGGTAGAAAAGGGTCTTGTACCACTTTTTGGTTCTCTGCCGGACGTTATAGGAATTAATGAGCGAGCTTGACAAGTCCACGCCCACCGTGTACTTGTTGTATTCCTTCACCACTGTGGGAACAGGCATTTTTACGGTGGTCCAGGCTTTGTCCTGAGGGTTGCGGACACGTCGCTCCATCGTGTCCCCCGTGAAGGCCTGGTGGATGGTGGAGCACACACTAACTTCCCGCGCGTCCATCCACTTCACAAAGAGCAGCGGATCTTTCCGGAGCCACTGTAACGTGCCCCGCTCCGCTCGCCTGGGCTTGTCGTTTGCCCCAGGACGCGGGAAGCCCTGTTCGTTCGGTCGGACGTTCCCGCATGCTCCGAATCGCATCCGGTGCAGATCCTGGAAAAGGGCGGTGCTTGCGTACAAGTTGCCCATGTACACGTGGTACCCCGTTCCGAGGTACGGGACGTCCAACAGGTCCATGACGGCGTCGTGAGCCGCCCCCTTTCCGGCGGACGAGGCCGACTTGCCGCAGTAAACGTTGAAGTCGCACGTGTAGCCGTTGGCAGGATCCGCGAGCACAAACAGTTCAATCCCCAACTTGTTGGGCTTGGCCTTCATGTAGCGCTTCCTCACAATGTTGGCCTTGGAGGCCACCATCCTCTCATCGACGGACAGCTGCTGTCGAGGCTGATAGCAGGCCTTACAGGCGGCCTTGATGCTGTCCATAAGGGGCTTGACTGCACAGAGGCGATCGAACTCGGGCGTGCCCCTCTTCGCGTTATTCTCGGCGTCCTTATCGGGGTCGTTCACGTGGAGGTTGTAGGTGATGCCGGCGAACCTCTGCTGGCTCATCACCGATCGATAGAACGGATGGTTGTACAGCCTCTTCTGACTCCAGTAGTCCCTCAGTGCATGCGTCTTCATGAGCGCCATGGCGATGAGGAGCCCGAGATACCTGTACATCTCCGCCTCCTTCAGCGGGAGCCAGGTGGTCCTCATCCCCCCAGCGATCCTTTGTAACGCATGTTTATTCGTGTTGGCGCAAAGCGTCCGGACCACACTCGGACCGAAGAACAGCTGGAAGAGGTCCAAGGGGCTGTAGGATTTGAAAGTGTCCAGCTGGACGCCGGGAGCCCGGGCTGGGCGGAAGGGGTGAGCGCGTGGCCTCAGATCGGGGTCGTCCACAGTGTTCCATCGGTCCTCTGTCAGAGCAGCAGGTGTGGGGGCACCTTTCCTTTTCCTCTTGTTCTTCTTCTCAGGTCCCGTGGATTTCGGGGTTCGTGGAACTGTCATTCGTGCACCCCCGTCGAGGGACAGGGGGAGAACAGCTCCACGCTTTCTCTTGTGGGTTCCAGGGCGTGACTGGGGGAGGGGTGGACTTTTCACACCTGAACTCCCAGATGCGTGGGTGCCAGAATCAGGGCTTCCGGTATCAGGAACCCCAGAATCAGGGCTTCCGGTATCAGGGACCCCAGAATCAGGGCTTCCGGTATCAGGGACCCCAGGATCAGGGACCCCAGGGGGTAGCGAGGTGTCCCTGCGGAAAAAAAAGAAGAAAATATACTTTTATGTCATTTTACATTTGTGTACATTACATATAATCAACTTTATTCATATAGCACTTATCAAGCAATGCGCTCAAAGTGCTTCAACATAAACCGACAACAAAACAATAAAAAAATTATAACGATATAATTATTAATTAGCAAGAAACAACAGAACAGAAATGCAAATAATGCACAACGTGTCAAAAAATAGAGAATAAATATTTTAGAATATAAAAAAGGCTTCATGCATCTAGCGCAGTAATTGTATAAAGCCGGCTGGTTTATACTGTTGGGTGACGGTAATCTCAGAACTTTCATAAACATGGCCGACTGTGACCGTTAGAAAAAAAGGTTTAAACGCACTACCGTGGCATTCCAAGGATGTCTGTCATTCAACAATAATGGAGAGGCTACTTGTAATAGTTTGTAGAGCCACACCTGTGACTTCGATAAACACATCGTCAGCCATGTACATTGGGATCACAAGGGTCCCATAAAAATGCATTAGCCCAGTAAAATAAATGCTGGCACTTTAGAACTCCAAATATGAAAAAATACATACATTTTTTTTATGAAAATGTATTTTTATTATTTAAAAAATTTTTTTTTTAAACATCACTGCTTCATCAGAGCATCAGACAGGCACCGGTCATTCAGCCTAGCTGCACTCATTCAAACCTGTATCTAGTTCATATAATCAGGGGCGCCATATGGGGGGGAACGGTTAGGATGATTCTCAGTCAGGGGCCCTAAAAAATTATTAGAACATTAGGTTAATTTTTTTATTAGGTTAATTAACCTATCATTAATATAATATTTTCTTGACAATGTACTAATAAAACGAACATTTTTTTTCGGCAAAAAAGTAAACATCCAGAGAGTCTCTGTATGTAAAGGCTAATGTAGGCTAATGAATGTAAACTGAAACTGAACGGCTTTTGGCTTTTTAATTTTTTTTACCTACGTTATCCTAGCCATCTACAAATGCACGTTTACTAGCCATCTAGCTATCCAAATAACTTAACTAAGAGATAAGGTAATATAATCACAGCATGGGGCTTCCACTTTGTACCTTGTACCATTTTTATTTCAGTAAGTACATGTTCCAGCTGTGGGGGGTTCTAGATAGTGCAGTTAACGGTTATCAATCAAACGTAACTCTGTAACTCCTGCTTCAATCCTGAAGCAGACCCCAGGCGAGTAAGATCGAGAACACAGTATCAAACCTATAGGCAGTGAAATATCTCCGGCCAGTTAACTTTGGTTACCGATACGAAAACAACTCAAGTAAATATCTTTGAGGCTACAAGATAACCATCCAGTTAGCAAGCCAATGAGACGCCGTTGGCTGCACTTAATTTAACTTACCGCATTTGTAGGGACAGAAATATCAGTAGGGCTTGGTAACGTTACCGCATTCCTTTGGCTGGCATACCCCAATTCAACCTGGGCATAGTTCTCGTAACAGTCCCACTGGAAATGCTTGTTGCACACAAACTTGCCAGCAGTGCTGATCATTGGTGCCAGACCCAAAATGGCCAGTTAGAGTAGCCTACAGCTCACTCCGGATCGCTCGGGAAAGCATGTAACTGTTAACGTTAATCCGCTGATACTCTTGCACCCAGAGAAAGCACACTTGCGACCAATCAGTCATTGCTTGTAAATTGGAACTATCCGAATTGAAAAATTACAATTGTTAATAACTAGCATAATTGGAAAAATGCTAATACATTGAAAGAGACTAACTGTAGGCTACAACGATATTGCTTGTCAAATGGATATAGCCATTGGCCACGCCTTCTCAGGAATGTATTTATATTGGGGGCGGTAACAAAGTGCGAAACTGATTACGTACAAGCGTACCAAAAGTACACTTCAACGTCATTTTCAATGACGTAGCCCATTTTTCATTTTCAACCCAAGAAGAAGAATAGGGGATAGGCTAAAATACTGAAATTCAACATTTTGCCCAAAATTGTAGATGCAATGCATACTATTGTTCTCTTCCATCTGAGGCAATGCCTCGATATTAGTTAACATCTCAAAAAATATATTTTAGTGTTTCCTTCCCCTTTAATGGTATTCCCTTTAATTTAGCTGTGTTTAATCTCGCCACTTTCTCAGAACGGAGAAACACATTTTAAAAGAAAGCAAAGGAATCGCTCATTTGTATTTTTTAACTCATTTATAGTGTATATTCTCATTGAATCATTAGGCTATAATCATTAAGTAGTCTTCTTGCATTTTATAAAGCACAATAATAATAATAATAATAATAATGTAGGCTATTTCTAATAAAATAAATCGGGAATTGATATCGGCCCGAAAAATCTTGATCAGAGCAACCTATGTTATTTTCTTGTCTTCATTTAGCTTACCACAAATTTGAATTATTATATACACATGGTTTAAGGCCGTTTGTGAATAAAAAATGGTTGAAAATTGGGAAAACTGAAAAAAATACGGAAAATGGGGGAGGGTTGGCGTGGTCTGTGGTGGTGGGGCCCAATGTGATATATCTTTTCATGGGTCCCAAAATCCCTGGCGGCGCCCCTGCATATAATACTGCTAGAAGTATTACAAATATAGTAGAACCCCTGTTCCAGCTTCCAAAGACGACTAAATACTGCACCATGGCTTCTCTGATCCTCTTTAGCTATCCTCTTTATTTATTTTTGGATTTCCTTTTTGGGAATACTCTTACAACTAAACATCGAACAAAAAGTTCGGAAATTTGTGTTTGGTAGATTATTTCTCTGTTGTAACAATGCTTCTTGGCAATAAATTTGGCAAATTTTACATGGGCGCAACCCACATACTCAGCTGTGCTGCTCATCCCACAAATGCATGTTCCTTACAAATGGGGAACCATTTAAAAGGGAAATAAACAGGCTTTCCAACGGTATAAAATGTATAGCCAAGAAGCATTGTTACAACAGAGAAATAATCTACCAAACACAAATTTCCGAACTTTTTCTTCGATGTTTATAACTGTGTAAAGATAGTCTCTCTGTACAGTGGCATAATTACTTAACGTTATGCTTATAATACTCACTGTTGTTTACAAACTGTAGCTACACGCCGCCTCTGCCCCGAATGAATACCTCGGTCAAGCTAGACACTCTTTAAAAATGCACGGTCAAACTATCCTATTTAAAGAGTGGATAGCTTGACTGAGGTGAAGGAATGACCAGAGCGGTCAAAACAAAACCACCACCACCACCACGCCATTTTCCATCGCAGACTGAAAACTGTTTGCGATTGCACGTGGCTCCCACGACCTCCTTTGGCTATCATTTCTGTCTTATTTAGAATTTCCTTTTGGGATGGTGTTGTCGTTTTTGGGACAATTGTATATGGTTCTGTAAATATAGGCTGACTGACTGTATACTAGTATTTACTTTACTAATTGTTCGTTTGTTCAGTTAACTTTACTTATTGATTATAAAACGGGCTTCTGTGCCTTGGTGGTGATATGGCATTTTTTGCATTCCTGAGAGTAACGCTGATGTTCTCGGACGACCTGGATACGATCGTCTGCAGCTAAGGGACTAATAGTAGGCAAGGTAAGCAAACTTACATGTCGACCAGCGGGTCCATTCTTCTCTCGAGATCGTCCTCCTCAGATGAATCGAAGCTTTCCGAACTGGATGAGTAGCCCGCACTTTCAGACCCGCCATCTTCGCGTTCTTCTGCGGCTTCGACCGCATCGCGCAACCTTTTACTGCGCAAAACCGGCATCTTAACCCTTGTTTTTGCAAACGTCCTCATCCGATGCGCGTAATGTATCTGACAAAATTGATGTATCCACGGTTTGTACCGGAAAATGCCTGCGCCTAAGAAAAATACCAATGGAACGATGTTTGAACATTTTGAGTTGTCTGATTCGTTCAAAAACATGATTGACGTACAAGTAAACCTATCAGCATCAGTTGCAACATCTTGGCGGGAGTACCTCAGGTTTAGACCACAGAACTGTATTACAACTGGAAAAGCTATCCAAATCTTTGAAGTTCGATTCCACACTGCAATTGACCCCTGACTTCTCAGATGGCAAAACGAGTTCCCTTGCCTTGTGGTGCTTAGACATGTCGGTCATTTTCTAAGTGAAGTTGACGGACTTCACAATTTGCGGAAGAAAACTACAAGTGGTGGACAAAATATCGGAAACACCAGAAACGGAAAAAACAGTTTTCCATAAATCATGAAACAGCTGCTATATGTTTGCTCCCATTTATCTTACCTATATTTTCTACACTCTTTTATTACTGGCATGCCATGTGTATATTTTAGTTTCTGTCTTGTTTTTTGTTTTTATGGTTAATATTGAATATGGGGCGGCAGTGTAGTATAATGGTTAAGGAACAATGATCGGACACTGCCGTTGTACCCTTGAGCAAGGTACTTCACCTGCATTGCTTCAGTATATATTCAGCTGTATCAATGGATACTATGTATAAATGCAAAATGGTGTGTAAGTCGCTCTGGATAAGAGCGTCTGCTAAATGCCTGTAATGTAATGTAATGTAAATATTGAATGACCCATGTGTAACATAACCTTATAGGTATGGTTTATACTGAATGGCCCATGTGTAACATAACCTTATAGGTATGGTTAATACTGAATGACCCATGTGTAACATAACCTTATAGGTATGGTTTATACTGAATGGCCCATGTGTAACATAACCTTATAGGTATGGTTAATATTGAATGACCCATGTGTAACATAACCTTATAGGTATGGTTTATACTGAATGGCCCATGTGTAACATAACCTTATAGGTATGGTTAATACTGAATGACCCATGTGTAACATAACCTTATAGGTATGGTTTATACTGAATGGCCCATGTGTAACATAACCTTATAGGTATGGTTTATACTGAATGGCCCATGTGTAACATAACCTTATAGGTATGGTTAATACTGAATGACCCATGTGTAACATAACCTTATAGGTATGGTTTATACTGAATGGCCCATGTGTAACATAACCTTATAGGTATGGTTTATACTGAATGGCCCATGTGTAACATAACCTTATAGGTATGGTTTATACTGAATGGCCCATGTGTAACATAACCTTATAGGTATGGTTTATACTGAATGGCCCATGTGTAACATAACCTTATAGGTATGGTTTATACTGAATGGCCCATGTGTAACATAACCTTATAGGTATGGTTTATACTGAATGGCCCATGTGTAACATAACCTTATAGGTATGGTTTATACTGAATGGCCCATGTGTAACATAACCTTATAGGTATGGTTTATACTGAATGGCCCATGTGTAACATAACCTTATAGGTATGGTTTATACTGAATGACCCATGTGTAACATAACCTTATAGGTATGGTTTATACTGAATGACCCATGTGTAACATAACCTTATAGGTATGGTTAATACTGAATGGCCCATGTGTAACATAACCTTATAGGTATGGTTTATACTGAATGACCCATGTGTAACATAACCTTATAGGTATGGTTAATACTGAATGACCCATGTGTAACATAACCTTATAGGTATGGTTAATACTGAATGACCCATGTGTAACATAACCTTATAGGTATGGTTTATACTGAATGGCCCATGTGTAACATAACCTTATAGGTATGGTTAATACTGAATGACCCATGTGTAACATAACCTTATAGGTATGGTTAATACTGAATGACCCATGTGTAACATAACCTTATAGGTATGGTTAATACTGAATGACCCATGTGTAACATAACCTTATAGGTATGGTTAATACTGAATGACCCATGTGTAACATAACCTTATAGGTATGGTTAATACTGAATGACCCATGTGTAACATAACCTTATAGGTATGGTTAATACTGAATGACCCATGTGTAACATAACCTTATAGGTATATAACAACATGTGTTGTTGTTGTTTTTTTTCTGGTTATGTCATGATATACAGTAGTTTGTATGTTTTTATTGTCATTACCTTATTAGGTAATACTGCTCCATTTGCTTGTGGATTTTGTAAGTATGTGAAGTGTATCTAATTTTGCATACATTTTTTTGGAGAATAAATGATGCTCCCTAAAATAAGTAAATTGGGGCTTATTATTATAATCTTTGTAAGAAGAATGTTATTGCGCATTCCTATTCTGCTGATAAACATTTTTAATGTTGTACCTATCACCATTTTAGTACTTGATTTGTATAAGAAATCGGTGATAGTATTAAATAATATGTCCCTGTTTTATTGATCATAAAAATACACTTTGTTTTAGAAAATATACTTTAATTTAAAGATATTAAATATAATAAATTATATTAAAGGATATTACATCATATCCTGTTCGAATTAAGAATTGATCAAGAAGAACTGTGCAGGATCAAAACAATGTTACATGCACACTAATAATTAGATTTTAACCTGATAAAGGCAATATTCAGACTATGGATGTTGTCATGTAAACACCTTTATTTGATTATCTTAATCAGAGTAAGTTAAAAATCTGAGAAAATTTAATTTGATGAAAACAGCTAGATTTTTGCTAAATCTTTTAGATTTTTTGCTACTGTAAGCGTCTTTTTCTTTCAGCTTTTTTAAACCATGTGTGCAAAAAGACACCAGACACAATGAACCGGATGTTGTTTGCAGTCAAACTCAAATTAGCCTGGTGAACAGCAACACACAGAGTGCCGTGAGTAGCAGCGATGCAATTATTAAGAAAATGAATTACTATTGGACAGATTACAAAAGTCTCTTTATGCTAAATAAAATTGCAAGAGTGGGTTATTACGTCAGTTCTGAGACTGATTATTAAAATAATCCATGTAAACCGGGGTATTAGAGAAATCACGTTATCCTGAACCGCATAAATGCTTAATCGGAATATTTCCTTAAACTGATTACTCCCAATAATCAGGGTATTGGTGTGCATGTACACAGCCAATTTTGCTAGCTGCACGAGTCCCAGAGTGTAAAAGTGATACTCTGTCTACCTTTACGGACCACCCCCAAATCTGGCAGTTGTTACAGATATTCATTGCAACCAAAGGAAATCAAAGCCTCTGACCCATAAAATTCCAAGAGGAACCCCCCCAGGGGGCTCCCCCACTGTGTTGTTAGTATAACAATGCTTAACACCAACAAAGCCCCTTCTGCACACCACTCTCAGAGTAACACTCCTGCTTATCAACAAGGGCCTCACAATGTCTCTCCATTGTAAGTGTGGTGTGTGTGTGTGTGTGTGTGAGTGAGGGTATGTACTTCTGAGTGTGTGAGTGTGTGTGTGCGTGAGGGTGTGTGTGTGTGTGTGTGTGTGTGTGTGCATGTGCGTGAGGGTGTGTGTGTGTGTGTGTGTGTGTGTGTGAGGGTATGCATTTGTGTGTATGTGTGTGTGTGTAGGGGAGTCTTATTGGAGAGAAGTCAAGCAGCACACATTAACACCCTCTTGGTCACACCCCCAAAATCTGGAGACCTACAGAGGGGTGGGGGTGGGGGTGGGAGTTAAGGAAGTAAAGCTACTCAGAGAAAAGTTAGGATTCCTGCCCCCCTACCCCTACCCCCTACCCCACCCCCACACCCCTAACCCCCCAATCCACAAAGATGTTGTCTAAAGCAGATTAAAATCTGAAGCCTCGAGTAGAGTTACATCTTATGTGCCGGTCCATTACTATGGAAATGAGTATGTGCTGCTGAAAGTGGCTGAAAGTACAGTGTAATAACAGGGGGGTATTCCACAAAGGATTACTGAGTTAGCTGGATAACCTGTAAAATCTATAACAGCTCTTTTTACTTCAGTCCAACTAACTCAGTGATCCTGCTTTACTCAGTGCAGTTCTCCAGCTAACTCAGTGATCCTGCTTTACTCAGTGCAGTTCTCCAGCTAACTCAGTGATCCTGCTTTACTCAGTGCAGTTCTCCAGCTAACTCAGTGATCCTGCTTTACTCAGTGCAGTTCTCCAGCTAACTCAGTGATCCTGCTTTGTGGAATTCCCCCAGGAACAGTGTAAGGTGCTAATTACAAATGTGCTAGGCTAGCCCAAATGCAAGAAATAAAGGATAAAATATGTTAAAAGCACCATTGTGGAGGGACTCTGTACTGTGAGGTCATTTAATCTTTCCTTTCGTTATGACACTGAGTAATGACCACAGTTATGGCAGTTGGGATAAATGCCATGGGCATTGTAGTTTTCCTAAGTCCACAGTTATTGTTGTGTGTGTGTGTGTGTGTGTACATTTGTGTTTGTGGGGGGTCACGGTGAAATATGGCACAGCATTCTAATCTGGCACTACACCAGCGGTGGCTCTTTTTGGTTGCAGTGTAGTACAAACCCCAATTCCAAAAAATTGGGACAGGGGCAAAACAAAGTGTGGAACCCACGATTGGCTAAATGGCTGCAAGTCATCAAGGGTCTGCAGTATCAAACAAGCCTTAAACCACCAATCTGCTGCCAGATATGCAGTAGATATGAATGGATCACTTGAAGGGTTGTTTCTCCTGATTTATTTTCAATTGTAAAATTAGTTTATGAGGCAAGAATTATTCCATTTGCCTGAGAAATACTGGCGGTAAAAAACTTTTTAAAAAAGCCCCTAACATCATTGTGCTCATCCCAAGGGGTCAGTCCACGCCACGGCTCTCGGGATCCTCTGGGGGAAGTCAATTGACATGATTGATGACACCCCCCCAAATCATTCATCAATTTCACAGACAGCCTGGGGGGGGGGGGGATGTCTATCACCCTCCTGGGAACAGACACCTTCTGTTCCTGCGGAAATCACAGAGAGATTTTTTTCCCAAGTGGTTGGGAGGGATGATCAGTCATTAATGATGCTCTGAACTGCGATGTCACTCTGATAATCTGTAGCACACACACACGCACACACACACACACACACACACACACACACACACACACACACACACACACACACTCTCACACACAAGCACACACACACACACACACACACACACACACTCTCACACACATGCACACACACACACACACACTGAAGTAATTCAGGTTAAGCAACTTGCTCAAGGGTACAATGGCAGTGTCCTACCTGAGAATGGAAGCCAATTCCCTGACCGTTACACTGCACTTCTGCCCATATCCAAAACAAGATTCCACTATCCAGAAATTCAACAGTTTATTTATTTTTGAATTAACTTAAACATTTAAACTGCAGGACATTTTGCGCAAGCAATTTCGGTTATGTGCCTTATGTGCTCTCGGGAACAAGGTCACGAGGACAGTGTCCCACCAGGTATTTGAACCGGAAACATCAGTGTTACAACAAGCCACGCGGCTTCTAATCGCTACACACGTCACGACACTGCCATGCTATACTTCAGGCAAATGCTTTCTTCAGAAGCGCTCTGTGTTTTTGGAATTCTCTACGCGCCAATGCTTCGCGTGTAGCTACCGATTTTCCCATCTAAATTTCGTGCTCATTAAGGCGACAAATCTCTTTGGATGTCATTCTGTAGATCGCTTTGGATAGGAACGTCGGTTAAAAAATGTCTGCAGTGTAAAATATTCATCTTTGGTTCACGTTGCACAGGCTTCTTGCATTGCCAGCTGTCCTATCCATTTCGTCACGAAACGCTGCTGTTTGCTCCAAGGTTTTTATGCAGTTGAGTGAGGATTATCATTTACGCTTCCCGTGCATTCCCACTTGAATAAAGCCACTCGCAACAAAGAGCCATAATTTCTGACAGATGCTCGGATAATTATGCATTTCAAGAGATTACCGATTTGCACTTGAAGTGGGCTGTTGAGAAAAACGACAGTACTTCAAGACGTGAGCGATCGAGGGTTTTGTATTTTGTATGCAAACACAATAGGCCTACACAAATTCCGAGAAAATGTCACAATTTTACCACTCCTTTAGCCTTTTTGTGTTTTGCATTCAGTGTTTTGCATTCTGTAAAGTGCTTTTGAAAAAATGTGTAACAGTTAAAGTAACTGTTAAAAACGGTTAAAAAAAAAAAAAAAGTTTATTTTGAACAACCTGTAATTGCTTCCATGACAATGTTGTGTAACTCAAATCAAAATAATCAGTGTAGTATCTCATTCCAGTTATTTAATAACCATCCAATGCTGGCAAAATAACTCGTGTGCTACAATTAAGCAACAGTAACTGGATACTATGTAACATTTGTTTACAGTGTGCCTTAAATTAGTTGAATGAAGCCCTTGTCATTGTTTGGTAAAATGACGAGGGCTTAATTGCACATGGAAGATGTGATTCGGTTCCGTTAAAATAACAATACAATAAAAAAAGAACAACAAATCACCTTAAAAAAGTTTCTCTCTTATGAAACACACACTTGATATACTTCCCTGGGATTGGTTTGGAGATTACCTGACCGAGCCAGTAGCCACCCACAACTAGGCACGTCGTAACGTTTGAAAGCCTGTCAGCGACACCTGGCGTCCTGTCATATTATATTTCCCACATTTAGCTGCATCATTTGGTCGTTGTGCTTCGGAGGAGCGGCCGCCATTTATGAAGAATCCCCTCCCCCCCCCCCTAATTTTCGTTTGCTGATTGTGCGTTTATGAAAATTGTTTGTTTACGCAGTAGACTATCTCAAATGTGTAGTTTCTGGCAAAACTCACGGTTATTGGTTTATATTTCCGTTTAATTGATATCATGAAGCAGTTTGCCGGTGTTCCGACTTTGTTAGTCCAGTATTCCCAGCAAACAGTGGACGTCCCATTTCAGTCCCCTCAAAGTTATGATGTGACGTTCCCTAGGGATGTCCTAAAAAACATGAACGTTATTAAAGTCCTAGGAAGGTCACTGTACAATATGACATTTAATTTTAATTTGTATGGGACATTCAAGCAACGTCCCTATCCGGTTATGATATGACGTTGTGCTCATAACATTGAAGTGCAAGTAACCGAGTTGCATGTACAGTGTAAACATAGCCTGCATTGCGGTTCGCATCGAGACGCTAATTAAAATGTATCTGCTAATCATCAACATTAGATCAAAGTAAACATGTTGTAGTATAGGCTACGCAAACATAACAATTTACTGTAATTTCAGAATCCCGATTAACATATCGAGCACTAATTCACCTCATAGGCCTATGCTACTGTAGCTACACTACCGCCTAGGGCGGCTACTATTGCCAGTTCCTTGCATCTCACAGGCAAATTGGGAAACATTTCCGTAGATTAGTGGAACGAATTATCGTCATATTATCGGATATAGGCCTATCATTCTCAATGTTCAACGCAGTGGTCACACCAAAAAACAGTTAGGCCTATTTCCTACTGTAACATCTGAAATCAAATTTAAAAACGTCTTTTGGAATGGTTGAATAAATGAATGAATGCATATTCACATACTGAAATGGTAGCTGTCATGCTTAGGCGTGTATATTTATGTATAGTCATGTTCGTTAATAAGCAACGTTAATGTGCAAGCAAATAAATAAAGCTGTCTCCCCGACTTAAATTGACAAATTTGTACGTAGGATATGAACCACAAAAAAGGACTGCCATTTTGTTATGCGTTGTAGGATGCTATGTCCTTTGTGTGCTAATAACCTACTGAAGCACACACAAATTAGGCTAAATATCTTGCATTGGGGCATCATTATCTTGGGGAAATTCATGTAAGGCGAAGCTACGCATCATCACTGTTGCCTTTTCTTAAATGTGGGCGTGAGCGCGACGATGTCACCCAAAAATGTGAAAAAAACTTCCGCAGTAGGATACGACGTATGCTTCGCCGGAGGAGAGGAGGAGCCGAGTTTGAAGCCGCTTCGCTCGTCTCCTCCACTATTGGGACAGTGGAGGGAGGAACCAAAGATGGGTTTCCGGGGCACGGAGTTGAGGAGGTGGTAGTGGAGGTAGGGTGGGTGCATTTTTCGACTTTTGGAATGCACCCCAAGATACTTTTCGCATACTGCATGTCACTAAACAGTATGCAGTAAGCAGTATACACTATGGTAGTACACAGCAAACAGGACGCAGTAGATGGGGCTCTGATTTGGACACAGCTCAAGTTCATATAATCCGCCTCAACCAGCATAAACGAATGTGGAGGTGTTATCCTCTGCTACACCTGAAGCGAATGGTTCAATACCTTCTTGTTTCAGCAGACTCCCTTCTCAGAGCTAATTACTTGAGAGGCTAAATTAGGAGAGAAGGACATTTATTAGCAGCTGTTTATTAGCATGCGACATGCTTGTGTGCTCTGTAGAGACTTTCCTAATGGGCTCTCTGGCTGTGCTGGCCATTCAGTTTTGTAGTGGTTCAGTGTCCGTGAGATGAGTTGTGAGGGCAGTTTATGGTTCGGCGATGTATGGATATCGGGAAATCATGGGGATATACTTTAAACTGCTCTTTAGGCTTATTTCCTTCATCTAGACAGCTGTGATGTGGTTGATTTTCTCACAGAAATGCCAGTGGGCAGTGTTGTAAACTCACAATCTTTATTAACAAGACCTGAAATGGGAAAATAAATGAAACAACTGTATATACTCTGTGTTCTCTTGAATTGTGATGAATTTAACGGTCGAATTATGTACCTGTCTGTAGAGTAAAAGCATCTGTAGCCGACTAATTAAATTCCAACAAAGTTTTTATAAAAGTTTCAAACGGTATAAAAATGTGTACTATCAGTGTAAAAGGTATGCTATATTCTATCAGAGCATTTTTGTGCTATATTGTATTTGCATGTTTCTGAAATGTACACTTATATCTGTTTAATAAACACATATAAAAGTCTTTAACTGGGGTTTGAGGGAAAACATAGTTTTAATAAAATAGTTAGAATCTAACACTTGCACAAAAATATCCACAGAAACGTTCCACGCTCTGAAATGACGTCACCTATGCATTTGAATAATTGTGTCTCATCGCCTCCTAGTGGTCGCAACAGAATGTGTTCTGCCTCCAAAACCTTTTCTTATTTGCACAGTATCAATGCCCTGCAGTTTTCTCCGTCAATTCGTGAGAGCGCGGGCAAGCCCGTCCATTCGGGTCGCTCCTAAAAGGAAGGACATTTAATTCTGGTGCCATTACCACTCAGATCCAGCAGATGGCGATACAACTCCGTATACATAGTTGTCCGTTATCCACATTTGCAATGCTGTTGCGTGTTGATGACTGTAATATAATTTTATTTTAAATTAATTACAATGCCATTATTTTAATAATCTATGCCCTGTATGTTAAATGTCTTCGAGCAGGTGTCTGCAACCCTGGCCTTTGCTTTGTAATAAACCAATTATTATTATTTTTTTTAAATTGGTGCCCAACAAGAGGTTGAACATGTCTAATTCCCACCCTAATTTATAATATACATTTATTATATATATATAATATATATATAATATACGACTATTTGTGGCCGCAAACCATGTGCGATCTCCACAGACTTTTAATCATCCGTCAAACTCTTGCTATAAAGTGCAAGCTCAGATGGAACAAAAACTAGGACTGTCTCCAGCACCCCAGGACCAGGGTTTTCCACCTGTGCTCCAGAGTGTTTTTTAGCTACGTGCTAACCCAGCGGAGGCCTCCTTAGCATCAGGCAGGGTGGAGTTACAGGGTGTCTGTTAGCTACGTGCTAACCCAGCGGAGGCCTCGTTAGCATCAGGCAGGGCGGAGTTACAGGGTGTCTGTTAGCTACATGCTAACCCAGCGGAGGCCTCTTTAGCATCAGGCAGGGAGGAGTTACAGGGCATCTGTTAGCTACGTGCTAACCCAGCCCAGGCCTCCTTAGCATCAGGCAGGGCGGAGTTACAGGGCATCTGTTAGCTACGTGCTAACCCAGCGGAGGCCTCCTTAGCATCAGGCAGGGCGGAGTTACAGGGTGTCTGTTAGCTACGTGCTAACCCAGCGGAGGCCTCTTTAGCATCAGGCAGGGAGGAGTTACAGGGCATCTGTTAGCTACGTGCTAACCCAGCGGAGGCCTCCTTAGCATCAGGCAGGGCGGAGTTACAGGGTGTCTGTTAGCTACGTGCTAACCCAGCGGAGGCCTCTTTAGCATCAGGCAGGGAGGAGTTACAGGGCATCTGTTAGCTACGTGCTAACCCAGCGGAGGCCTCCTTAGCATCAGGCAGGGTGGAGTTACAGGGTGTCTGTTAGCTACGTGCTAACCCAGCGGAGGCCTCTTTAGCATCAGGCAGGGAGGAGTTACAGGGTGTCTGTTAGCTACGTGCTAACCCAGCGGAGGCCTCCTTAGCATCAGGCAGGGCGGAGTTACAGGGCGTCTGCTAGCTACGTGCTAACCCAGCGGAGGCCTCCTTAGCATCAGGCAGGGCGGAGTTACAGGGTGTCTGTTAGCTACGTGCTAACCCAGCGGAGGCCTCTTTAGCATCAGGCAGGGAGGAGTTACAGGGCGTCTGGGTGAGCGACACTCATCAAATTATGTATCCCCCCCCTTACTCTCTCTCTCTCTCTCTCTCTCTCTCTCTCTCTCTATCTCTCTCTAATAGTTGAAGAATATATTGCTCTTTTTACAGCTGAGCAGTGTCACAGAATGGGTGTGGCCGGCATAGTTTGGGTGGGGCATCTCTCACCCTCCAGTGGCCTGCTGCCCCTAAAAGCGGAGTGCCTCCTGGGAGGGGAATGCCGGGACATTGGAAACGCAGAGGGCATGTCAGAAATAGACCGTAAGTTCACCAATGCACTTATACGCCTGTGATTTGGGAGAAGCCATTAGTCAGCAGAGATTACCCTCTCAGTGCGGGACGGCTAAATGGAGGGTGTAAAGGCTGGGCTCCTCACTGTAGGGTCTGTTTGACACAGGTAACTGCAGGGTCTCACACAGGTAACTGCAGGGTCTGACACAGGTAACTACAGGGTCTGACACAGGTAACTGTAGGGTCTGACACAGGAAAATACAGGGTCTGACACAGGTAACTCTAAGGTCTATCTGACACAGGTAACTGTAGGGTCTGACACAGGTAACTGTAGGGTTTGTGTAATTATACCACATAATTTTACTATCAGTATCTGCTACTAAATATGAAATGAATATCCAATCCTACCATTTGTTTTACGCATAGAGATGTCCCTTTCAAAATTCAGTGGTCTTTTATTGTGTGAGACAATCCGTTTGAGACGTGTAAAACACTCCACACTCTGCAAACCTGTCTCATTCTTACAGTTCAGTCTGGCTACCAAATTCCCACTTTAAAATGATTGTTGATTTTTTGTTAAATATATAATTATTGTATTCTTTATTGTGTTTATTGCACTTTGTATGTATTGTGTATTGCACAATTGTATGTCGTTTTGGATTAAAGCGTCTGCTAAATGATTGTAATGTAATGTTTATTTATTTACAGCGGTGCACAATTTAGTCATTTGGATATATTTGGAGACACTAATGAACAACAGGGTGCAATGCCTGTATTTTGCATCATAGATCTTTAATAGTTCTGCATATCACCCTCAAATTTTGCTCACTTGTGGACACAAAGTCTGTGATCCAGGAAATGTATAGTTTTACCTGGTTGCCATGTGTACCTCTCAGAATTTCATTGCAAACTAAAAGGAATTTTATTTAATTTGTTTTGCTTTTTTTTTTTGCGTTTGTGGCACTTTATTTTGACCTAAATCACGAAAATAAAATAATCTAAATTAGCATTCGAAATGGTAGCACTGTTTTTTTTTTTCATTTAAGTCATTTTCCAAGTTTCTGTGATGCCCACACCTGGAGTTATAAAGCCTTAGAACCAAGCCTTCACCGGACGAGCCACCAGCAGCCCTGGAACATGGAGATGTAGCACAAAGTCCTTCTTAACTGGCAAACTTCTGCCTCCTGACTGTTGAAGCTGAAAGGTTCTAATATGATGCATTTCAGGATTATTACTTACGAGGTGTGTCTGGGGATAATACACGGTAATACACTTTCTGTACTCTATATAGCACCTCCTAAAACCTCCTGTTACTGTGCCTGCTGGATGGCTCGTTTGGTTAAGGCACCACATCGCGGTTCAAGGATGAGCACCACGGCTGGTCGTGCTGACTGTGGCTGGTTGTGCTGACTGTGGCTGGTAGTGCTGACTGTGGCTGGTAGTGCTGACTGTGGCTGGTTGTGCTGACTGTGGCTGGTTGTGCTGACTGTGGCTGGTTGTGCTGACTGTGGCTGGTTGTGCTGACTGTGGCTGGTTGTGCTGACTGTGGCTGGTAGTACTGACTGTGGCTGGTAGTACTGACTGTGGCTGGTAGTGCTGACTGTGGCTGGTAGTACTGACTGTGGCTGGTAGTGCTGACTGTGGCTGGTTGTGCTGACTGTGGCTGGTAGTACTGACTGTGGCTGCTAGCTCCATAGGGCGATGCACAATTGGTGACTGCGTTACCCAGTGTATGGGAGGGGTATGATTCATTAGCCACCCTCGCTGTGGCCCTCCAGGACTGGAGTTAGACCTGCTTTAGAGGCATTAAAACTATTACAGCATAGCATTCCTGCCATGAGAGAGACTGGGATTAGGTAGGAGGAATGGGGGAGATGAATATGCCAGAGACACAGATACAGTGAATGCCACACATTTCACCCCCGAGCAAAAGCAGGGATACTGCGGTGTCAAGGTTGCCGTTGTGCGTCAGCGAGCGATAACACAAACAGGGAGTGTATTGTTTTGTTGGTGTGAGAAACATCTTGCCAGCATCTTAACCTTCATGCCTGGGAGAGTGTACTCACCACCGAGGTCATTCAAGGTCAAACATCTGGCGGGTGTACGGACACTCGCACACGCCAGTTGAACTGGACGTTTCTGTTTCTGTTCTGGTTAATGTCAAAAATAAAATAAATAAAACAAAGTCAAAGCCACAAAAACAAACAAACAAACAATAAGTCCTTATCTGGCAGTGGTCCGAGCTTCAAGAAACAGCTGTTGGATAATTACACTTAATGGCTGTGTGTGTGTGTTTGTGTGTGTGTGTGTGGGGGGGGTGGTAGGTGGATATTATGTGAGTGTGCGCGTATGGTAAATGATTCATTATTAAATTAACTCTAAATTTAATGGTTTCAGTTAATTGCTCCACTCCACACTGTACGTAACATACTGTCGAAATATATAGCAATAGCAAGAATAAAAATGTTAACCATTACCTATAATTATGTAAAGTCCCTGACCACGGTCTATCGGTGGTCTGTGAGCGAGATTGTGCTGAACCTGCGGCCAAAGGTGGGCAAGGAAACAATAAGAAAAATAAAAAAGAAACGGTCACATGTAAAATATAATGGCAGATGCATTTTTCTTCCAAGGTGAGTGGCATTGCGCGAGCTGCTTGTTCGAAAGCGCGGGTTGCCTTAGGACTTTTCCAATTGCATTAAACTATTGGCAATTAATGGCTCATTCCATTAAAAAGTATAATATTAGATTTATGCATCATAATTTAAGCATGAAATAAAGGGTGATACATGCTAATAGCCACCTGTATTGCAGCTACACTATCCAATGACAAATGTAATTTGCATAGACTACGCTAATTCTAACAAACGGGAAAACACCATTGTTGTAGTGTAACGCAGAGGGGGGGTGAAAATGGGCGGGAGGAGGATGTGGGGTGTGGGGAAAATTTAATTCAAAGAGGCACGGCAAGTCACATCGCTAATGTCTGACAGATTTGCAATTACAGAGCCTGAGCCAGTATTCAAATAGTCCCGAGCGCACGGGACTCTGGCTGCTGCTCCTGGTCGCTACAGCTTTACAAGAGAGGGGGCTAATAGACATATCAAGTGCAACTATTATTAAGAGTTTAAAATCCACGAACAATATGGCAAAAGGGGAGGGATCCGAACTGTATTCCGCTACAAGTTTATTACAAAATAAACCAACCAGTCAAGATGGGGTGAAATCGTCTGTAAAGGTAAGAGATTTGCACATCTGGTGTTTCTTGCAAACGTATAATTCTCCCTTAATGAATACAATCCATAGGGTGAAATGTGTGCTAGCAATGTCTAGCTATCAATCGGATAATTGCCTTTCTTCTTCTAGTTAACCATGTGCGTGTTAGGCGTGTGTAGCCCAGGTTCTCATGCACATTCAGTAAGCCGACTATAGCCAAAACGAGAAGCTGACCGTTTGATAAACCTTATTATAGGGCATGGCTTACACGCCTTATAATAAGACCATACAATGTTTGATGATTATCATTAGATCCGGTCTTATCAACGTGTCCCCCAAATAAATAGACTTTATGCCATATAAAACCAGACTCATATTGAGGCAGCTGTTAGTAGTATTAATGTCATTTGGCAATTTGCCGGTACCGCGCATTAATTGTATCTGAATGTCTTCTGGATCTCGCAGCTGGTTATTAATTATTATTTTTCATAGAGACTGAATACCCAACTGAATACCCCCCGCTTTGTTCCGTAAAAGCGCGTGTGGGAGATGTAGGCTATGCCTACAAAGCAATTCAGCGAGCAGCCGCTGTATTGCGCGAGACAGCGCTACGTGTCGTTTGTAGACCATTCCCCGCTGTTCTTGGCTCTGTTAAACTCGTTATTGGATTCGTTTTTCTTTAGAAACATTTCATTTTCAACTTACGTGGGCGAAGCTGTGCACGCGTTGGGTCAGGATGAAGATGCTAACGCAGGACTGTGTCACAACGACGCGGCAATGCCAGTAATGTAGAGCTACACTGAACCGATTCACAATATGCTAATTTTACGGCAATTCCCTTGACCACACTTATTATAAAACGTAAATGTAACGTTTTATAAGCACATTTTCTTTGCCTAATGTAGCTCTCGCACACAGCAAAAATGTCGGTGTAAATCTAACACTGCTGGTGTAGCCTACATATAAACACCCTTGGGTGTTAAATGTACCCTACACTACCATTTTTGCTGTGCAGTTAACTGTTTATCAAATCCCCCGTCTGTTAAAATAGAGGAACCAAATCTAGTGGTTAGGCTAGCTACTAAATTAATATAAAAAAGAACGTTCTCGGATCTCCCATAATTTAAGTCTGTAGGCTGCAGGTTTTCGGGACGATGCTTGCGTCATCAGCTCCGGTAGTCCATCTGTCCAATAGATGGAGAGCGGTGTTTTAAGCCATTCCAGGCGTGTTTATCCTAGCCTATGCTGCTGCAGCAGCAGGTGCTTTACGTTTTAAGACTGGCACCGCTCCGGCTCCGTCAGTGTATGAAGTTAGTTGCTGATGTTGAGTTTTCTGCTTGTCTTTCTAACGGTGCGATACAGCCACTGTTTTTAAAGAATCACTATTTACTTGTAGTAGTTAATCTTCTGATAGGGTAGCAAAGATCGATAGATAACTGCGTGACGTGACTGTTTCGACAATGTAGGACAAATCGACAGAACACGCAGAACTACCGTTGTTTTGACTAACAAAGTGAACTAGTCGTCCATGCACGGCTAAATTGCGTTGGAATCACGTATTGGACGCCTTTTCAAAGACATTTTGCCACATGTTGAGCACTGGGAAGGGAAGTTGTGAGAACGCTTTGAACCATTAATTGAGTTATAACAAGTCAATGAAATGCGCTAAATCTTGGCCTGCCCAATGTTTCCTAAATTATTTAACGTAAACCCCGAGCTCAACTGTGGCTGTCTAGCGTTGCGTTGAATGTGCGTTGCGTCAGCATCAGCCGGGGAACGCTGCTGTTGTAATCAATGAAAGGTGCTCCACTGCCTACGTTGCGTCCGATGGCTGCATCCAAGCGAAAAAACCGGCAAGGTTAAATTTTTGATGGCGAACGCATGCGTCCACTCACATCTAGTGCATTAAAATAATGAGATATATTGTACAATTGTATATTGGTTGTTTTCTGTTGTAGGCTATTCGTTCACGTCCATGAAATTAAATTCACATAGGCTATTCAATCAATTAATTAATTAATTTACAAAAGGCATACAAAAGTGGCGTTCTTTAGTTTAATTTTTTGTAATTCGTAACCTACTGAACAAAAGTTTATTTCCGTATCATCATAACTTGCCCTGTAGGCTAGGCTACTGTAGCCAACAGTCTTCATTGTTTTGACATACGGTGTGGGAAACAAAACTAAAGATCACTTCAGAGGACCTGAATTCCGCAGCAGAAGAGGGTCATCTTCAGATAGCTATAACACAATTAACCTGTGGTACTGTCACTTTTTACTCTTGTATTTCGGGACATTTTACCACAGGAATTGTTTGTCCTGTGGTAGCTAGGCTACATGCGCAAGTTACCGCAGACACCCGCAAGTACCACATTCAGCTCTGCCTGTAAATACAACCAACTTGTGTCATAAAAATAAGTTTATTAAAACCAGTAGCCGCACTCGATGTGGGCAAATTATGATGTACTTACGCATAATCGATTAATATCGTAACAGGTGCTGTCAAGATGATGCTCTCCGTTTAAAAAAAAAAGCGCGCTCTGAACGTACCCTGTGGAGCAGGTAGAACGTGACGTTGACGCAAGGCAATGCTATTAGTGGAGCTGGCTTGTAACTTGGCCCTGTGTTTTCATCTTACCATCTGAAAAGTAGTGGTCATTCAAACTTTGTATCACAAGGCGTGCCCATTATTTCCAATATAAATGATTGGCATGGCACTTAATATATCAATAATAATAGACGATTACATAATATGACATATTGTAATATATGACACATATTACCTAATACTGAACATTCCATATGGGTTTATTAACCCTAAATATGCCCCAATCTAAAATTACACCCCCCAATCCATTTACTTTCTAATAATACTACATTCCCTCTTTTGCACCTATTATGGCATATAACTGCTGTACAAGTGGCTACTCCTATTGGCTGCGACCCGGGGACTGCATGTGCGCTCTCCTGTAATGTTTGCAGTTGCGTTAGTCGCCCTGGATACGAGCGTCTGCTAAATTTATATATGCTAATTTAAGAGAGGCATGCTAATTTAACGCACTGCTGACTGTGAAAACACTCATGCGTATCAGGGCCTGCAGAGGCAGTGTGCGGTTTTAGTTGAGATGATTTTATATATATAGACCGTCCTGCATCACGCCACCGGTGGAATCTGCAGCCCGTTCCTGGCAGTGGCAGCCGTGTGAGAAAGAAAGAATCGCCGCACACTGAAATTGTAAGCTCCCAAAGTGCGTAATTTTAAATGTGAATTAAATTTATTTAGCGGAATACATTTCTTTGTCAGGCGAACCTCCATGTGAGAGAAAATATAGAACAGGTAAGCTGTGTAATCATAGTCACAGAGACCTCTCGGGACAGTAATTGTCATGGATTTGGGGTGGAGTGTTTGCTCCCCCCTGGGGTGACGGCTACACCTCCCCCCCCCACCCCTGCAGTGTTGCCCTAAGGCGAACAGGAACAGGATGTGGTACCCAAATAAAGCAAAAACAAAATCTCTCTTCAGCATTCCCTGTGGGAAAGAGCAGCATGTGACTCTCATTGCAGAGGTCGTTGGAGCGGGTAGCGCTAGTCCAGAAGCGAGGGTTGCACAGCGTTGGAAAGCCGCGCGTTATGACGGCGTGCCGCAGCTTCATCCTGTAAGGGGGAGGGGTCGGGGGAATGTCAGCGCACACCCCATCACATGTCTGTCCTCAAATAACCTGTCTTATTGGTCCTGGTTGCAAACATATGGGCAGTGGCTGTTCTCTCTCGTTCTCTGGCTGGCGGTTTAGTGTGTATATCGAGTGTGAAGAGTGTGAACTCCCTCCTGAACACCTAGTGAACACTGAACACCTAGTGAACACTAATGAACACCTAGTGAACACTAATGAACACCTAGTGAACACTAATGAACACCTAGTGAACACTAATGAACACCTAGTGAACACTAATGAACACCTAGTGAACACTAATGAACACCTAGTGAACACTAATGAACACCTAGTGAACACTAATGAACACCTAGTGAACACTAATGAACACCTAGTGAACACTAATGAACACCTAGTGAACACTAATGAACACCGAGTGAGCACTAATGAACACCTAGTGAACACTAATGAACACCTAGTGAACACTAATGAACACCTAGTGAACACTAATGAACACCTAGTGAACACTAATGAACACCTAGTGAACACTAATGAACACCTAGTGAACACTAATGAACACCGAGTGAGCACTAATGAACACCTAGTGAACACTAATGAACACCTAGTGAACACTAATGAACACCTAGTGAACACTAATGAACACCTAGTGAACACTAATGAACACCTAGTGAACACTAATGAACACCTAGTGAACACTAATGAACACCTAGTGAACACTAATGAACACCTAGTGAACACTAATGTCTTTGCTCTTGTGATTTAATTTTGAGTGTCATATTTGTACATGTTGTTGAGCTGTGACAATACAACTGGTTTTAAATTCAAATTCTCTCTCGACACTATAGCCACATATTCACACATTTGCACACATGCACCCAGAGTCTCACACTCTCTCTCTCTCTCTCACACACACACACACACACACACACACACGCACAGTGAGTCATGTGGAAGCTGTTGTGGTAGCTGGTACCACTGGGCCTGGGTAAGAGAGATTTGTGGCCTGTGGGGCCTGGGCCATTCTTATAACAATTAAAATAAAAAAAAGCTGTTCCACAGTTCTGCATTCCGCTCTCTCTAATCTGTCTCTAAGAAAAGCCAGAATTGTTCTTTTGAACTATTGTGACCTGGGGTAGGGGCGGTGCTGGCCGAGCAGGTGCCTGTCAGCAAGGCTGCAATCCCATTGGATGTCGGGGGGGGGAAAGGGGCGTGGTCAGTGCTTACCGCTCATCCAGATCTCAGGCTAGCTCTGGAATGTTAAACTGACCCAACATCCCATTGCCAGAGCCAATCATGGCCTTTGAGGTGGGCGGAGCATTGGCGTTTAGCACAAGAAAAATCTCACAATACCTACGTTTGATTTTCTCCCAGCAGCTGTGAACCAGTCCACAGTTTGAGAGAGCAAACATCAGACAGGGGGATTTGGTGTTTAATTGTCTATTAACAAGTTTCGCAATGCAACTTTCAGAGCTGGCTAGGGCAGAGACCAAACTCCTGACTCCGCCCCTGCCACCAGCCACAGCAGCTGATTGGGTAGCAGGTCAACAGCTGGCCAGACCACCACAGCCAGAGGCAGGCCTGGCTAACGGGATAGCCAGAACCTGTATTCCTAGAGCATCTGGCATACAGCTGATCCAGGGTCAGTTTCTCTCGACCCTATTTTTATGAGCTAAAAGGACAAAACTGATCCCAGATCATCACTGCGACTCCAAGCCACTTTATGAATAAGGGATAATCAGAGGCCATGTTACACAGCTATAAGCATTTCGGAGTGTGTGTTAAATAAATGTAATATGTGATGGTGATGTAATGGTTTATGGTCCAGGAACACTTACTGGGTAAATGCCTGCCTGTAAACTGCACTGTATAACACTGAGGTCTCAATCTTTTTATTTATTTATATTTTTATATTTTGGGGCTTTTTCAGCTTTATTGGACAGTACAGTGTATAGAGACAGGAAGAGTGGGGAGCGAGCGAGCGAGCGAGAGAGAGAGGGAGAGAGGGGTTGGATTCAAACTGACGAAGTCGCAGCTCGCAATGAGCATGTGGGTAGCGCTCAACAGGCTATGCCACCGAGACGCCCTCAGATCCTTTCTCACTCTGTATCTGTCTGTCTGTCCGTCCGTCCGTCCGTCCATGTGTAGCGGGACCGGAGGAAACGTCTGACCGTGTGCAATAAGCTGTGCTATGCTATCGGGGGCGCGCCCTACCAGATCACCGGCAGTGCCATGGGCTTCTTCCTCCAGATCTACCTGCTGGACGTGGCTCAGGTGAGTGTGCAGTTCATCACTTGAGGCAGGTGGGGGGTCGACAAAGCACAGGTGTGCTTTGCATGTTCCAAACGGTTCTGTGGCTCTTACAAACAATGGCCTTTTGTTAAAGTACCCACCACCCTGATACCCCACCCCCACCCTGCACATGATCTTGGCCAACGGGAATCGCGATTGACTCCTTAACAACGAGATCACTGAGGCGGTAAAAAATTAATCGATAGAGGCTGGAGGGGTGCTTCGGTATGCCTGAGTGCTGACCCTGTAGGGGGGGGGTTGGGAGGACAGAGGGCGATCATTATAGAGAGGGGGGGTGATTATAGAGGAGGCCGGGGTGGGAGCAGGTTTAATGAGGTGAGCGTGTTTCGGGGTGGTCTGCTGTGAGAGGCTGTACAGGCCCCAGACCTCCTGCTGACGATGCTGTTACATGATTAACAGTCAATTACCCAGCGCAGCAGGACAGCTATCATACCCACAATCATCTCTGTTACAGCTATCATACCCACAATCCTCTCTGTTACAGCTATCATACCCACAATCCTCTCTGTTACAGCTATCACACCCACAATCCTCTCTGTTACAGCTATCATACCCACAAACCTCTCTGTTACAGCTATCATACCCACAATCCTCTCTGTTACAGCTATCACACCCACAATCCTCTCTGTTACAGCTATCATACCCACAAACCTCTCTGTTACAGCTATCATACCCACAATCCTCTCTGTTACAGCTATCAGACCCACAATCCTCTCTGTTACAGCAATCACACCCACAATCTGTTATGATCGGTGTTAACAGGAACCCAATAGCAGGCAGGAGTGAACCAAAACGATGTTTAATTCCAGAATCACAGTCCAGGGGGAAGTCAAGACAGGCAGGGGTCATACACGGAAGACACGGCAGAGGTACAAAATAGTAATCCAAAAGAATAGTAGCGAGAACACGTTTCAGGGGTCAAAGCCAGAAATCCGTCAAAAACAAATAACACAAGAACAGACTGCAAAAACTTACAAACTCGGAAAAACACTAAACAAACAAAACACTCGGAAACAGATTTTAACTCGGCACGGACTCGGAAACAGATATACTACTAGAACAACTCACGTGAAAAAAGAATGACGAACTCGCGACGAGAAACAAAGACAGCAGGTATATATGCAGGTGTAGACAGGTGCAGACAATTAGTTTGAGAGCAGCAGGAAATGGAAAACAGCGAGAGCTGACACTTAACAAGGCAATTAGTAATTCGTTAGTAATTATCCTATCCTAGCCCTGTCGTTAGTAAATTAGTTTAACAAGACAATGACTGGAAACGTAAGGAAACACTAAACAGCTGTGGGAACGTGATGAGAACTAAATTGTTAGTTTGTGTTAGTAATCATTCTATTAAACCCTGACGTTAGTAGATTAGTTAACCACCCCGTGTTTAGCCAGTTAGTAATTAATAAGTCCTATATAAATGTTAGTAGTGCAGGGTAATACAAACGAAGTGTACAGAAACGAAAGTAAAACTCCGTGAGAGGGAGCAAGAGATTCAGCACAGAACGCAAGGCTGCGGAAAACATGAAAAAGTGTATGCTACCAAAACTGACAATACTAAACATGACAGAAAAACAAAAACAAACTCAGAACATAACATAACCCCCCCCCCAAGGGACGGCTTCCAGACGTCCCCAACATCTCAAAACACTAAGCAGGGTGGGAGGTGGGGGACCGGAGGAGGGATAATGGGCAACGATGCAATAGTTCAGGGGGGTTGAAAAGTTTGTAATGTCCAGCATCACACAAAGCAGGGTGGGAGGTGGGGGACAGGAGGAGGGGTAATGTCCCGAATGCTGAGCAGGGTGGGTGGAGGGGGTCCGGAGGAGGGAAACTCTGACAGGACAGCGGCGCAGGAGTGACCGCTCAGGCGGCCGGAGGCGCAGGAGTGACCGCTCAGGCGGCCGGAGGCGCAGACAGTGCCGCTCAGGCGGACGGAGGCGCAGACAGTGCCTCTCAGGCGGACGGAGGCGCAGACAGTGCCTCTCCGGCGGACGGCGGCGGAGACAGTGCCGCTCAGGCGGACGGCGGCGGAGACAGTGCCGCTCAGGCGGACGGCGGCGGAGACAGTGCCGCTCAGGCGGACGGCGGCGGAGACAGTGCCGCTCAGGCGGACGGCGGCGGAGACAGTGCCGCTCAGGCGGACGGCGGCGGAGACAGTGCCGCTCAGGCGGACGGCGGCGGAGACAGTGCCGCTCAGGCGGACGGCGGCGGAGACAGTGCCGCTCAGGCGGACGGCGGCGGAGACTGTGCCGCTCAGGCGGACGGCGGCGGAGACAGTGCCGCTCAGGCGGACGGCGGCGGAGACAGTGCCGCTCAGGCGGACGGCGGCGGAGACAGCGCCGCTCAGGCGGACGGCGGCCACGGCTGCATCGCTCAGGGGGCCGGCGGCGACGGCTGCATCGCTCAGGGGGCCGGCGGCGACGGCTGCATCGCTCAGGGGGCCGGCGGCGACGGCTGCATCGCTCAGGGGGCCGGCGGCGACGGCTGCATCGCTCAGGGGGCCGGCGGCGACGGCTGCATCGCTCAGGAGGCCGGCGGCGACGGCTGCATCGCTCAGGACAGGAGGCTAGCGGGCTCGGCCGCTCAGGACAGGAGGCTAGCGGGCTCGGCCGCTCAGGACAGGAGGCTAGCGGGCTCGGCCGCTCAGGACAGGAGGCTAGCGGGCTCGGCCGCTCAGGACAGGAGGCTAGCGGGCTCGGCCGCTCAGGACAGGAGGTTAGCGGGCTCTGCCGCTCAGGACAGGAGGCTAGCGGGCTCGGCCGCTCAGGACAGGAGGCTAGCGGGCTCGGCCGCTCAGGACAGGAGGCTAGCGGGCTCGGCCGCTCAGGACAGGAGGCTAGCGGGCTCGGCCGCTCAGGACAGGAGGCTAGCGGGCTCGGCCGCTCAGGACAGGAGGCTAGCGGGCTCGGCCGCTCAGGACAGGAGGTTAACTGGTCCCGCAATTTGAGAGGAGGCAGGGAACGGGACGGGAGTGGTGGCGTGGAAAGGGACCGGACCGGAGGCATGGACCGGTGCGGGGCAGGAGGCATGGACCGGGGCGGGACAGGAGGCATGGACCGGGGCGGGACAGGAGGCATGGACCGGGGCGGGACAGGAGGCATGGACCGGGGCGGGACAGGAGGCATGGACCGGGGCGGGACAGGAGGCATGGACCGGGGCGGGACAGGAGGCATGGACCGGGGCGGGACAGGAGGCATGGACCGGGGCGGGACAGGAGGCATGGACCGGGGCGGGACAGGAGGCATGGACCGGGGCGGGACAGGAGGCATGGACCGGGGCGGAACAGGAGGCATGGACCGGGGCGGGACAGGAGGCATGGACCGGGGCGGGACAGGAGGCATGGACCGGGGCGGGACAGGAGAGCTGGGACGGAACGGGACAGGAGGCATGGACCGGGGCGGGACAGGAGACATGGACCGGGGCGGGACAGGAGGCATGGACCGGGGCGGGACAGGAGGCATGGACCGGGGCGGAACAGGAGGCATGGACCGGGGCGGGACAGGAGGCATGGACCGGGGCGGGACAGGAGAGCTGGGACGGAACGGAACCGGAGAGCTGGGACGGAACGGAACCGGAGAGCTGGGACGGGACGGGACAGGAGAGTTGGGACGGAACGGGACAGGAGAGCTGGGACGGAACGGGACAGGAGAGCTGGGACGGAACGGGACAGGAGAGCTGGGACGGAACGGGACAGGGGAGCTAGGACGGAACGGGACAGGGGAGCTGGGACGGAAAGGGACAGGAGAGCTGGGACGGAAAGGGACAGGAGAGCTGGGACGGAAAGGGACAGGAGAGCTGGGACGGAAAGGGACAGGAGAGCTGGGACGGAAAGGGACAGGAGAGCTGGGACGGAAAGGGACAGGAGAGCTGGGACGGAAAGGGACAGGAGAGCTGGGACGGAAAGGGACAGGAGAGCTGGGACGGAAAGGGACAGGAGAGCTGGGACGGAAAGGGACAGGAGAGCTGGGACGGAAAGGGACAGGAGAGCTGGGACGGAAAGGGACAGGAGAGCTGGGACGGAAAGGGACAGGAGGGCTTGGACGGAACGGGACAGGAGGGCTTGGACGGGACGGGACAGGAGGGCTTGGACGGGACGGGACAGGAGGGCTTGGACGGGACGGGACAGGAGGGCTTGGACGGAATGGGACAGGAGGGCTTGGACGGGACGGGACAGGAGGGCTTGGACGGGACGGGACAGGAGGGCTTGGACGGGACGGGACAGGAGGGCTTGGACGGGACGGGACAGGAGGGCTTGGACGGGACGGGACAGGAGGCTTGGGCAGGGACGGAAGGGTGATGGATCCTCCGTCAACGGGTGGCCGAGCCCGTCGACGGAGCCGGGAGCCAGGACCCCATCGCTTCCTCCCGGGACCATAGCCCCTCGGGCAAAGGGCAAGACGGGTACCTTCAAAATTAGCAGGTGTGGGGTTGTGGCTAGGCTCGGAGCTATCCGGATGGAGAGAGACCACTCCGAGCCTAACGGAGTGGGAGCTGGGAGGAGGAGTCCGGAGTGATGGGTAGTGGTCGGCATGACGGCGGGCAAACTCCGGATTTTGCCCCCAGATTCCCATGAGGTATTCCTCATAGGAATCTGAGCCGAATGGGTCGATCTCCATAGAGTGGAAGGCCTGCTGGGTCCCAACTGGCGAGTTCGTACTGTTATGATCGGTGTTAACAGGAACCCAATAGCAGGCAGGAGTGAACCAAAACGATGTTTAATTCCAGAATCACAGTCCAGGGGGAAGTCAAGACAGGCAGGGGTCATACACGGAAGACACGGCAGAGGTACAAAATAGTAATCCAAAAGAATAGTAGCGAGAACACGTTCAGGGGTCAAAGCCAGAAATCCGTCAAAAACAAATAACACAAGAACAGACTGCAAAAACTTACAAACTCGGAAAAACACTAAACAAACAAAACACTCGGAAACAGATTTTAACTCGGCACGGACTCGGAAACAGATATACTACTAGAACAACTCACGTGAAAAAAGAATGACGAACTCGCGACGAGAAACAAAGACAGCAGGTATATATGCAGGTGTAGACAGGTGCAGACAATTAGTTTGAGAGCAGCAGGAAATGGAAAACAGCGAGAGCTGACACTTAACAAGGCAATTAGTAATTCGTTAGTAATTATCCTATCCTAGCCCTGTCGTTAGTAAATTAGTTTAACAAGACAATGACTGGAAACGTAAGGAAACACTAAACAGCTGTGGGAACGTGATGAGAACTAAATTGTTAGTTTGTGTTAGTAATCATTCTATTAAACCCTGACGTTAGTAGATTAGTTAACCACCCCGTGTTTAGCCAGTTAGTAATTAATAAGTCCTATATAAATGTTAGTAGTGCAGGGTAATACAAACGAAGTGTACAGAAACGAAAGTAAAACTCCGTGAGAGGGAGCAAGAGATTCAGCACAGAACGCAAGGCTGCGGAAAACATGAAAAAGTGTATGCTACCAAAACTGACAATACTAAACATGACAGAAAAACAAAAACAAACTCAGAACATAACACAATCCTCTCTGTTACAGCTATCAGACCCACAATCCTCTCTGTTACAGCTATCAGACCCACAATCCTCTCTGTTACAGCTATCACACCCACAATCCTCTCTGTTACAGCTATCATACCCACAATCCTCTCTGTTACAGCTATCACACCCACAATCCTCTCTGTTACAGCTATCATACCCACAATCCTCTCTGTTACAGCTATCACACCCACAATCCTCTCTGTTACAGCTATCACACCCACAATCCTCTCTGTTACAGCTATCACACCCACAGTCCTCTCTGTTACAGCTATCACACCCACAATCCTCTCTGTTACAGCTATCAGACCCACAATCCTCTCTGTTACAACTATCACACCCACAATCCTCTCTGTTACAGCTATCACACCCACAGTCCTCTCTGTTACAGCTATCACACCCACAATCCTCTCTGTTACAGCTATCACACCCACAGTCCTCTCTGTTACAGCTATCACACCCACAATCCTCTCTGTTACAGCTATCACACCCACAATCCTCTCTGTTACAGCTATCACACCCACAATCCTCTCTGTTACAGCTATCAGACCCACAATCCTCTCTGTTACAGCTATCACACCCACAATCCTCTCTGTTACAGCTATCACACCCACAATCCTCTCTGTTACAGCTTTCATACCCACAATCCTCTTTGTTACAGCTATCACACCCACAGTCCTCTGTTACAGCTATCACACCCACAATCCTCTCTGTTACAGCTATCAGACCCACAATCCTCTCTGTTACAACTATCACACCCACAATCCTCTCTGTTACAGCTATCACACCCACAATCCTCTCTGTTACAGCTTTCATACCCACAATCCTCTTTGTTACAGCTATCACACCCACAATTCTCTCTATTACAGCTATCATACCCACAATCCTCTCTGTTACAGCTATCATACCCACAATCCTCTCTGTTACAGCCATTAGACCATAGAGCGTATATGGAACTGGAGAGGGTGGACCAGGCAGTGAAGCATCTGGAAGTATGCTTGCTGAGCACAAAAGAGCTTTCTGCCCATTTAAATCAATGGAGATAACCAAGCTAATGTGATCATAACATTCATTATGTGTAGCAGTTTGTGAAACAATGATTGTTTTGTTCCAGAAGTGTTGGGGAAATTTTTTTTTAAATGACATTTTCCTGAAAATTTAACACATTTTCATAATCTGCTTTTCATATGAAACACGACAACTATTAATCGAGTTTAAAAATATCAACGGGGAAGTTTAATTTCACCTTCAAAGGTCTGATATTTCCCATTCATTTTAATGGGAGCTCCAATCTTTAGCGCTCACAGCCGACAGACACACCCAGTACAGGCTCACTTCAGGGTCCTTCAAAACTGAGGTTCTCTGAGGGCGTACTTTCCTGTCTAGTTAATGTGCATGTCTATGCATTAGACCCACAATCCTCGCTGTTATAGCCAACAGGCCCATATCCTTGGTTTAGGTTCTGGTTGGGTTTTAGCTGAGGGTTAGGTTCCAGTTGGGTTCTAGCTTAGGGTTAGTTTCTGGCTGGGTTCTAGCTGAGGGTTGGGTTCTGGCTGGGTTCTAGCTGTTACTGACATACTTTCCCTCTCTTCCTCCTCCTTCTCTTCCTCCTCCAGTTGGACCCATCCTATGCCTCCATCATCCTGTTTTTGGGACGGGCCTGGGATGCTCTGACCGACCCGATAGTGGGCTTTCTGGTCAGCCGGACACCCTGGACACGATGGGGGCGGATGATGCCTTGGTAGGTCCCCTGCTCTTTTGGAGGAGATCTTCTGGATCTTGATTCTGGACACACACACGTACCCTACGTGGCCATGGGACATTAGAGTGGAGTCAGCTTTACCACGGGCCTTTCTGGGTTTCCCGTTTACAGCTCTAGGCCCACACAAACCCATTTTTAGCATTCAGCCTGTCAATCATGGAGGTATGGTGACTGTGACAGAAGAGATGGGCGGGGTCAGAAATGCCTTGTTTTAAGAAAAAGGTGTGACAGGAAGCAGCATTAAAATCCAGAGCACTGGCCTCACTATGGGGTAACAGCCTCACTATGGGGTAACAGACTCACTATGGGGTAACAGACCATGGGGTAACAGCCTCACTATGGGGTAACAGCCTCACTATGGGGTAACAGCCTCACTATGGGGTAACAGACTCACTATGGGGTAACAGCCTCATTATGGGGTAACAGCCTCACTATGGGGTAACAGAACATGGGGTGTACTTTATTCTGGGCTTGTGGGCTGACATTACAGAAATAATCTTATTATCACCATTATCATCAGGTCAGTTGTTGGAAGATACCCTACATTTGGCAACAAATTACAGAATTACAATATTTTCTGTATGCATACTGTGATCTCTCATACTACACTGCCTGGCAAAAAAAAAAGTCGCCGTTGCACCCGTCATGCATAGTGCCCACTGTAAAATTGGTCAGGTCTAGGCTCAGCAACGTTATGCAGCAATAAAATTAAGTCAGCTGAGTACCTGATTGTTCTGAATGACCAGGTTATCCCATCAATGGACTTATTCCAGGATGACAATGCCAAGATTCATCCGGCTCAAATTGTGAGGAATCATTTTCACACATGAATCGTCCACCAGAGTCCTGACCTTAACCCCATTGAAAGTCTTTGGGATGTGCTGGGGAAGACTTTACAGAGTGGTTAGACTCTCCCGTCGTCAATACAAGATCTCGGCCAAAAATGAATGCAACTCTGGACGTAAATAAATTTGCGATGTTGCATAAGGTTGTCGAAACAATGCCACGAGGAATGCGTGCCGTAGTCAAAGCTAAAGGCGGTCCAACGAAACAATTATAATATTTTTTTGGCCAGGCAGTGTATTAAGTGGCAATTTAAAATACATGTCAGATTTTATAGTGTTGAATTCAATAGCATGGCATCTCAGTGGTGGTTTTAAGCATCCTTTGGTTCTGTTTTACAAAAAGAACTGGTTGATTATGTGTGGCCATTTTGTAAAACAGGATTAAATGTACACAGCGGTAGTGGTGATAATCCTCGGAGGAAAGATCTAAATAGAATGCTATGGAGATGGAGGTGTGATCAGAGGAAAGTCCCAGCTGTGGGCACCAGACTAACGAAAACAAAAACAAAAAGTTTGTTTGAGAGTAAAGAAACCGCATCAGTGTGAGCCTCATAGTGGAAACAGTCCCTCGGGACTATGAAAGAATCAGTGAGCGACTCCATTTTATTACATGCAAAATAGTTTGATGTGAATGTGTGAGTATCCACCAAGCAATAACCATCAATGACAAAATGTGCAAAGTATTAGAAATGTTAAATATTTTTTATACTGTGAAATTAAAATGCCAGTTTTTTTAAAGTTGTAATTTGAACAGTTTGTGAGTTAATATTTAAAATAAAAACCAAGAAAGGCCAAAGTCGTATCCGTTTCAAATATACCATGTATTAGAAATATATATTACATTTATTTGGCAGATGTGAATATATACAGTATATATATTTTAACGTATAAATATCAATAATAAAATGGATGGTCCTGGATTTTAAATAGAAGATTTACTTAATTAGGGGAAGGGGCGGATATAGGAAAAGGATACGGATCAGGTGAGGTCTGGCACACTGCCTCAGAGAGAGGAGAGCTAGAGGAAGTGCCGTGGGGGAGGGGCCATGTGTGTGTGTGTGTGTGTGTGATGACAGAACAAGGCAGCTCAAATTTTCATTGGTCCAGCCCACAACACACCACCAATAGGCTCCAATCAGAAGCCGGAGGAACAGCTGTGCTACCGCATGCTGAAGAGAGCGTGGAGATTCCGTCAGGGGTTACTGCCGGTCAAATGAAGGACGAAACTCTGGCCTGATATGAGAGTTCAGCCCCGCCCCCGCCCCCGCCCCCCCCTCTGACTAAGCTCAGTGACTCAGCTCTAGAGACTGCTGCTGACATCGCTGTCTAATCACTGAAAGCTATTTACCTGTTACATTTAAACCTTAAAAATAAAATTATTAGTATTTTTAGTTATTGTAATTATTATTCTTTTTTTACTATTGTAATTATTATTCTTTTTTTTACTATTTTAATTATAACGAAACACACACGCACACGCACATACACACTATGTTTACATGGTTTGTAACGGAATTGTAATAGGGTCAAACCAGTCAGATAACATGTGCTTACAGGCAACATCCGTCTTAACTGCCATTTTTGTTCAGTTTTGTAAGGGTTGTGTTTGGCAGAAGACTTTGCTGGGATCTGCCTGTAAGTTGTATAAAAAAAAAATCATATTTCTTAGTCACACTTATTACATCACAAGACACACATATAAAATTATCTTATTCTATGATATGTGTTTAATAATAATATAATTTCTTATGTAGGCAGATTGTGCCTTGTTTTTTATTTTACCCATCTTTAACCAGGCAAATTCTCATTTACAATAACAGCCTGACCAAGACACCAAAACAGAATAAAATAAACAAACAGGTGTAGGGGATCTCCATGCCCAGAGACACGGAGGAAATATTGGAGGTCCAGGTGCGACATACGAGGAATCTAAAAGTGTTCTAAACGAACACCACTAAAACGGACAATAATCCACAATTACAACAAAAAAAAAGGAGAACACAAATAACCTCGCGATAATAAGTGAGGAGCTCGATATCCCAGCAAACAAAATAAATAAGCAGTTACACTTATCTCGTAGGTTAGAGTGGGAAACAAAGAAACCAAAACCTCTGCTCTGAAATAAGTGAGCAAACGAGCGCACTTTACTTTTTCTAAATTGTGCTGCTAACAAGTCCCGTGTTGAGAAGCAAAGCGGTCGATAGCAGCACAACTTCCTATACCATTACCGGCTAGAATGTTACATGAAATAACATGGAAGCGACCAGAAAAGGAGGAAGTGTGGTATAAATAGTGAGTGGAAATGCAGGACAGGTGAACTCACTAATCACAGAGGCGAAAGCAAAACCCGTAGCGGAACACAGAAAAATCCGATAGATTTAAGGTAAATGGAAAAAGGAAATATTAAACACAGAGATAAGGTAAGGAAGGCGCGATCCATGCCAACATAAAGTTAAAATACAGCACCGACATTAAATATAATCAAGGTTAAATAAATAGTCACAAATGTTCATTGTGGAAGTTAAATATACACTCTGGCAATACAATGTTTTATGTTTGTCACGTCGGTACGTCCAGCTGATTAAAATTTTAATTTAATTTAGAGAGAGAATTTTTAAAAAAAATGTATCTTTTCAAAAATTGGAACAATGTTACCCAAATTCCCAATTTATAATAATCTTGAAAAGCTCCCCTACATACTCAGGAAGAAAACCGAATGTGTGGTATTGGCTGTAACTTATGTGGCCTCCTGTCACAAAATGAGGGACAAACAGTGAGGCACCATCTTCTTTATCTGAAGTGTTAATGGCTATTTTATTGTTACTGTCCTTATTAGTGTTTGTCGTTCAACAATTCATGTAGATTGTCTGTAGATTTGGTTATTTATTATTTATGTATTTATTAGTCCAGTGTATTAGTACTATGTTATGTGTCATTGTTAATTGTTTTATTGTTAATTGCTTTGGCAATATTGTTCATATACAATCATGCCAATGAAGCATTATTGAATTGAATTGAGTGACTGACTGACTGACTCCTGGCTATATCTGCGTTCCAGTTTACACATTTAATTGTGCATGTCATACAGCACTTTAAATCAATAATGCATGTATGAAGTAGCTCTGACATGTTGCATGTGTGCTAACATGCATATTAAACTGTGGGAATTGCATTCAATTTATATGGCTGAAAATGTACGGAAGGAATTTAGGTTAAGTAACTTTGCTCAAGGGTATAATGGCAGTGTCCGGCCTGGGAATTGAACCTATTGACTATCGGTTATTAATACAGATTCCTAACCGTTATGTTACTGTGCACGAGGGCAGCCGCTGCACCCCTGAGTAAAGGGGCTTAACCGGAGCTGCAGCAGCGAGGTCTGGTCGTGTGAACGGATAGCGTGTAAAAGGCATGATCTCTTTAAGGGTGTTGGCCAAACAAATACAGAAATTAAGACTCATTGGAACCAGAACTCAGCTGTCGTGTTTGGGTTTCGGGTTTTGGGTTCAGCTTGTTGACAGGATCAGTTTAGAATAACGTTATTGTAGAGAAAATGACTTGGGGCGCCTTGGCGTTTCTTGGCGTGCTTGACGGAGATTCGATACCGCGAGTTTCACACACCCGTCGCGCGGCTCATTCACCGCCGCTGATGTTCTTCTGCTCGCCCTCGTTCCCACGGCCCACTCTGTCGCCGTATCCGCTACGCAAACACAAAGAGCAGAGGACGAGGGTTCAAAGGTCATCTGGTGGGGTTGGGGGGGAGGGCAGTGAGACTGTTCTGGACTCTTTGCTCATTGGTTCTGAGGCAAAGGCTGCTTGCTTTTTATTGGTTCTCAGAGAAAAGCCGCTCTATGCTGATTGGTTCCGTGGCAAAGCCTGCCCTTTGCTCATTGGTTCTGAGGATGACACTGCTCTCTCTTCATTGGTTCATTGGGGAAAGCCTCTCTGTTTGCTCATTGGTTGGTTGTTTTGTGGTCTGTTTTGCAGGATAGTTTTGTCTACTCCCCTGGCTGTGCTGTGTTACGTGCTGATCTGGTATGTACCTCCCTTCCAGCAGGGAAAGGCAGCCTGGTACCTGCTCTTCTGCTGCCTCTTCCAGTCCCTGCAGACGGTCAGTTTCACTCCATAATCTCTATAGGAGTTCACACTATACTTTTATTTGTTTATTTATATTTTTATTTGAAGCAATTAAACAAGATAATTTAAGTTATTTTGAGGTTCTGTACTACACAGCAGTCCATATTTCATACAAACCCCAGAATGCATTAAGTTGAGCAACCATGCAATGCATATCGGGAAAACTTAAGACCCGAAATAACCATCCTTGTGAAAGTATGAAGCAGTGTTCTCTATTCTGCAGAGTAGATTCTGTGGAGTAGTGTTGATTCTGTAGTGTAGATCATGTGGTATAGTGTTGATTCTGTAGTGTAGATTATGTGGTATAGTGTTGATTCTGTAGTGTAGATTATGTGGTGTAGTGTTTATTCTGTAGTGTTGATTATGTGGTGTAGTGTAGATGCTGTGGTGTAGATTATGTGCTGTAGTGTTGATTCTGTAGTGTAGATGCCGTGGTATAGTGTTGATTCTGTAGTGTAGATTATGTGGTAGTGTTGATTATGTAGTGTAGATTATGTGGTAGTGTTGATTCTGTAGTGTTGATTCTGTAGTGTTGATTCTGTAGTGTAGATTATGTGGTATAGTGTTGATTCTGTAGTGTAAATTCTGTGGTGTAGTGTTGGTTCTGTAGTGTTGATTCTGTAGTATAGATGCTGTGGTATAGTGTTGATTCTGTAGTGTAGATGCTGTGGTATAGTGTTGATTCTGTAGTGTTGATTATGTGGTGTAGTGTAGATGCTGTGGTGTAGATTATGTGCTGTAGTGTTGATTCTGTAGTGTAGATGCTGTGGTAGTGTTGATTCTGTAGTGTAGATGCTGTGGTATAGTGTTGATTCTGTAGTGTTGGTTGTGTTGTAATAATGCTGAAAGCGCTGTCTCTGCTGCTCACTGATTTATGTTGTGTTCTGTTCTCTGCTGGGCAGTGTTTCCATGTGCCATACTCCGCCCTGACCATGTTCATCAGCTCTGAACAGAAAGAGCGCGACTCAGCAACAGCCTACCGTAAGCACCCCTAAACCCACTACTGTACCCCTCTATAACAGTGCAGTACAGAGCTCATACAGTTACACAGCCTACTGTAAGCACCCCTAAACCCACTACTGTACCCCTCTATAACAGTGCATTACAGAGCTCATACAGTTACACAGCCTACTGTGTACCCCTAAATCACTACTGTACCCCTCTATAACAGTGCAGTACAGAGCTCATACAGTTACACAGCCTACTGTGTACCCCTAAACCCACTACTGTACCCCTCTATAACAGTGCAGTACAGAGCTCCTACAGTTACACAGCCTACTGTGTACCCCTAAACCCACTACTGTACCCCTCTATAACAGTGCAGTACAGAGCTCCTACAGTTACACAGCCTACCGTAAGCACCCCTAAATCACTACTGTACCCCTCTATAACAGTGCAGTACAGAGCTCATACAGTTACACAGCCTACTGTAAGCACCCCTAAACCCACTACTGTACCCCTCTATAACAGTGCAGTACAGAGCTCATACAGTTACACAGCCTACTGTGTACCCCTAAATCACTACTGTACCCCTCTATAACAGTGCAGTACAGAGCTCATACAGTTACACAGCCTACTGTAAGCACCCCTAAATCACTACTGTACCCCTCTATAACAGTGCAGTACAGAGCTCATACAGTTACACAGCCTACTGTAAGCACCCCTAAATCACTACTGTACCCCTCTATAACAGTGCACTACAGAGCTCATACAGTTACACAGCCTACTGTAAGCACCCCTAAATCACTACTGTACCCCTCTATAACAGTGCAGTACAGAGCTCATACAGTTACACAGCCTACTGTAAGCACCCCTAAATCACTACTGTACCCCTCTATAACAGTGCAGTACAGAGCTTATACAGTTACACAGCCTACTGTAAGCACCCCTAAATCACTACTGTACCCCTCTATAACAGTGCAGTACAGAGCTCCTACAGTTACACAGTCTACTGTAAGCACCCCTAAATCACTACTGTACCCCTCTATAACAGTGCAGTACAGAGCTCATACAGTTACACAGCCTACTGTAAGCACCCCTAAATCACTACTGTACCCCTCTATAACAGTGCAGTACAGAGCTCCTACAGTTACACAGCCTACCGTAAGCACCCCTAAACCCACTACTGTACCCCTCTATAACAGTGCAGTACAGAGCTCATACAGTTACACAGCCTACTGTGTACCCCTAAATCACTACTGTACCCCTCTATAACAGTGCAGTACAGAGCTCATACAGTTACACAGCCTACTGTAAGCACCCCTAAACCCACTACTGTACCCCTCTATAACAGTGCAGTACAGAGCTCATACAGTTACACAGCCTACTGTAAGCACCCCTAAACCCACTACTGTACCCCTCTATAACAGTGCAGTACAGAGCTCATACAGTTACACAGCCTACTGTAAGCACCCCTAAATCAGTACTGTACCCCTCTATAACAGAGCAGTACAGAGCCCATAGAGTTACAGTTATACAGTTACCCTGGTTACACACACAGGAGTAACCTTCTTCACTCTGACTGGGTGTTAAGTGTTGTTCTCCACAGTGTTACTGTCTTTATTAAACTAGTTTAATCTTCTGATGCATTTCACTTTGTGCGCCACTCTGAACGCATTGTAATGCACTGAAGTGCTCTTCCCATCTCCATCCTCTACCCCCTCTCCCCATCTCCATCCTCTACCCCCTCTCTCCATCTCCATCCTCTACCCCCTCTCTCAATCTCCATCCTCTACCCTCTCTCTCCCCATCTCCAT
>CM040406.1:62795572-62810572 GCA_022702515.1 Ilyophis sp. 1 JC-2022
TGTGTGTGTGTGTGAGTGACAGTACTCTTGTATATTGTAGTGTGTGTGTGTGTGAGTGACAGTACTCTTGTATATTGCAGTGTGTGAGTGTGTGTGTGTGTGTGAGTGACAGTACTCTTGTATATTGCAGTGTGTGTGTGTGTGTGTGTGAGTGACAGTACTCTTGTATATTGTAGTGTGTGTGTGTGTGTGTGTGTGTGTGTGTGAGTGACAGTACTCTTGTGTAGTGCAGTGTGTGTGTGTGACAGTACTCTTGTGTAGTGCAGTGTGTGTGCGTGTGTGTGTGTGTGTGAGTGTGTGTGTGTGTGTGTGTGAGTGACAGTACTCTTGTGTAGTGCAGTGTGTGTGTGTGTGTGTGTGTGTGTGTGTGTGTGTGAGTGACAGTACTCTTGTGTAGTGCAGTGTGTGAGTGTGTGTGTGTGTGTGTGTGTGTGTGTGAGTGACAGTACTCTTGTGTAGTGCAGTGTGTGAGTGTGTGTGTGAGTGACAGTACTCTTGTATATTGCAGTGTGTGTGTGTGTGAGTGACAGTACTCATGTGTAGCGCAGTGTGTGTGTGTGTTTGACAGTACTCTTGTATATTGCAATGTGTGAGTGTGTGTGTGTGAGTGACAGTACTCTTGTATATTGCAGTGTGTGTGTGTGTGAGTGACAGTACTCTTGTATATTGCAGTGTGTGTGTGTGAGTGACAGTACTCTTGTATATTGTAGTGTGTGTGTGTGTGTGTGTGTGTGTGTGAGTGACAGTACTCTTGTATATTGCAGTGTGTGAGTGTGTGTGTGTGAGTGACAGTACTCTTGTATATTGCAGTGTGTGTGTGTGTGTGTGAGTGACAGTACTCTTGTATATTGTAGTGTGTGTGTGTGTGTGTGTGTGTGTGAGTGACAGTACTCTTGTATATTGCAGTGTGTGTGTGTGTGTGTGAGTGACAGTACTCTTGTATATTGCAGTGTGTGTGTGTGTGTGTGTGTGTGAGTGACAGTACTCTTGTATATTGCAGTGTGTGTGTGTGAGTGACAGTACTCTTGTATATTGCAGTGTGTGAGTGTGTGTGTGTGAGTGACAGTACTCTTGTGTAGTGCAGTGTGTGTGTGTGTGTGAGTGTGTGTGTGTGAGTGACAGTACTCTTGTGTAGTGCAGTGTTTGTGTGTGTGTGAGTGACAGTACTCTTATATATTGCAGTGTGTGTGTGTGTGAGTGACAGTACTCTTGTATATTGCAGTGTGTGTGTGAGTGAGTGACAGTACTCTTGTATATTGCAGTGTGTGTGTGTGAGTGAGTGGTTTACAGACCAGTCACATGACCAGCTACCTCAGTGTGTACGTGTGTGTGTGTGTGTGTGTGTGTGACAGTACTCTGGCGTTGTGTTGTAGTGTGTGTGTGTGTGTTTGTGAGTGTGTGTGAGTGACAGTACTCTTGTGTAGTGCAGTGTATGTGTGTGTGTGTGTGTGTGTGTGTGTGACAGTACTCTGGCGTTGTGTTGTAGTGTGTGTGTGTGTTTGTGAGTGTGTGTGAGTGACAGTACTCTTGTGTAGTGAAGTGTTTGTATGTGTGTGAGTGACAGTACTCTTGTATATTGCAGTGTGTGTGTGTGTGTGTGTGTGAGTGACAGTACTCTTGTATATTGCAGTGTGTGTGTGTGAGTGAGTGACAGTACTCTTGTATATTGCAGTGTGTGTGTGTGTGTGTGTGTGAGTGACAGTACTCTTGTATATTGCAGTGTGTGTGTGTGTGTGTGTGAGTGACAGTACTCTTGTATATTGCAGTGTGTGTGTGTGTGTGTGAGTGACAGTACTCTTGTATATTGCAGTGTGTGTGTGTGTGTGTGTGTGAGTGACAGTACTCTTGTATATTGCAGTGTGTGTGTGTGTGAGTGACAGTACTCTTGTATATTGCAGTGTGTGTGTGTGTGTGTGTGTGTGTGTGTGTGTGTGTGTGTGTGAGTGACAGTACTCTTGTATATTGCAGTGTGTGTGTGTGTGTGTGTGTGAGTGACAGTACTCTTGTATATTGCAGTGTGTGTGTGTGAGAGTGACAGTACTCTTGTGTAGTGCAGTGTGTGTGTGTGTGAGTGACAGTACTCTTGTGTAGTGCAGTGTGTGTGTGTGACAGTACTCTTGTGTAGTGCAGTGTGTGTGTGTGTGTGTGTGTGTGTGTGTGTGAGTGACAGTACTCTTGTGTAGTGCAGTGTGTGTGTGTGTGTGTGTGTGTGTGTGTGTGTGTGTGTGTGTGTGTGTGTGTGAGTGACAGTACTCTTGTGTAGTGCAGTGTGTGTGTGTGTGTGTGTGTGTGTGTGTGTGTGTGTGTGAGTGACAGTACTCTTGTGTAGTGCAGTGTGTGAGTGTGTGTGTGTGTGTGTGTGTGTGTGTGTGTGTGAGTGACAGTACTCTTGTGTAGTGCAGTGTGTGAGTGTGTGTGTGAGTGTGTGTGTGAGTGACAGTACTCATGTGTAGCGCAGTGTGTGTGTGTGAGTGACAGTACTCTTGTATATTGCAGTGTGTGTGTGTGTTTGACAGTACTCTTGTATATTGCAGTGTGTGAGTGTGTGTGTGTGAGTGACAGTACTCTTGTATATTGCAGTGTGTGTGTGTGTGTGTGTGTGAGTGACAGTTCTCTTGTGTATTTGAGTGTGTGTGTGTGTGTGTGTGTGAGTGACAGTACTCTTGTATATTGTAGTGTGTGTGTGTGTGAGTGACAGTACTCTTGTATATTGCAGTGTGTGAGTGTGTGTGTGTGTGAGTGACAGTACTCTTGTATATTGCAGTGTGTGTGTGTGTGTGTGTGTGACTGACAGTACTCTTGTATATTGTAGTGTGTGTGTGTGTGTGTGTGTGTGTGTGAGTGACAGTACTCTTGTGTAGTGCAGTGTGTGAGTGTGACAGTACTCTTGTGTAGTGCAGTGTGTGTGCGTGTGTGTGTGTGTGAGTGTGTGTGTGTGTGTGTGAGTGACAGTACTCTTGTGTAGTGCAGTGTGTGTGTGTGTGTGTGTGAGTGACAGTACTCTTGTGTAGTGCAGTGTGTGAGTGTGTGTGTGTGAGTGTGTGTGTGAGTGACAGTACTCTTGTATATTGCAGTGTGTGTGTGTGTGTGTGAGTGACAGTACTCATGTGTAGCGCAGTGTGTGTGTGTGAGTGACAGTACTCTTGTATATTGCAGTGTGTGTGTGTGTTTGACAGTACTCTTGTATATTGCAGTGTGTGAGTGTGTGTGTGTGAGTGACAGTACTCTTGTATATTGCAGTGTGTGTGTGTGTGAGTGACAGTACTCTTGTATATTGCAGTGTGTGTGTGTGTGTGTGTGTGAGTGACAGTACTCTTGTATATTGTAGTGTGTGTGTGTGTGTGTGTGTGTGTGTGTGTGTGTGTGACAGTACTCTTGTATATTGCAGTGTGTGAGTGTATGTGTGTGAGTGACAGTACTCTTGTATATTGCAGTGTGTGTGTGTGTGTGTGTGAGTGACAGTACTCTTGTATATTGTAGTGTGTGTGTGTGTGTGTGTGTGAGTGACAGTACTCTTGTATATTGCAGTGTGTGTGTGTGTGTGTGAGTGACAGTACTCTTGTATATTGCAGTGTGTGTGTGTGTGTGTGTGTGTGAGTGACAGTACTCTTGTATATTGCAGTGTGTGTGTGTGAGTGACAGTACTCTTGTATATTGCAGTGTGTGAGTGTGTGTGTGTGAGTGACAGTACTCTTGTGTAGTGCAGTGTGTGTGTGTGAGTGTGTGTGTGTGTGAGTGACAGTACTCTTGTGTAGTGCAGTGTTTGTGTGTGTGTGAGTGACAGTACTCTTATATATTGCAGTGTGTGTGTGTGTGTCAGTGACAGTACTCTTGTGTAGTGCAGTGTTTGTGTGTGTGTGAGTGACAGTACTCTTGTATATTGCAGTGTGTGTGTGTGAGTGAGTGACAGTACTCTTGTATATTGCAGTGTGTGTGTGTGTGTGAGTGACAGTACTCTTGTATATTGCAGTGTGTGTGTGTGTGTGTGTGAGTGACAGTACTCTTGTGTAGTGCAGTGTGTGTGTGTGAGTGAGTGACAGTACTCTTGTATATTGCAGTGTGTGTGTGTGTGTGAGTGACAGTACTCTTGTATATTGCAGTGTGTGTGTGTGTGTGAGTGACAGTACTCTTGTATATTGCAGTGTGTGTGTGTGTGTGTGTGTGAGTGACAGTACTCTTGTATATTGCAGTGTGTGTGTGTGTGTGTGTGTGTGTGTGTGTGTGAGTGACAGTACTCTTGTATATTGCAGTGTGTGTGTGTGTGTGTGTGAGTGACAGTACTCTTGTATATTGCAGTGTGTGTGTGTGTGTGTGTGTGTGTGAGTGACAGTACTCTTGTATATTGCAGTGTGTGTGTGTGTGTGTGTGTGTGTGTGTGTGTGTGTGAGTGACAGTACTCTTATATTGCAGTGTGTGTGTGTGTGTGTGAGTGACAGTACTCTTGTATATTGCAGTGTGTGTGTGTGTGAGTGACAGTACTCTTGTATATTGCAGTGGGCAGTGCCGTTTATGATCCTGCTGGCCTGTATGAGCAGTAATCTGATGGTGGCCTATGTGGTCGCCATCGGCTCCGGAGCCAGTGTGGCTGCTGCTTTCTTCCTGCCCTGGTGAGTAACCCCGCCCCCAGCCCCGCCCTCTCCCCGCACATAGCCCGCCCTCTCCCAGCCCCTAGCCCCGCCTTCTCCCTGCCCCTAGCCACACCCTCCCACTGCCAGTCACATATACCCTATAGCCCCGCCTTCTCCCCACCCCTAGCCCCGCCCTACCACTGCCAGTCAGATATACCCTATAGCCCCACCTTCTTCCTGCTCTGGTGAATAATAATAAGATCAGACATTTATATAGCGCCTTTCTCACACTCAAAGCGCTTTACAATGATTAGGGGAAACTCGCCTCAACCACCACTAATGTGTAGCCCCCACCTGGGTGATGCAACGGCAGCCATTTTTGCGCCAGAATGCTCACCATACATCAGCTGAGGTGGAGAGGGAGAGAACAATTTTTAGCCAGTGAAACTGGTGGATCATTAGGTAGCAGATGGAAAGAACCAGGTTGGGAGTTTAGCCAGGACGCCGGGGAAACCCCTACTCTTTGCGATAAGTGTCATGGGATCTTTAATGAACACAGTGAGTCAGGACCTCGGTTTAACGTCTCATTTGAAAGATGGCAGCTCTTACATCACAGTGTCCTCATCGCTGCACGGGGGCATTGGGGTTTATTTGACCAGAGGGAAGACTGCCCCCTACTGGCCCACCAACACCACTTCCAGCAGCAACTTAGTTTTCCCCAGAGGTCTCCCATCCAAGCATAACCCCGCCTCTCTCCTGTCAGTCAAGTACTAACCAAGCATAACCCCGCCTCTCTCCTGTCAGTCAAGTACTAACCAAGCATAACCCCGCCTCTCTCCTGTCAGTCAAGTACTAACCAAGCATAACCCCGCCTCTCTCCTGTCAGTCAAGTACTAACCAAGCATAACCCCGCCTCTCTCCTGTCAGTCAAGTACTAACCAAGCATAACCCCGCCTCTCTCCTGTCAGTCAAGTACTAACCAAGCATAACCCCGCCTCTCTCCTGTCAGTCAAGTACTAACCAAGCATAACCCCGCCTCTCTCCTGTCAGTCACCAAAACACACCTCAAAAAGGCCCCCGGGGCCGCAATACCTGAGTCTGTCTGTCTGTCCGTCCGTCCATCTCTGGGCAGGTCGATGCTCCCAGACGTTGTGGATGATTTTAAACTGAAGAACCCAAACTCCAGCGGCCATGAGGCCATCTTTTACTCCTTCTACGTCTTCTTCACCAAGTTCGCCTCTGGGGTCTCCTTGGGAATCTCCACCCTCAGCCTGGAGTAAGTTTCCTCTCTCTCTTTCTCTTTCTCTCTCTCTGTTTCTCCCCCGCTCTTTCTCTCTGTCTCTCCCTCTCTCTCGCTCTCTCTGTCTCTTCCCTGCTCTCTTTCTCCCCCCCAACCCCCTCTCTCTCCCCCAACCCCCTCTCTCTCTCTCTCCTTCCACCCGTCCCCTCTACCCCCACCCCTCTCTCTCCCTCTCCCCCCCTCTCTCTCGCTCTCTCAATTCAATTCAATTCACAAAAGCTTTATTGACATGGCAAGATACATCTTATGTTGCCAAAGCACAGAACAAAGAACACAATTGAACAAATAAACACAGATCTAGACATACAGTGTACAGATAAATATACGCAAATATACTCACTCTCTCTCTCGCTCTTTGTAGTTTTGCAGGCTATGTGACTCGAGGATGCTCGCAGCCAAAGGCGGTGGATTTAACCCTGCGGTTGCTGGTTTCTCCGGTGCCCATTGCTTTGATCATCATCGGGCTTCTCATATTCAAGACGTACCCCATCGACGAGAAGACGCGGCAGAACAACCGCAGACTACTGCAGGAGCTGAGGTGATCAATCACCAATCACCCTCACTCACTCACTCACTCACTCACCTATTCACCCTGTCACTCAATCACCAATCACCCTCACTCACTCACTCACCTATTCAACCTGTCACTCAATCACCAATCACCCTGTCACTCACTCACCTATTCACCCTGTCACTCACTCACCTATTCACCCTGTCACTCACTCACCTATTCACCCTGTCACTCACTCACCTATTCACCCTGTCACTCAATCACCTATTCACCCTCACTCACCCTCTCACTCACTCACCTATTCACCCTGTCACTCAATCACCAATCACCCTCACTCACTCAATCACCTATTCACCCTGTCACTCACTCACCAATCACCCTCACTCACTCACCTATTCACCCTGTCACTCACTCACTCACCTATTCACCCTGTCACTCACTCACTCACCTATTCACCCTGTCACTCACTCACCTATTCACCCTGTCACTCACTCACTCACCTATTCACCCTGTCACTCAATCACCAATCACCCTGTCACACACTCACCTATTCACCCTGTCACTCACTCACCTATTCACCCTGTCACTCTCTCACTCACTCACCTATTCACCCTGTCACTCAATTACCTATTCACCCTCACTCACTCACCCTCTCACTCACTCACCTATTCACCCTGTCACTCAATCACCAATCACCCTCACTCACTCACTCACCTATTCACCCTGTCACTCAATCACCTATTCACCCTGTCACTCAATCACCTATTCACCCTGTCACTCAATCACCTATTCACCCTGTCACTCACTCACCAATCACCCTCACTCACTCACTCACCTATTCAACCTGTCACTCAATCACCTATTCACCCTCACTCACTCACCTATTCACCCTGTCACTCAATCACCTATTCACCCTCACTCACTCACTCACTCACCTATTCACCCTGTCACTCAATTACCTATTCACCCTCACTCACTCACCTATTCAACCGGTCACTCAATCACCAATCACCCTCACTCACTCACTCAATCACCTATTCACCCTGTCACTTACTCACCTATTTACCCTCACTCACTCACCTATTCACCCTGTCACTCACTCACCTATTCAACCTGTCACACACTCACCTATTTACCCTCACTCACTCACCTATTCACCCTGTCACTCACTCACCTATTCAACCTGTCACACACTCACCTATTTACCCTCACTCACTCACCTATTCACCCTGTCACTCACTCACCTATTCATGCTGTCACTCACTCACCTATTCATGCTGTCACTCACTCACCTATTCACCCTCTCACTCATCTATTCACCCTGTCACTCACTCATTCACCCTCACTCACCTATTCATGCTGTCACTCACTCACCTATTCACCCTCTCACTCATCTATTCACCCTGTCACTCACTCATTCACCCTCACTCACCTATTCATGCTGTCACTCACTCACCTATTCATGCTGTCACTCACTCACCTATTCATGCTGTCACTCACTCACCTATTCACCCTGTCACTCAATCACCTATTCACCCTCACTCACTCATTCACCCTCACTCACCTATTCATGCTGTCACTCACTCACCTATTCACCCTCTCACTCATCTATTCACCCTGTCACTCACTCATTCACCCTCACTCACCTATTCACCCTACCTCACTCACTCACTCACCTATTCACTCTCACTCACTCACTCACTCACTCAACCGTTCACTCACTCACAAACCTGCTAATGTGACTTACTCACTCAATTTCTGGCTCATTCATTAATTGAAAAACCTGCACTCGCACGTACACACTCACACGTTCATAACTCACTCATTCATTCTCCTGCAGTGTGTTTCCCTCTGCAGAGTGATTCAATCCTGGCTTTTTCTCCTCACAGGGAGAGAGAGGACTCCGAGTCATCATCAGACTCGGCTTTGTGAGGAACCTGGAGCAGAACGTGGGGCAGAACCTGGAGCAGAACCTGGAGCAGAACGTGGGGCAGAACCTGGGGCAGAACGTGGGGGTGGGGGCATTGGGGGCGGGGCATGTTGCACTGAGCGCTCAAGGAGACAGATCTTCTGAAGACTCTGGACACTGATTTTTCTTACTAACATTCTAACAGTACTGCGCTTAACATGCTCTTGCTCTGTGGATACCTCCTGGTTCAGTACATGCACACACAACACCTCACCACAAAGCCCCCTGGTGGTCCACGGTGGAATTGCCCAAAATATAATTTCTTTAAAAAAAAAAACTGCTTAGGCCTATAAATGAGAAATGGCAACTAGTTTATTTATTTATTTCCATTTAAGTGGCAGTTAAGAAGTCTGTACCTTCTCCCTGTCTGTACCTTCTCCCTGTCTGTACATTCTCCCTGTCTGTACCGTCTCCCTGTCTGTACCTTCTCCCTGTCTGTACCTTCTCCCTGGGTGTACCAATAAGTGAGAGAACTCTGAGTCCACCAAATGGAATCCTCAAATTGCACTAATTACTTTTTCTGTGGTGGGACGATCACAAGGGGAGTTTGGTACCTGCCCCTAATTTTCGGGGGGTATTAATAACTTTATCTACCATACATAGATTTAGGCCTTTGGTGAAGCACAGGTTTTTTTTTATCAAGTTTCAATTCACTTAGAGATTATGTAGAGCCTGTGAGGCCCGCTGTTTTGAGCTCGGAGAAGTGACCAAACTGCCTACCATCGTGTGAGCAGGTACGGACGACATTCGCTCAGGACAGGAAAGTTTACCTCACCTTTACCTGTCTAAAGACAGGAGTCCTGTTATCTACTGTGTCTTATGTCCTGAGAGACGCCTTTTCCACGGATGCCTGAAAGACACTTAATGAACAAGACTGGTGTCCCTCTGCACAGGATATTGGAAAAAATGTTTGTACTGCAATTGTGGTATGAGACCTTATTCCGTCGGTTGCTTTTTGAACTTTAAAGCTCCCATTCTCCCATGAAAGTAGTGTGAACTGATGGCTCTCTGACGGAAAGTTCTGCTCTACAAAGTTTAAAGGACAATCGCTCAGTGTCGACCAAAGAGCGCCAGTTTGTGCGTGACGACACGCGCGACTGGCGCTGTACTGACCATTGTTGACTTCCCGCCGTCTCCATTCTGAATTTAAAGAGCAATTGCACTGCTTAACTGTCATGCCCAAGAGATCGAGAGAGGTTCATTTGACATATTAATGATTTAGACTTATTTAAATGTGTTATCAAAAGAAATGCAAGGCTATCATTGGTTTTGAAGGCGACGTTGGCACCTTGTGCGATTAATTTGTCGTTAAAAAGACAACTTCAGCGAAAATCTGAAATCAAGATGCGTGTTTTGTTTGTGCACAAGAGTGTGGCCACGCCCGTCTGGAGGCGGGGCTAACCTTGTTTTGTGGAAATGTAAAGGCACTTGCACCGGTGGCATTCATAAGGTGTGTAGATCCTCATGGTTGTTGTTGACAATATTATTTATTGTTCATTCTTTATCCTGTAAGCTGTTGGAGTTTACTTTGAAGATGAAAAGCACAAAAAGTCAAACCGGTATTTGGAGGGTGGGTGGTGGGCGTACGTAGAGCGTCTTCTCCCTTTTTCTTCAGACGATAGAGTTCCTGTCACATGGGGATCCAGATTTGTTACTTACAGAGTTGGGTCAATTTAATTTTCGATTCAGTCAATTCAGGAAATGAACATAAATGAATTTAATTGAACAATAACATCGAACATTGTGTGTTTTCAATTCATTCATATTTTAATCCACTTCTTGCATTCACTGAATTTAAATTAAATTGTCCCCAACCCTGCTGGCTTATTATGGGATGTCCTCTGAACGTTATCGTGGTTTCACTGATGGGAGAGTGAAGCATGGTACACTTAAGGCATTAAACTATTCATCCAGTGTATTGACAGTTATATGTGTTAATGCATATGGTAAAGTATTTTCAAACGTCAGTTTAAATGGGAGAGCTGGATGGTGTTTGGAGATCTCCACGTTGATGGGATCTGTGTCTGCTTCACGTCACATCCTTACACTCCAACATGCTAGTGTTTGGACCAGACCTGGGTCAAAGGTCAAACATGTATCGCAAGATATGAAAACACTCCTGCTGATCTTTGAGAATTTTCTGCAACATTTTGCCACAAATCAAAACGTACAAACGCATTAAATAATTTTGTTATGAATATTAGGTGAATGTGAAAATGGATGGGTTTTTTAAATTTATTATTTGTTAGTAATCTTCAGGAATTTTACTTATATTTAAAACTCACAGTATTTAAAATTAAGTATTTGACCAAGGAGTGGTTTGGATGGAACAATATTTGGCTGCACTTGTAAATAAACTACACAAAACACACTTGCCATGTGGATTGTGTAGTTTGTTACCATCCATAAGCAAACGTATGTTTTTTAATAATGTTTCGTAATTTGGATGAATCATAACTAAAGACTGCCAGTGTGTTTGTGGGTCCAGGCATTTGAATCGGCAAAAAATTTAAAATATCCACAAAGTGCAGGTCGGACAGGTGGGTTTATACCATGTTTCCAAAGCCTGACTGCTTTGATTATGTGATGAATTTCCCTGCGTATCCTCAGATTAATAATAAGGGTTTAATTTCACTAATAACAAGATAATCTCTCAGAACGACTGAAACCGTTCAACACGGGGCACTCAGTCTGTGGAAACAGAATATAACATAACTTAATGATGAGAACAGGCCAATCAGCCCAACAATGCTGACCACTTTCCTACCACTAAAGGGTGCCTCGCCCTCCCCTAAAACGCACCTTCAACTAAAAGAGTTATGTGGTGTTGATATCCTGGAGCCATATATTATTATGTATATCTTGATCTAAACTTGTAAATATGTTAAATGTGTAGGGCAAAACATTGTGTTTACAATGACACGTTACTGTGATTTAAAACTTGGAATTAAAGACTGTATGTATGACTTCAAATGAATCTGTGTTTCTTCACTGCAGTCAGGACAACAGCAGCTTTTTAAATCAAGTAGGAAATAGCTTGGATTAAATTTGTTTAGCCATTAGTGGACGCTCTTATCCAGCTTACATTCTTTACATGCAATCTATTCATACAGCTGTAAATTTACTGAATATTAGGTTGAGCACCTTTAGCTCAAGGGTACATTACCTGCTATTACCTGCCCCCACCTGTTCACTGACTCTACCTTTTGAGTTACAAGCCCAGTTCCCGAACCATCATACTACACTGCCACCTGTTTACACGCATTCACTTTTACAACATATAACCATCATACTACACTGCCACCTGTTTACACGCATTCACTTTTACAACATATAACCATCATACTACACTGCCACCTGTTTACACGCATTCACTTTTACAACATATAACCATCATACTACACTGCCATCGTTCTGCAGATGAGTGCTCCTGACTTCCCTCAACAAAACCCCGGAAATAGGGGGTTCATCCTGATATTTTAAGTGGCCCTAATGTGAGAAAAAGTTGCCCACTCAAAAGCTTTTTGACGAAGTGAACTCAAATATGCGCCCTCAAAAGGGTGTAGGGGTCGTATTCGGACACGGCTCTTGTCTGCGCAACCGAAGTAGTTGATCGGGACTTTAGTGCCCTCGTGTGGTAGGCTGGTGGCACAGCAGCAGGATTCAGAAGCAGAAGCTCCTGATTTTGACTGAAACGCTTGATTTAATCTTTCAGAAAATTATCCTCTCATCGCACAAATTTAGCAGAAATCCTGCATTAGTCCAATCACAAGATATTTCTCCGCTCGCTTAAGCGACTATTAATTGAATTAAATGATCTTGTCTTAAATAAATATTTTTTTTTAAACTGCATGGTGTTATAAGTCAGTATGCTGCTTGAAATGTGAGTTTTAATATCTTCATATGATTTAATGCATTCTTTACATGCAATGTATTCATACAGCTGTAAATTTACTGAATATTAGGTTGAGCACCTTTAGCTCAAGGGTACATTACCTGCTATTACCTGCCCCCACCTGTTCACTGACTCTACCTTTTGAGTTACAAGCCCAGTTCCCGAAACATCATACTACACTGCCACCTGTGTACACGCATTCACTTTTACAACATATAACCATCATACTACACTGCCACCTGTTTACACGCATTCACTTTTACAACATATAACCATCATACTACACTGCCACCTGTTTACACGCATTCACTTTTACAACACATAACCATCATACTACACTGCCATCGTTCTGCAGATGAGTGCTCCTGACTTCCCTCAACAAAACCCCGGAAATAGGGGGTTCATCCTGATATTTTAAGTGGCCCTAATGTGAGAAAAAGTTGCCCACTCAAAAGCTTTTTGACGAAGTGAACTCAAATATGCGCCCTCAAAAGGGTGTAGGGGTCGTATTCGGACACGGCTCTTGTCTGCGCAACCGAAGTAGTTGATCGGGACTTTAGTGCCCTCGTGTGGTAGGCTGGTGGCACAGCAGCAGGATTCAGAAGCAGAAGCTCCTGATTTTGACTGAAACGCTTGATTTAATCTTTCAGAAAATTATCCTCTCATCGCACAAATTTAGCAGAAATCCTGCATTAGTCCAATCACAAGATATTTCTCCGCTCGCTTAAGCGACTATTAATTGAATTAAATGATCTTGTCTTAAATAAATATTTTTTTAAACTGCATGGTGTTATAAGTCAGTATGCTGCTTGAAATGTGAGTTTTAATATCTTCATATGATTTAATGCTACGTATGCATATGGTGTAATTAAATTTTAATAGGCCCCTATGTATATATGCAAGTTAAAATGCGTCTCCTCGCTCTGCTTACGTAGGCTACTTCAGTTTAATCTGATTGCATCCAATCATGCTGGAGTAACTTTAGGCTTGAATCCAACCACAGGGTCCCACGCTAATTGCACATTTCCACCAGCTGAAAACAGCACAAAGTTTACAATGGTTCGTTTTCTTTGAGATTCACGAACTAGCTACGACGCTGTCATCTGGTTACAATGATTATTATGATTAACTTTAGCATCGGCAATATTTGTGTCCTGTGGAGCCTGGTTCTGCTCGGCCTCGCCGGCCCAACTGATGCGTATGACTCAGTACTAGGTTATATTAAGAATAGCAAGAGAAAGTGGACATATCAGACGGACACACTGGGCGCCTCAGACTTTGGACAAAGCGAGGCTCAGTCCAACACAGGGGCCAAGAATGGACGCGTGGAATTATCCGATTTCCAGACCCGCTTCCCCGTCCCGCGGGTCATCGAGCGGCTGCAGCTCGCGGCAGAGGAGCTCCCGCCTGCTGTCCTGTCGCGAGCTCTGCAGGAAGTTATGACTGCGAGCGCCCCGGCTCCTGCACCCCGAGCGGGGCCCGCTGCACTCCCGGACGTGTCGGTCAACTGCTCGAGTACCGGGTTCACTGTGCGGGTCAAAAGGGACTTCTACGGCTTCGCCGTCACGCCCTCGGAGTTGACTCTCGGAAGGACGTGCAAGAGCAACGGGGTTGACGAACTCTCCAGAGACTTGCTGTTCACCTACCCGCTAACGGCTTGCGATAGCAGAAAAGGGGTAAGTCAGTTAGCAAGGGCAGGTGGCAGTCAGACTCCAGCACCTGGAGGTCCGTTTGTATATGGAGTTAAATGTGTGTCTTTATTATGCAAGCAAACCTTTAAACACTGCAATCCAAAAATATTTTGTCGAAAGCAAAAAATGTAGGCCTACTTTAAACGTTTTGATCCAATATTAATTGGTAGCACCAAATTTTGCTTTGCGTAAAAGTATACTATTTTGTTTTCGTTTTGAAATTTTGATTGCATGTTGACCACAATCCCGTAGGTGATGCCAGTCTAGGCCTACTCGAGTGAGTGACAGGTCATAGAATTTGTTCTCAAGTTAACCATACAAAAACTTTAACATGCACAAATGTGACTCCATATGTTTGTTTCCTCTGGTATATACACAGCAAAAGTGTCTTAACGAGTGTTTTAGTCTTGTAATGGGACTGAATGCATCCTCTCTCCTCGAGCTCTTGCCACAGCTGAGTTATGCCTCCTCTCTCCTCGAGCTCTTGTTACAGCTGAATTATGGGTAATGAGTAAAAATATATCACCCCACGAGCAGATACTTTTTTTTTTTTTTCCTAAATAAAACTAACAGAAATAAGATTTTAAATATAAGATTAAAATGCTTAAGACTTGGTTTTTGCAGTGTGTGATTGAGTTCAGTCATTGATTGGATAAAGAGTCAACACACAGCACTCCCAGGGATTGGGACCGGCTCCACTTAAATTAAGCGCTGCATAGCTTCTATTACGCCTGTGAGCTACACCTGTAATTCCCCAATCTCCCCCTGCAGAAAGTACCTGGATACATCCTATATAACTACACCCTGCACTTTGTGCCTCTACCAACAACCCTGCCAGTCCGATGGGCCCGCAGCCTCACCGTGGACATCGAGTGTCGCATAAAGAGGTTAACGTGCACTGAATTTTTTTTTCCACCTGTTGAAAATGACACTTTTAAAAAATTACATTTTTAAAAAATGGATGACACCTTTGTATCTGCAGCATGCACAGGGTGTACCAGCTCGCCGTCCGTCCCAAGTGGGCGACGCCCCCACACAAGACCCTGCAAGGCCAAATGCCGGGTTT